>BMAW01037392.1:2459-30304 GCA_019974015.1 Nephila pilipes
CTTTTTTAATCTGGGGTCTCTGGTTTCTTGCCAATTTTTTCTTAGGCGGTTTCTATTTTAAATGTTGACTCTATTTGGTTCAGGGAGAGGAATGGGTTCATAGGGGAATAGCTTGAATCTGCTTGATTGGTTGATGGCTTGTTGAATTTCGTGAGTAAATGTTTCAACTGTTTCTTCAATTTCTTCTATGCTCTGGATGATTGGGTTTCCTTTTATTTGTTTGTGGAGTATTGCTTGTTACTTGGTCCAGTTGGTGTAGTTCATGTATCTATTGTTGTGATTGTTGAGATTTTCTGGGTAGAGGGTGAATATTGAAGGGTTGCGGTCGCTTGAAAGTTCGTATTTCACTTCAACAGTGCTGTTCTCGAGGCCTGTCGAGATTCCAAAGTCTATCGTAGAGGGTATAAATCTGTGGTAGCTTGGAATTCTGGTGGACTCGTTAGGGATAGTGAGATCCAGGTTGTGAGATCTAGCAAGTTTGTAAATCTCAGTTCCTTGTCTGTTTTGATTTCTTTCATTCCAAGTGTGATGCTTAGCGTTGAAATCTCCTATTCAAATGCAGGTGGTTCTTTTCTTGAATATTTTTTTGAGGTCTTGAGAGATGTTACTGTTGTTTCCGGGTGGTCGATAGATTGAGCAGATAGTTATTGGGTTGTGGCTGGTTTCAACGTTGATTGCAGTCATTTCTATTGTGGTGGGGTTGTTGATTGGATTATGAGCTATTGAGTTTTTTTATCAGTAAGGCCCTTTCCTCCTCCTCTGTGGGTGAGACGGTCGTTACGGTAGATGGTGGAGTTTGCGAGGTTGAACTCGTCGCCGGGTTTCAGGTTGGTCTCTTGTAGGGCAATGATGTCCGGTTTATTTTCGTCTACAGAGATTTTAAATTCATTGATTTTTCTTTTGATGCTGTCTGCGTTCCAGCAGAGGATCCGTAGTGAATTGTGGTTACTATTGGGTCTTAAGTCCATTAAATGGGGGTGTCGATTTCCAGAAGCTCCATTATTGCGGTAAATCTCTCAGAAGTGCGTTTTCCTGAGTTTGAAATTTTTATGAATTTTTTCAGTATCTTGAACATTTCAACACAGTTCTTGTTTTTTAGTTGGATGAATATTTCAGAGGCGTTGATGCATGTTGATTCTTGATTCGGGGCATTTGGTGGACTTAGTGCTTCAGCGTAGGACTTTGGAGCGGTGTGGTAGGCAGGGAGTGAGGTGCTGTTATTTTTCTTTTCTTTTTTTTTTCTTCGAGTATATTTTTGAGGCGTAGTCTCTCTTCTTGGATTTTTTCTCTTCTTTTTTTAGCCTGTTTAGAGGGTTCTTTGGGCAGTGGATGTGATTGGAGGTATGATTCCCTTGGCAGTTGCAGCATGTTGCGGGGTTTCCACAGGTTTTTGGCAGTCTTTGGTGAGATGGGGTCTTCCACATTTTAGGCACTTTGGGTTTCTTGTGCAGTATTGACTGTTATGATAAAATTCCTGGCAGCGATAGCATTGAGGGGGTCCGATTTTTTTTTTCTCAGAGATTCCACTTCAATTTTTATCGAGCAGAGTTCCGTGATATTGTAAATATCTTTGTTGATCGGGGTGGTGTGGAGAGAGATGAGGAATAGAGGCATTAGTAGTCCCGTTTTCTATTAGTCATCACATGGCATTCAGTTGGTTAGAATCCAAGTGATTCTAATTTCTGTATTATTTCGGTCGGAGGCATTTCAGAAGATATGCCTCTGATTACTGCTCTGATTTTTTTCTCTTCGGGTAGGCGGTACGTGAAATGTTGGAGGTTTTCTTCTGTCGCGTGTCTTCGTATGATGTGATATGCTTCTTGGGTCTGTGGGTATGTTCGGAGGCTTGTTCCGATGAGTTTACCTGTTAGATTAATGCCTGTTAATTTTTGTAGTTCTTTCAAGAGTAGAGCTGAGTTTTGCACTTCCTCTATTGTAATGGGAGGAGCATAGCTTTTCTTCGGTGCGGGTGGGGTGACGTCCTCGTCCTCGCTTGGATCTATTTCAATTTCTTCTGGTGGTTCTTCGATAGTTCGATGTGCAGCCCCAGCTGGTGTGCTTAGCATTTAGGTCTCCGCAAATTAATGAGGTTGACCCTAAGTTTTGGATAGTTTGAATGTGTTTTTGTACTAGTGAAGTTTTAACAGATGGTTGAATGTATATTGAGGTAACAAGTATGGGGTTTCCATCTGTTGGGGTGAGTGCAACTATTGTTGCAGCTACACCTTCAAGTGTGGGTGTTGGGATTAGGTAGTGTGGGAGAGGTCTTTTAATTAATATGGCAGTGCCGCCGGATAGTCTGTTATTCTTGCTGTGGCGGGTCTGTCATTTCTGTGTATGGTGTAGTTGGGCATGGAGAATTTTATACCCGGTCCTAGATGTGTTTCCTGTAATAAAATTAAGTCTAGGGAGTGCTTATCAATAAAGTGTCGTAATTCAATTTCACGACTACCCCTAGGGCGTTCCAGGTAACCAGTTTGAGGCCAAAGAGGGTGAATTTTAATTATAAGTTGTGGGTGGTGAAGCAACTACACCCGCTATGAAAATATTTAAATTATCGAGATTGTTGGTTACTTTTGACATGTGTATTCAGTGCTTCAAATAATTTTGGAAATTTATTGATTAAGTTTTGCGATTCGCTTATGGGAGTTATGAAGTTAAAATTACCTTGGGTATTGGTTGTAGTTCTATTATTTGGAATAATGGGGATATTAATCGGCTCAAAGTGGTTCGAAGCTTTGACCTGATTAGTAGCTGTGGGTGGCGCCTTCTGTTGGTTCAAATTGTTTCTTAAGATGTTTACGAATAAAAAATCCGCAGTAACTGGTCTGGTTGTTGGTATGGTGTTTCTTTCTATGATCTTATTCGTCACATATCCCTTTTTGGGTTTCCTTTTGGGAAACAATGTGCAACCTTGCCATGAAGCCATGTGCTCTTGCTTGCAATTAATTCATCCTGGTTTCTCGACTCTCTCTTTGATCTCGCAATCCCCGGTACGATGGTTGGCACCGCATTTGAGGCATCGGTTGTTAATCCTGCAATTCATGGATGAATGGTGAAATCACGAGGAGGGGATGCGAACACTACAATACGTATCCTGTAAAATTAAACCATGTACTTTGTGATTAAATAGGTATATAGATGAGATATTAGAAGTAAAAATATTGTAGTATAAAAGTTTTCTTTTAAGTGAGAATTTTTAGAAGGAAATTTTACTATTTTTTTAATGTGCTTCTTTTTACACAAAAATTGATTTTTTATTAAAATATATTTATATTTGTAATAGGAACAGTTTTTAATAAATGTAAACTAGACTTAAGCTAATTTCCATAAGGTCAAAAACATTTGTGGAAAGCTTAAAATGCAACGCAAGCAATTATTCTAAGTTAAATGTGAACGAGAGAAAATCTTTAATTTTTCAGCCAATTTTGTTCAGACGTAGTAACATATAATTATCAATGAAATAAATATTCTAAAAATTAATTTCTAAGCTTTCATGATTGGTAGAGTGCATTACTTATACCTCTAATTTTTCTCTAACACACAGAGAACCAAAATTTATTCGCCGAGTTGTTTTTAAATTTTAGGTGCTTTATCCAGAGTGGTAAAGATTAATATAAAAGCATTGATAAGAAAATGAATATTCGACTCTAGGAAATCCATAATGTAAATGAGACGTATAGAGGAATTAATAACTATCTTACTGTAAATGTTTGCGATTGAAGTTTTATAAAATCTATGTAAGATGTAATTCATACGTATTTTTACATAAATAAGAATACTTAAAAGTATTTTTGGACTGGAAAAGGAGTAAATGATCGAAAAACGATAAATGATGCTCAGTATTCTTGATTTTTCTTTGACCTGAAAAATAATTTTGTCTGAATATAATATTACGGTCTTTATCGATAGGTTAGATGCTGGATATCTCTATATGACCCTGAACACAGTGGCTTTCATACATTTGAGAATGAATACAGTAATAAATTCTGAACCGATTAATTTACTCAAAATCTTAGGTATAACTTCGAAAGACAATTTTTCTTACATTCTAAATAGAAACATTACAAGTGAAACATGTGTACGAAAATGTTTCTTTAAAACTATACTCTGTTAGACTTTTTCTCACTGATAGTGGAAAGAAGCCCTACCCGTGCAACATAGAAAAATATTCTCGAAAATTATTCCTGAAAACGGAAAACTCTGGTATTATCTTGTCATTAATCATGGGTAAATATCCTATAAATGTGACACTAAGGGAAAATAAGTAATGAAAACTATTGTCTTGTTTAGCATTTTTGCACTTTCGAATGACAGGAACCCTATAAGTTTTATTTGTGTAGAGAAGCATTTGCTTTTTTTAAAAAAAAGCGACCTTTGGCCAAATTTTAGCCATAGAGGTAGAAACATATATAAGATCGGAAGCGCATAAACGATGTTCAGTATTCTTGACTTTTCTTCGAACAGAAAAATCATATACTATAAGGCTGTGAAGTGTTAAATTAAATTATTAGAAATATCTTAGATTGTTCGGAAAAAATTATTGGAACAGTAATCATTAAACTGTTAAAGTAAAGATAGCTTCTGCACATACTCAACTGATACATAACATTATTTTTTTGAGATAATACGTAGTATAAAAGGAAATGATGAAACGAGAAATGCTGAAAAATTGTAAAATGAATCTAATTTATATTAATATTTACAGTAAAGTCACAAATTTGTCACCACTAAATCAATAAAGTTCTAGAAGCGTCTATAAAATATATGTTGTACACTTTCCAAGATTCCGGAAGTTTAAAATGAAAATTCCACAGAGACTGGGTTCTCTAAATTAGGCCCACATCAGAGTGAATTCAAAGACGAAGGCATTGAGTTGACATCTTAATAAAACATCAAAATTTGAGAAACTGGATTAACCCGCTTGCTTAGTGACCGGTCCAAACATGGTATTGAATCAATTATTAACATTAATGCCTTAATGTGGTTGAATTACATGACATTTCTTAAAGCTAAATGGAACATATATTAATGTTTCAATTTGATATACATCCTATAATTGAGTCGATGTAGTAGTAAATGTAGGACAATAAAGAAATCATTTAAGAGGAAAGGATACTCGTTTCCTCTTAATGGCGCAAGAACTACAATAGGCTCTTGCGCCGTAAATATATTCCCTTGCCGCATCTTATTAAAGATGTTGACATTCGACCCTCGTCGACAAAATCCTGCGAGCTATATTTATACTAGAAAACTTGTGCAAGGAAGTACGAACTGAAGCGAAGAGCCTCCCTTCGTCGTATGTATATATATATATATATATATATATATATATTCATCTTTCTGCTGTTTCGATTTACGAGTAAATTAACTATAAATGGGATAATAGGATTCTGTATGATCCTATTATGCCATTGTTCCAGATTTTATTCTAATATCAGTCCTTAGATGATTAAGTTCTTAATATCAAATTGATAATTATGTAGTTGAGCTTACATTTCGTATTCGACTTCCCTCCTAATCGACATTTTCAGCTCTGGATGGTGATGGTTCCTAAACAGCATTTCTAATAAGGCGTTTTATGAACGAAACTACTTATCTCGGTGACTATTGTTTTGTCGTTGAACACACCGAATACGAAATAGTTTTGTATGAATTTTAAAGCTACATTCAAAACGGAACACTTAAGTAAGATTTTGAAAATTTTAATACAGAATTTAAATGCAAGTCCTGAATGATTACTGATAAAATATTAGAAGAATCTATGGAGGCCGAAAACAAACACTATAACATATGCTACAGCTATAGTTATTGTTATAACAATATGCCTAAAATATAATTTTGTATTTTCGAAACTAAAATTTTAGTTTAACTTTTCAAACAATATTTGAGAAATTTTGAAACTACGATATTCTTCGAGACAAATACTAAAAATCAAAGAGCTATCTTGATTTAACTCAAGAGCTTGAAAATAGATTTCAAGATTTCCTAAAAATTGCAGAGTATTTCAACGTATTTTCACCACATTTTCTCTAGAAATAATTAAATAAATAACCTTCAAATACTCACATGGAATGCATTGAACTTCAAAGTCACATTCAACTGAAAGAAAAACTTGGGAATGTTTTTTACTAGAGTTTTATAAAAATTACCTACCTCGCAATAAGTATCCTAATTTTCACAATCATACTTTATTTATGTCTTCAGCTTTTGGAAGAACCTATATTTGTGAACAATTATTTAGAAGAATGAAGTATACAGAAAACAAAAACAGGTCAAAGATTACTGACAAACATCTTAAAAATGCAGTAAGAATTGCTACCTCGTTTATTGAACCCGATATCGATTTGCTTGCATCAAAAGCAAATTCATCCATCTCATTAATTCAAATTTTTTCTATCTTTATGAAATCCAAACAAAATTAAACGAAATTTTTACAAATTTAAAATAAATATGTACCAATACATATATAAATCAAATTAAAAAAAAATATTATAAAAAGAGGTTAATTCATTTTAATAAAACTACATAGAGTTAACTTTTATTTCAGTTTGTTGAAAAAATATTATATGTGAGGCCCAGCAAGTTTTCCTTTTGCAATGTGGCCCTCAAACAGTCATAGTTTAGATACCCGTGTCCTAGAGCAGACAAGGTGAAACTTTATGTATCAACGTGTCATTTTTTCTAAAGAATTGTTTAGTGAGTTCATAGACGTCAAGTCAAATAATTTTGACTTCGTGATTATTGGGAATATAATAATATTACAAACCATCAAATCAAAACTTTTTATTTACTACAAAAAAAATACATTTTGCAATGTATCAGTTATACGCGTAATTTAAATTAAAGTAAAATAAGTGTGACTTCTGTTCTTGCAGATTAGATGACAAATAACTTATATTGGGGATGTAAGGTGTTATTTTAGCAGAATGCGTGCTGTGTACTGGAGGTGCTGAACTGGAGTCATTTGTCAAACGGTTTCTAAACGAGTCTGTAATGCTATTCTTCTCTGAAAATAATGATTCGCTGGCATAGGTAAATGAAAATATAGTTAAAATATCACGAGTCAGTTTCTTCAAACAGTTAAATGAGTCTGGTAACGAATTCAATGTCTCCAAAATTTTGTTTTTGGCATTTTTACTTATATTGCTTGTCAATCTTTCTGTTTCAATGAATTCCAACTCTTTCCTTGTTTCAATAAATTTTTGAGTCCAAATTAAACCAGACTGGAAATCAATCAGCTGCATTTCCAGTTCTTCAATTTCCAAACAATCGAATTAGGACAAGTTCAGTTTATCAAATGAAGTCATATCAGGGTACATAACAAATTTGAGTGTTTCCAATAATTATTTAAACTGAGAAAATCTCTCTGAAAATTTATTGATTGAAGAATCAATTCAGAAATCAATTCTTCAGTGACTGTTTCCTAGCCTGGTTTCTCATGTATATCTAAATCGCTGATATACTTTTTTCAAGTTTGGAAAATACTTGTAGTTTCTTGTAATAATATCTTTCCTGTGTGTGTGAAAACATGCAGTTTAGCTTCAAAAGCGCGAATGAGATATATCATGGCGATAATTATTTTATTTGTGCCTTGACGCTTCACGTTCAATTCAATGAAACGTTAGCATTTATCTGTAAAAAACATCAATTTTGAAAGCCACATAACATACAACTGTTGGTATTGTTCAATTTCCCCCTCATTTTGCAGAAACAGTCTGATTTCTTCCAAGCAATCAACAAATCTTTGAAGAACGTTCCCGCGGCTCAACCAGCGAACATAATTATACATCAGTAAGCCATTATACACCGAGGTGACTTCATTTAACAGAGCTTCAAACTTTTGCTTCTTTAAAACCTGCGACGAATGGAAATTGACTATTTTTGTGACTACCGCCATTATATTATCAAGAGATGTTAAACCACTCTTAGCACACAAGGCTATTTGGTGAATGATGCAGTGGATTTCAAGAATCGAATGTCCTACGTCTGTTTGAAATAAACTTATGAAAATATTTCCTCCCCACCATTCTTGAAGCAAGCACAAATCAGTTGTTACTGATACAATTTTTTTCAAATCAATTTCTTTCTCTGCAAGCGAATTTTTTACAGCCGTACAAATATTTGGGCCCTTTGTAGTTGTTAGGAACGATGTTATCGCAGTTAATTCTTCCTTAATGATATTTCCAGCGCAATATCGAGCAAAAACAGTTAAAGGTGCAGATTTAGTGACGTCATTGCTTTCATCAAGACAGAGATATAAAAGGAGCGGAGTTAATGTCAATTTTTTTGTTGATCTGCTACATTTCCGGCCAGTTTTAAGATTCCTTCTTTTATTCTGTTTCTAGATAGGCGAGTATATTATCATTATTACCAAAATCATCAAAAAGTGAGGGCGTGCATGCTAACCAGATTTCCTTCAAAAGCATTCCTTCTTGATAAGGTTTGCTATACCGAGCAAGGACATTTGCAGCCGAGTAACTTACCGCGCTCGTATGACAATTTTTGCTAACATATTTAATAATAGACGTCGAATGTTTATTTCTGTCTTTCATTGCACTTGCAATTAAATCCTTTAGCTCTGGTTCGCTTTTTTGACTAATGAATTTGTGATTTGTTTCAAAAGCCATTTTACAGACGAAGTTCTACATATCATTGTTCAAGAACATAAAACACACCCCGCTTTTTCGCCCTTACTAATCATGCCATATTTCTCAGTCCACCAAGTTTGAAATTCCCTGATACATTTACTAACTTGCACTTTTAGTTTTTTTACTGAACTAGCCCTATTAAATAAGAGTTAAAAATTGTAACCATAACACAAATATACTTTAAAATACCGTTGATTTAACGAAATTGACTATCACGCTATGCGTCATTAGCAACTCTTATCCACGATGTAACTACAATAACAAACAAGCGCCTTTCCTGTCCTCCGCCCAGGCCCCAAATATTCCGTAGAGTAGGATCACTTGCGTTCATTCGTAATAAGTTTCATAGTGAACTTTTCGATCTGTGGCGTACCCAAAATATTGTGTCGCGTGCCATTGGTTCCCCATTCCTGCCCTAAAGTATTTGACGCACGTACTACGGCTTCTGTAGCTGGATGGTCATGGTCGATAATTCGAGGAAAGCGTTGATGACGTCGAGGTTAATGCCACTTAAGACCCATTGTGTTCCTGGTTTAATGCAACATATAGTAACGAGTCCTCAGTACTCCCACTAGTGTGACTTGGAAGATTGGAAATGGAGTGCCAGGTCACTTGGATTGAAATGACGAGATCCTTTACCAATAGATCTCGTGTTGCATCAAAGCGTGATTTTGATAAAAAATTTGCCAATCATTATACGAATATCGAATTATTTTAAGGTGCCAGTAAACTTTGAAAACAAGATTTTGGGTCAAAATAAGGATTTTTTTTATATGTTAGTCTGATATTAAAATTAAAAATAAGTTCTTTTCTTTTATCTTGAAAAATAAGTTCGAATTTTGCTTCTACCTTATTTAGATGGTGAATATTATGGCTGTTTCTATAATTACAAAATCACGAATTTAACTGACCCGAAAGAATGCAATAGAACGATTTTGAAAAATTCTTCATTTCTGTAAAACACAATATATCAAAAAGATAAGCATCAATGAACCGGAAATTTAGAAGTATATATTTCAAGTACTTTTACATAGACTAATATTCCCACCGTACTAGGAAGATTTATATGTAAAATATCGCTCTAAGAAGTGAAATAAAGGAGTTTGGTGACAAATTTCGTAAAATTTATGCGCTTCGAATGAACGATTACGACATTTGAACTGGCACCTTCCCTGTATATTCCTCCACACCACGACAATGGGAAGAATATGGACCGTAACAGATCAAATATGAAGTGAGAATTGATGCAACAACGAGAACTGTTTGATTCGATATCTTTATTCACAAGAATAACATTTTAATAAATAAATATTGCTACTTCTCTGCTTTTTATTAATCCATTTTATGAGGTTAGAAGTATGTGAAAGCCTCTCGACTCTACAGGTTGACACAGTACTTTAAACAAAACTTATTTACAAATTTCTTTATTCAAATATTAAGTATGAAATAGGAAAGATACTTAATGTGAAATTATATCCTAATTTCCTATTAACAAACAAAATATAATTTAATACACGTGTTTCAGGAAATTCAATTAGTTTAGAAACTAACTTTTAAATGAAGAGATTAGTTTTTTTAAGGTCGTTCTGAGATGCAACAAGACAGCTAATTACGACAGACCTTGTTATATTACATCAGGGTCAAGCGACGAGGACGAAATCTGAGATGACATCTGTCTTTAAAAAATTACACATTTCGTCCATGGGTCGTCTCTTGACCTAAAAAGGGTTTAATATGAAACAGCCTCACTTCACCGTGCTTCTATAGCGTCTTAATATCAAGTTTGTGACCAAGAATAGTAGTATTCTAATGCAATTTAAAAACAATATTTATCGTTATATTTATGTATACATTCAAAAATGCTTTGGGTTTATCAAAAAGATTTATCCTTCCTTTACTGCGTTTTAATTAACGCGTCCTCTCACGATGTCATGTTAAAGTGCGTAGCAACTAAAAACGTTTATGGAGTCGACTGATTATGGGTTCGAGATTGTTAGGTTTGTAGTCAATAATTCGTTTCTGCAGTAGGACGTTAATACATGAAATGTTTCTTAAAAAATAAATTCATGGATTTTTAGCCACTGTACGATGTATTATTACAAAAAATCTGTGAAAACGTAATTCTCGAAATTAATTAAAATAAATCTGAATTATTTTAATAAAAACACTATACTGTTGGATAAATATATATATTTATTTTTCTAAAGAAAGTGTACTTGAATCTTAATATTTTTATCTATTTTTTTATATCCACGATAGTAGCGATTCTACTAAATCTTTCAATACAACTCTTAAAGAAAATAAAAAGAATGGCAAAATTAACTTTGCATTTTACATAAGATGATAAATCAAAATATTGAGCTTGAAATCAGTCGTTTTGTAACTATTTTTAAATTTACGAAAATTTTGTAATTCATTTTTGTAAAATAATCTTTTTTCTTAGATTTCGCTTTTTTTAGATCTCACCAAACATTAAATGAAATTTTTAAATCGCAAACTTTCTAACATGACGAAAATTGTGCTGAGGAATCGTTTGAAATATCTTCGTTTCGCGGTAACAAATGCAAAGAAAAAATATATAAATTATTTTAAATAACTTTAGATATTAAAGCAAAAATTTATTTTAATATATATTTATTTTTATTTTATCTAATGTAAAATGAGGTAATTCAATTGCTACATTATTGCGTTGGTGATCAATGTACCAGATGTAATTCTACAAAACTTCAAGATTCTGTACTTGCCAAACGGATGACATTGTTAGTTCGAAGCCAACCATAATTATGTAGAGCAGTTGGTTTGAGTTCAGATTTCATCGAAGCCTACCATATATAACAAAATATTGAATTTTTAATTTCAAATAGAGCTCATGTCATGTGGATCGAAGATGAAGTTAAAAGATGCAAATATCCCTCCTTATATAAATGATTTGAAATTGCATGCATTCAACGAAAGTATATTCTCCGAATATAAGAATACGAAACACAAAAATAAAACAATTTGGATTTCATTGGATGTAAACTTTGAAAAATGTAATCATTCTGAGCAAGTTAAAAAAATTTAGTTAGAATTCTGTTTATTTCGGAGGGCGGCCGTTTTTAAATTAAACACCAAATAAATAAAATTTCCTTTCAAACATTCTCTACTCATTAAACAAAGTTATAATGCTATTATTTCAATGAAAATTTAATTTAGAAATCTATGAAATAGAAACTATTTGGTGTGAGATAGATTTAGATTTTAAAAAAATAAACCAGCAATCCATTATTTTAAAAATAAACGCTACAAGGAACGTACCAAGAATTAGTGTTTCATATGTAAAAAAAACTATTTCTTGAAATTAATTCTGATCATTTCAACAAATGATAACAATTTGCTTTTAAAAATAAAAAAAAGTAAGATTTTATTTGAATGTGATTAACAACTTTACAGGCACATATAATTAGTTTAATACCGAAACATCTATACAAATTTATTATTACACATATATAGCATATTCAGAATGCAGTAATCGCTTATTTTGTTTTTTGTATGTATTATGTCCTAAACAGTTCATAATGATTAAAATCTAAAGTGAAAAGATTTATTCATAGAATTAGCTAAATTGAATAATATATTACATTTGTTGGCTACTATTCAAACACATCGTACTAATAAGTATACTTAAAAAAAATTTAATTCTATGAAATTTCTTGTTTAAATGTCATTTCCGTTGCATGATTGACATAATGAATATTGAGATTGCATTTCGAAGCAAAAGTTTCAGGAATCTCACCTGAAAGTCGTCTCACCCATATGAGTGTAAAGAAGTCCAACTTAGGTTTCTTATCACAGTGATTGCGAAGATGTAGATTTAGGCTCTCTCTATGTCTAAATTTATCTCCACAGTATTCACAGGTGAAAGGCTTCTCACTACTGTGAATGCGAAGATGTCTATTCAAGTGATGTTTTTGATTAAATTTTTTCCCGCAGATATCACACTTAAAACGCTTCTCCCCAGTGTGAATGTGAAGATGTTGTATTAAGTTACTTTTGTCATTAAATTCTTTCCCACAGTAATCACACTTAAAAGGCTTCTCACCACTGTGAATGCGAAGATGTCGAACGATATCACATTTTCGATCAACTCCTTTCCCGCAAATATCACACTTGAAAGGGTTTTGTCCAGTATGGATGCGAAGATGAACTTCGTATTTAGATTTAGAAGTGAATTCCTTCGAGCACGATTTACACCTGAAGAGATTCTCACCAGTATGCAAACGATTATGTTCAACAAGACCGCTTTTATTAGAGTAGAATTTGCCGCAGATCTTGCATTTATATAGTTTATCGCATTCTCGTGTAGTTGATTGTCTGTTGGTAGAAGGTGTCGTTTTGTTAAGTTCCAAATTATCTACTTTATTTTCGGATGCGTTGCACTTGACGTATGATTCTATGGAACGTTTTACGGACTTTTGCAAAATATTGTCATCTAGCTCTCTTTTTAAGAAAATTATTGTGGGTTCTTTAAAAAGAAGAAAATTATTATAAGAAAATTATTGTGGGTTCGAGCCTTAATGTAATTAAGGGTCATCTGTGTTGCCGGGCCTGATGCTCGTTAAATCTGTTGAGGCTCAAATTCCTCCCATTGGAGTGGTTTGGGAGAGGGAGGATACAGCTCAGGTGTCTGCCACGTTAATTGACCTAGATTCAAAATTGCCAGATCCGTTGCTAATAGCTATTTAATTTATGTCTGTGTAGTTTTGTGAGAGATACTGAAAACTACGTTTTCTCTTGCACTCTTGCTTGAGGTTCTCATTTAAACTGTTTTATTGTCGAAGCTAAGGCTATTTGTCTGAAAGAAGAATCTGTACTTATATTTCCAGCTTAAATCCTGCATTCTTAGGGGTCGTAAAATTAAACAACAAATTTCTTAATTCTTTCAAATTTGTATTACATTTCTTAATAGTACAATTTTTCGTATAGTATAGTTATATTATTTATCTACCTTATGTAACACTTTATTTTCGTTCAAGAGTTTGTGAACGCAATTAACCAATTGTGTTGTGCCATTTAGTCTTTAAAGCATCTTATTTCTGCAAAAAAATTCTTAATGTTAATTTTTTAAAATTCCTTCTATGTATATTTCTTGCTCTGTAAATACATTTTAAACGTTATTTACTTTTTATTTCGAAATTTTGTAATAGCTTATGTTTTTTTTTCCAGTAAATGCTGAGAGTGGGTGATTATCTCCTTCACACGTAGATTTACGTTTCTTAAGCCGAGCTTTCCGCTATCGGAATTTGCAGTATCGTGAGTTGTATCTGATTATCTAATTTTTTTTTATTTATATCGATAACTTATCGTGAATATTGTTACAGAAGAAAAACAGATATAACTTAGCTTTTATTAATACCATTAACGAAAAATAATCAAATTATTCTGATTTTTAGAACTTCCACTGATTTCGGTCCCACGTCAGAGATTATTATAACGAAAACGTAGATTCATTTGCTAAATTCGCAGTCACTGATGGAAAGGGGTCCCTTCCTCTCAGTCTCATCACGTTTAGATTTTAAAAAATCAGCCTCTCTCTCTCTTTGGGACTAGGAGTTCTGGTGGTCAACTCGTAATATTGGTATTCGGGTTCACTACTACATTTCGAGAACAAATCTGAGTTTTCATAACAATTCTGGTTTTATTTCTTGCTCCTTAACTGTTCATGGTCTCTTCGTCTGCTATTGAAATCTTTTCAATTTGAAAAATACAAAATTTTATTTCTCTTGTTCTGTTAGCGATACTACGTTTACCCTCGCCTTTTTACCAGGGATTTTCAATTTAACTTACTTATTGAAGCGAACCCTGTTTGGCTGAAGTCCATGTGTGAAAATCCTAATATATATTTCAAGTTTAAATCATGTATTCTCACTGCTCGTAAGATTTCCCAACTATTCTCATAACAGTTTCGATAGTAGATTACATTTCTTAATATTACACATTTCCTTATTTTGTAGTTATAATTGTATATATTATAAATAAGTACATATTTTTGTCTAATACTTCATTTTTGTTCACGAGTTTGTGGACGTTTTTGTATTCTGCCATGAAGCTTGATATACGTCCTATATTTACAAATTCTTAATGTTAATTTTTTGTTTGTTTTTCCTGTCATATACATTTTCTGCACCGTATAAACATATTATAAGCGAAACTTACTTTTGATTTCGAAAATATGTGATATCTTTTGTTCTATTATCAATACATGCTGAATAAGGGGGTGATTGTCTCCCGGGGTGTCGGTGCAACTTTTTCACAATTAACTTTTAAATTCTTTTGGAAATGACCAGTCTAAACATCACATCGTCCGAAATTTGCTGTCATGATTAAAAATCACTTATTTTTATTCAGGATTAAAACAGGCGTTTATAAACACATTACCTGTGACAATATCTTCACAGAAGACAATGGCTTGATAAGTTATCATACATACTTATTACATCTGAAAGCAAATATACATCGAAAATTCTTTTAATATATGTATGGTGAGATTGTGGCGGTATGAATCGGCTATCGTTAATATCAATCTAGAGCAGGGGGGGGGTGCAAACCGTACTGAATTGAATGATTACAAATGACGCTTCTGTCAAATATCATAAGCAGAAAAATATTAGATAAAACTTAAAACAAAAATTCTGAAAATGGAATATGCTTCCACTTTTAAAAGTTAAATATCGCGTGATATTTTTTATAAAGCAATCATAAGAGTCTGATGGATTGATTGGTTATTTAAGTCACGATAAGAAGCACCACGAGGTCTATTGACAACAGATATAATAATTTAGAATATCGATCAAGTGACGAGGATCCTTCTTGAACAGGTACCTCCCTCTCTAAGCTTCCACAACAGTCCATAGTGAAGATTGAGGATTATCATCCGATTTAACGAGAATTTGCCTCACTATATGGCGGGACTTTAGTGGCATCACATTTAAAAACCAAAACTCGACGAAAATAATGCCGACCACGATTCCGAAACCATAAAGAAGCAGATTCTATCCTGATTTCTATCGATTAACCCCAACACGGAATGTAAGACGTTATAAAAACTGATCAATTTATATATTGCGAATCTGAATTCGCTTATCAAAAAATTGGCGCATGGCATTGAAGAAATTGATTACCTTTGCCCAAGAATATTCGATGCACGCATTACGGCTTTTGTAGCTGGGCGGTCATGGTTACGATTTGAAGGCCAGCTTTGATGACGTCAAGGATAATGCGATTTCAGACCCATTGTGTTCCTTGGATGGTGCAACATAGTGTAGCGAGGACTCAGTACTCCATCTAGTGTGATTTAGTAATTTTCTGCCAGGTCACTTGGTCTGAAATAATGAGGTCCGTTGCCACTAGCCCTCGTGTTGCATCAAAGCGTTATGTTGATAAACAATTCGCCAATCGTTTTACGAGTTTGGAATACTTTTAAGGTTAACAACATTTTGGGTTAAACTATTTTTATTTTTGTTTTTGGTCTCATATCAAAATTAAATATTTTACCTTAAAAAATATGTCCGAATATTTTTTCTTCCTTATTTAGATAGTGAATTTTAAGTCTGTTTTGACAATTACTGGATCACGAATTTCAATGACGAGAAATAATCTAATAGAATTTTTTTAAGAAATTTTCATTTTTGCCTAATACAATATCTCAAAATTATACCATTAATGAAACAGAAATTTAAATGTATATATTTCAAGTACTTTTACATGGACTATTATTTAGATTTTATGTTGAGATGAAATTTTTTCTAGCACAATAAAGTGAAAATTGCAATGACTTTTGTAGAAGATTTCTGTGTTCAGGAACTCGAACCACCATAACTTCCTACTTTGAGGTATATGACCAAAACAATAGTCTAATCTCTAGATAATGTTATAAATTCTGTGTTATTTAATTCACATAATATCAATATATTTATTTTCATTTCAGTTATATCATGTGTTACGGATAATCATAAATTTTGCTTATATTTGTATAAAATGTCCCTTTGACGGTAAAAATTTACTCAAGCAAAACTTTTCTTGGGTGTCTTTCTAAATTTAAAGCCCAGATTTGAGATATATTTTTAATTCCAATTTACATTCAATCCGAAAGTTCTTTAATTTATTTCAAATAAATAATCGGTACTTTTTTTATTATTGCATACTGTTTTTGGATTTTCTTTATTGATTAAGTAACATTTTTTAAAGCAATATTTTCTAACTAATTACTCTACTAAAATGACTATTCAAGATATATTCTGTTTTAAATTTATTCTAGGACATGATTATGTAACGTGATAAAAGTTCCGTAATTTAAATTTTAATTGATTTGTAGTAAATATATGAATTTAAAAATATTTTACCATATAATATTGTTTTATCAATGGAGAATATTTGGAATTATTATTTATATCTGAACGAAAAATTTCATTTAAATAGCGAGTTTATTAAAAGATAATATATTTTTATTACAGAAAAACAAAAAAAAATGAATTATTTAAAAAAACCTTTTTAGGAAAACATTATAAAACATTTTCTCGAAAAATAATACGAGTTTTTGTAGAAAAGAATTGACGGGAGAATATTTTTTACTTTATCAACTGCCATGGAAATAATTTTTCTGAGGTTTGAGTACGAATCCATCATATCTGTTATAGCAAATTGTTCACAAGGCGCATCGCTATGTTACAACCATACATTAAGGAGTTGAAGCAATATCAATTTCTCAACAAAATAGGATATCAGGCCCTGTAGAAGTATTAAATATCATACAAACTTTAATGCATCTTGGTAAAATTCTCGCTTGATCAGTCAATTATTGTATAAATGAAATTTCATACGAATCATTAATCAGAAAACACATTTCGCCTTAACCGTTGGAAGAACATGTAGGACTTTCCACCACCCAGCTATGAGAGTTCCAAGTATTGTACATTTCCTGCTGCGAAATGCGTGTCTCATCCGTCCACATTCTACCTGCCAAGGATGTTTGTGGGACCTCTGATTTGTTTACAATAGAGTTGCGGCATTCGTAACGCTTCGCGACACCGCCGTCCATGCCTTGTGAGGCATCGGTCAGAAGATAGATGAGCACATAATTTGCTTAAAATTTTCCAAATGCGACTTTTTGAGAAGCCTCTGTTTTCACTTATGTCTCTTGCGCTCATGTTTGGATATGTGAGAGAGTATGATAATAAATTTTCGGTTGTACCTGCCCTCCTACCCCATTCGGTCTGCTACATTGAGATCGTCTGGTCTCAAAGTCTGCCTTCCGAAAAGGATTCGCATCTTTAAAGATGTTTTTCCGTGATGAATGTGGGATTTCCGGAAAATGTCGTGGACGCAATCATGCTAATGATCTTACCTTTACGCCACATTCACCGTAAAGTAAAACCATCTCACATTATTCATTTTTGGAAAGTAGCTCATTAATCAAAAGTTTCAATATGCAGCCCTGAGGAAATAAATGTATCTTTTATAGCTATCTAACAACTTTAAATTCCTATAACAAATTCTGAGCAACAATTGACAATGACGAAACGCGATGAAAGATTTTAAAATTAATTAAACTGTTTTGAAGCATAATGACGCTCCTTTTTATCTTAGTTTCAGCTATGTTCTCTAAGAAAATTGAATTTAGATCTGATAATATTAATTAATTCAATATTTTCACACGTAGAAAAAATTAGTTTAATTTCTGTAATGTATAATTCAAGAAGATAAAAAATTTTACAACTCCTTGAATTAGACATTAGAGATTTCAAAACTTGCAAGAAGCAAATATTTTGCTTCCATACCTATTATTAATTATGTATTTTTGCCATTTTAAAGTTTCGATTGATGGGTTGTTTATTACCCTCGCACTAAGAAGTAATACAAAGATTTTGGACGACCAATTTCGTAACATTTATACGCTTTCAATGAACGAGGATGATATCCGAGCTGGTACTCTTCCACACAATACGGGATTGGGAAGATTTGGGTCCTTAACAGATTCCTACAGCGCCATTGAATTATGGGTCCATATACTACCAGAACTCGAATACACGAATCGACAGTAATAAAGTTGGCTTAGATCTCTCCTGCTTGATCAACCGAATACAACGGCTGATTATTTTAAAGGGATTATGGAAAGAAATAACCTTTCTTTTTATCATTTAATTTTTATTAATATAAAATTGATATAATTTTCACAAAAATATAAAGAGAGAATTAATCCAACAAAGAGAACTGTGGGATTCAATATCTTTAATCACAAGAATAACATTTTATAAGATAAATGATGCTATTTTACTGCTTCATAATTAATTGATTTCCTGAGGTCAGAAATATTTGAAAGCCTCTCGACTCTACAGGCTGACACAGTGCTTTAAAAATAAATGACTTACATATTTCTTTATTCAAATTTTAAGTAAGAAACAAGAAAGATACTTTATATGAAAAAAGTTCGTGATTTCATTTTAACAAATAAAGTATAATTTAAAACACGTATTTCAGGAAAGTACATTAGTTTAGAAACTACATTTATATGAGAAGATTGGTTTTTAAGATCGCTCTGCGATGCAACAGGACTGCTGTTGGCGATGGACCTTCAAAAAATTAGATCTGGGTCGAGTGAAGAGGACGACATCTGGGCTGACACTTCAATCCAAAAATTTCCACACTGCACCAATGGTTGGACTATGGACATAAAAGGGATTTAACATGAGTCACCCCCATTACAATGCGATTGCTTAGCGTCATTAGGATTAAGTAGACAACGAAGAACAGTAGGATAACATTGTAATTCAAACACAATATGTATCACAATATTTATATATACATTCGAACCTCTTAAAGTTTGTTAAAAAATACTTTGGGTTGATCAAATTTAATTATCTTCCCGTTAGCGCGTTTTGAATTAATATATAATGTTAAAGGTGTATTTGTTTGCTTTACTGAATTCAAAACAGATGATCATAAGAAATAATAGCAAACTAGATATTTTTAAATTATTCCAATAAACAAAAATCCAGGGTTAGAGAGAATCCAAATAAGCAATAATCTTTAGCTTTTACCAAACCAGCTTCTTTATTCTTGATGTCTAAAAAGGTATTCCAACAAAATTTGCTTATCTTGTGAACTGACTATGGGTACGAGATTGTTAGGATCGGATCCAATAACTCGTTTCGTCGCTGTAATGCGACTTCAATATATGAAACGTTTGTTAAAAAATAAATACATGGATTATGGGCCACAATACAATTTATTCTTTCAAGAAATCTGTAAGAGTATAGCTCTCGAAACTAATTAAAATAAATTTAAATTATTATATAAAATCTTATGCACTTTACTGTTTGATAAATATATATATATATATTTATAAGAAAAATGTATTCCATTCTTATTAGTTTTTCTATTTTTTTATCCACAATAGTAGAAAATCAAACCAAATGATTCAATACAACTCGTAAACAAAGAAATAAAACAGGAAAAAATAATTATTTTAAAACGAAAGCTGATATGGCAAATGATTGAGATTCAAATCAGTCGTTTTGTAACAATTCTTAAATTTACGAGAATAACAACAACTTCAACAGACTGCAGGATTCGTACTAAGCCTAAGAGATAAGATGAAATAATAAAAGTAACACTATCTTTAAAAAGGTGTAATTTTGTAAAATATAAAACAACACATGAAAAAAAATTGGTGTGGCTTACATAGTTTTGTTTTTTACATATAAAACAAGAATAGACATTTCAGTTATTTGCAAAAAAAAAAACTGACTAACACAAAGCACAAAGTAGTCCTCAAACAAAACAATGGATATATACCACTTGAAACAATTATTTGCTATAATGAATAACCTTATGAAATATTTATACTCATATCACAATTTAATAAAATACTTAAAAATGTTAAAATAAATAATAATGGATAACACAGTTGCATCTGCGAAAAAAGTAGTAAATGAACTGGTAATATCCTGGTAAGAATGAAAACACAAACTTTAAAACATATACGTATAACAATTTTGAGATACCTCAAAATTCAAATCAGATGAAAAATTAATTATATTTCAAAAGTTTGTCAGCACTCCAAAATATATGAATATTAAAACAGAACAATAAAACATTTAGCAATATTTATGAGTAAAAACAGATTATAAATAAAGCAACCTGCGAACATTATTAAGTATAAGAAGTTTCATAATAAAGACAAAAAAAATTTTTGCAAGATTTGTTGTTAAATTTAATAATTGTACCATAACAACAAACCAATTTCAGCATAGTTAAAATATGTGCATAAAATTCAAATAATGCAAGCTGACAATATGGTGCTTCAGAACAATCAAACTGAATATTTCAGATGCAATATAACTATTGTCACTAACTTAAATATGAATTTGATCAAATAAAATTGAGTGCATAAGATAATAAAAACTTACATCTGTCCGCTGCTGTAAACGCTTGTTCATCTCATAAATTCGATAATCAGGCTGTCCAAAGTAAGGGGTTTGTCTCCTAAAATAGGATGAGAAAGGAGAGGAATAAAAAGGGTCCATAGCAGGGCCCCCAGGAATTGGTTGGCTAAACATTTGCTTCATTTGACAATATTCATTCTCAATGCGATAAATAATATAAACACAGACACTTAATGAGCCTTTGGTTAGTTATATTTCATCACATGGTAAAAATCTACTACGGGAATTAATCGATCATGCAACATGTTTGTGGCTCCGGTAAATATATTGAATATTTATGCACGTTGCATGATCGTCACTCAAATTAAATGGTTTATGACATTCAAAATGTCCTATAAAATTCTAGTTATAGTTGATACAACAGTCAAGTAAGCTTGTGCAGATACAAAATATGCCACACAAAAAGTTTAAATTGCATTTCAGAGACGCTGTCCAATTATCGTTAATGAAGCCGTTAAAATGAGAAAGAGTCCCTCTTGTGATTGAATATTCATTGAATAGTTTGCAAGCAGATATGAGCTGTAACGTGAAGTTTAATTTTTAAACATAAATAATTCTACATAAAGAAAATTCAACCAGCTGTCTTCGAGCGCACGAAGTGAACACCACAAAATCGATTGCTCCACCATCTTCAGCAGTACTAGTGCGCCCCCTACTAATATTGAATCTAAGAGCTAATAAACAAACTAAAAACAAAATGATACATAAAATATTTTATTTTTAAAAAAATGACGGATTGTCAGCAATGAAAAGTAAATATAACGGATGTTAAAATTATGATTAACTAATATGGGCAGATAAATTCGAAAAAATACCAACTGTTCGAAAAAATTATAACACCTGTATTTGGTGTTGAAATAAAATATTTACTTCGTAATTCATGTTATTTTGGTATATAATTTCATTATAAAATTATCGACTCCCATTTTAATGAGGGAAAATATAATTTATTATGTTTTGCCACTTCATTTTTATATCTTATGAATTTTGGACAACGCATTAAGGGCAAGACTTAATTTAGGGGAAACGTATCAAGTTCCGAAATATGTTGATGGAATTCTCTCTGTTACTCAATAAACACCAAAACTAATATCATAATTTTTTTGTGAATACTTATATATTATATTTATGTATAGTTTTTCCTTAAAAGGCTCTGATGACAATACTTTTGGTAACCAACCCCTGATTGAACGCAAGGGGAATCAAGGACAATTTCTCAGTTAGTTTAACTACTAAAAAATTCTAATAAATTTTACTATGCAAATCAGGCACTGTAATCATGCAAAAGTGTTAAAAATTGCTTGCCAATTGCCACTCATAACTAGCGAATGCGGCACCATATGAATAGAAGAACATTGTGGTCAAATGTCAGTGAACATCTTCGAATACAGCTCAAGTTATCAGCTTAACCTTAAAAGGGAAAAACTCGAAAAACAAAATAAGAGCATAGACACAATACTTTGTTTTATTACTCATTTTTTCTTTAAACACCTAATCAATATTTAATATTTGTAATTAAAATAATATTTAAAAATTAAATAAAACAAATCTCATGAATTGAAGGTTCATGGAAGCCTTCAAACCAGCAAACAACTTTGGAAAACAATTTTTTAAGAAACATATTCCACTTATAAAACGCTGTTTGCTTTGGCAAATTGTTCGGAAAATTTTAGATACTTTTTCTAATAAAAGTATTTTTTTCCACTAAACAAGGAAATTCTCTCAACGGCTAAAAATATGTGTGTGTATATATCTTCTGATTTGGGGTAAAAACTTCCATAGCACAGGAAATTAATAATACACCAGGGAGTGTTTAAAAGAATATTTAAATATCTCCTTTTTTTCATTTTCTTTCTCAAGCTAAAAATGTTATTAAAAAGTTTTTATTTCATCAAAAGCCCTTCATTAATATTAATAAGAATTAATTTCAAGTAAATATTAATTACAAATACATTTTTGATTTTAAACGTATTTTAAAAAAAACTTGTACTGAAGATATACAACGCGAAGTTTACAAAAATAAATTAAAAATCAAAGATATGAATCAAATAAAATATTAACGAAGTTTTCACCTAAACATATAACTAACTAATATAGTTGTAAGAATATGTACAAAATAAATTCTACAAATATACAGATGGTTGAACAGGATTCTAGATATATATACTGTAAAAATAAACAGGCCCCGTTCTTTATAAATGACAGTGTTTTTTTTCAATACAATTTTTCATTATCACCTAAAACTGAACAACAAATAATTTAATTGTTCATCTCTTATAACAAGTTAATCACACATGGATAAAGATCGCTAAGTGAGAGAAATAATCTATCTGTTTGATTATTTTCGCAAAACTGCCATGTCTCGTTAGAATGTATATAAATCTAAAAATTGTGCAGAAGAAAGAATCAGATTTTTAATGTACATTTAGTAATTGGGAAAACATTTTTGGTGTTGGCATTTTTGGTGTTCTATTTGCATTTGAAAACGACATAAAAGTAAAAAAAAAAAAAAAAAAAAAAAAAAAAAACTGTGCCTGGATCACGGCCGATGAAGCAGTTGGCTGTACGAGTGCATTTCTTACGATGTGGCGCTCTTCTCGACGACTGGTCTCTCGAGGGCTTCCTGAGCCTCGTTTTCATGTAAATGACATATCTCTGATCCACAGGTCCCTACACCACCTCACAACACAGTAAGAGCGGCCTAATTAACGAGCTTTTCGCCTAGCTAGAAATACAATTTCCATCATGCTGATAATTCTCGTCCTCACACTACGACAGCTGCTCATATTGTCTTCTAAAACAATGTAATCGCATGTCTACCTCAGCACTTCCTTTGTAAACGATTCAGCACACTGAAACAAGCTTTGGCTACCTGATTTATACTCTACGGAGAACGACATTAAACATCCTCTACAGGCTATACGTAATTCGCAATCACGCTGCATTTCTAATTATTTGCATATCTGCCCAACATGTACCTTCATGCCAAGTTTAGTTACGATCCCGCAATTATTTATTGATGCGATAATTTTTTTGTCCATGAGTTTCTAATCGAGGAGTGCAGTGAAATTAATATTGGTCACTTTTTCACAAGAATATTTTATTGTATAAAAATAATCATGTCATCATGAATTGTATAATTTGCACTATTTTTCGACTTTTTCGCAATTAAGAACGAGACGTTTATCGTAGAGAGCGATCAGTTCGGAGATATCACTCTGGTAAAACTCGGTTGCTTGTGTTACAAACAATTGACGCACAGTCTGCTCCACCTCAATATTACTTTGGATGGGCCTTAGCATGACCAATGCGTAGGGTGGACACCACGTTCCACACTGTTATTCGCCAATCTACTAAAACTTTGTAGAGCTTTCCAACAGTGTTTTTCCATTCGTGAATGTGGAGGAACGCCTTTTTCGATCTTCCTCCTTCACACACTTCTTTCCTTCATTGAACATGCCATGCCAGATTCCAACCATTAGGGGAGACTTGAACTGCTTACATACGCGGTCTGTAAGCTCTCATGGATGGCTTGACCCCCCAGTCCATTCATACTAGATAACAGCACTCACTTGCATTACCGCTTTTCTTCGTTGTTTTAAGATTGCATCATTCTTCCTCCACTAACTCCTCTACCGTCGTTGCACAAGCAATGGGTGTTGATTCTTATGGTGGTTTCATCTAGTGTTCTATATGCTCTTTCAAAAAAAAATACAAAACTTACTTTCGGAACACATCCTTCGTAGTTAAAATGATTAAATTTTTTGCGTTAAATTAACATTTGTTGAACGATTCTTTGTTAGAGTAAGATCATTAAAGATATTTTTGACGTATGTGCGTGAATTATACATAGAAATAAATTTTGTCCTTCATTTGTCCGCTGAAGAAAACCAACGCAATTCGTCCACCATTTGGAACTGCGGTTAATTAATGTAGTAGAAATATGAAGTTTCTACAAAGAGAATCACAGCGAAGTCCTCAGCAAAAAAGGTACTTAAAATATTTTAACCTACATGACCTGCATTTTTAAAAAAGACATTTATTTCTTAATGTTGTGCAACTTCCTGCATTGGTTATCTCAGTCCTTCACGTAACTTGTTCGATAGAAGAATTTTTGTTGAACACTTCTGTGCTACAACAGTAATTGAGAAGTACTATGAGTAACGGTAGATAACTAGTTTAATGAGAAGTCATTCTCATAAATGTTTTTTGTATACATTCGGAAGGTTGAAATAAAAATTGTTGGCTGGAAAGCGAGAAATACCGATAAAAAGTAAAAAACATAATAATTACAGTAAATGCACGAATGTGTCAGAACCAATATCAATACAATCCTAAAAGTGTCAATCAAGTTGATGTTGTACACTTCCGAAGGTTCGAGATGTTTTTCAAGCATTTTCCGCAAAGACCACACTTTTGAAATGAGATGCGGAGCAAAGTTAATTCGAGTCTCAAAGATGTCCGCATTGACTTAACCCCTTAAGAAAATATCAAAACTTCACAAAATGGCTTAACATGCTTGCCAAGTTACTGGTCTAAACGTGGTATTGAAGTAGTTAATCACATTAACGTCAAAATGATCTAATGCCTTGATGAGTAGAAATTGCATGAGATTTGTTAAAGGTAAACGGACCATTAACAAGTAATTCTTATCGCGCACATTTCAGCCTTTTGAGATACAACCCGAAATTGAGTCGATGTGTTAGCAAATATGGGGCAAGTAGGATACGATTCACAATATTCTGTCGGGAGATAATGATTCTAGTTGGAATATTGATGAACTTATAGCGCAATTTCATTAACTTACTTTTAGCTACAATATTTTTATAGAAAATATTATATAATATTTCCTCTTTGTTTATTAAACTAATCACAAATATTAGCAAAAGATGTATTTCGGTTTTTTCACAAAAAAGTGATTTCAAATAAAGAATTTTCAAAAACTAAGAACTCTTATATTTTTGACATGTCGAAAACACCCTAACCGTTGTTGATTCCTCAACAGCATTCATAATATCAAATATTTTAAAAACGAAATTAAATATCTCAGGGACTGATGCTTTGTCGTTGAACATATCGAATGCGAAATAGATTTTAATGAACTTTAAAGCTGCATTCAAAAAATGAACACTTACGTAAGACTTTAAATATTTAAAACAAAATTAAAATCTAAAAGATTACAAATAAAAAAGAAGAAAAATCTATGAAGTCCATAAACAAGCATTAACAATACGCTGAAAAACAATTTTGTATTTTCGGAAGTAAAAATGTTGTCTAATTTTAAAACTACATTCGAGAAATCCTTAAAATTCAATATTCTTTTAGATTGTAACTAAAAAACAAAGAGCTTTTTAAAACAAAATGATCATCTAAGAAAAAAAATAAGTTTATAATCTTTTATGTCTAGTAATAAATTTTTAAGTTTAAAATTTTGAAACCCAAAGAGTATAAAGTATGAGCAAGTAAATAGTAAAAAACATCGAAACTTCAAAAACATCGAAAGTCTAAAATGTAGAAAATGAAATTCCATCGATATTATTTAGCATGCATTTCCCCTGTAATGGATCTACATTCACAACTTATTTTACGTATCGAATTGCGCACATTGCTTATGAAGTAATATTCCACAGATATTTTCATATGAAACTAGTTCATTCTTTGTCAGGTTCATGATGGAAAATTTAAACGCTAAAATACTAATTGTAATGAATTAAAAAGATTTTCAATTAGGGATAGTCTCATTATCATTCAATTCTATTCAAATAAAAACACTGAATTGCGAATCTTTAGGAGAGTAGAAAATTCCATAATTAAAAATACCATTTGTGAAGTCGTCTTGTTTCTTGACCCTTTGAAATGATTTTATATCTGCGATTGAAAACTTACTCGTTCATCAATTTCCAAAACCTAAAGTATTATCCACCATTTAAATTTTTCTGTATCACCCACAATTGTGGATAATCACACATTTCATTGATATCACAATTGATTACGCATTTCATATAGTTTTTTCAAAGTAAAATGTAGTCGGTTCTTATCAGTTTTTTCTATTTTTTTTAAAGTCCACGATAGTTGAAAATCTACCAAATGATTCAATACAACTCGTAAACAAACAAAACAGAAAAGGCAAAATTAACCTTTTTAAAATGTAAGATGATATGTAAAATTACTGAGATTCAAATCAGTGGTTTTGTATCTATTTTTAAATTTACGAGAACTTAATCATTAATCTTGCTAAAAATTACTTTCTCACAAATTTCGCTTTGTCAAAACTCAACAAGCACTAAAATGAAATTTTAAATCGCAAGCTTTCTAAAATGACGAAAATTGTGCTGAGAAAATGTTTGAAATTTCTTCGTTCTGCGGCAACAAATGCAAAGAAAGAATACATAAAGTATTTTATTTATATGAATATCTTTAGAAATTAAAACAATAATTTATTCGATTATTTTTAAATTTATTTAATGTAAAATTACGTCATTCAATCGCAATATTCTAGCTTCGTAATTAACATACAAGACATAATTCTACAAAACTTTAAGAAGCAGTATTTACTAATCGGATGAAATTATTATTTCGAAGCCAACCATAGCCATGTTGAGCGGTGGGTACGAATTCAGTTTCCATCGATACTGCCAGGTATAACAAACTGGGAATTCTGAATATCAAATACAGCTGATGTGATGTGGAACTAAGATGAAGTAAAAACATG
>BMAW01037402.1:1901-25431 GCA_019974015.1 Nephila pilipes
TCTTTACATATAATGAGTATGAGTAAAGTATTTTATATATTTAAGAAATACCTTTTTAAAATGGTACCTAATTGTAATTATGTATCAAAATTCATGCGCATATTCAACTCAAAATGAAAAAAAAAGAACTTTTTGACTAAAAAATCACTTTTACAATCACTTTTACAAATATCATTATTACGTATATTTTTTAATATTAATGTCGAAAGATATATATCACAAAAACACGGAGTCTTAAATTTAGTATTTTTTTATTGCCCATGATGTCCTGGGAACCTTATGAATTGAAATTTAAAATTTTTGAAACTTCAGCATTTCATATAGTTAATAAATCTTAAGTAATCAAATTATTTTTCAGGGCCCATTATTTTGAAATATATTTATCCACCTTGCAGAATCTTGTCTTGACTGAGAAATATGATTAGAATATTTCCCCTTTGATATCTAGAGGAAATATGTTAATGATATTATTTTCTTGCTCTTTCAAAGATTACCCGCAAAAAATCAAGTTTAGCTTAATAAATTATAAACGTTACAATACTCTCTCTGTTCAGGGTAAATCTATAATATTCTTCTTTTTATATAACTTAATTGTGCCTTATTATTTTGTAAATCTAAGCTATTGAAAAAAATATTACAAAGCTTAACATTGAGATTTTAACACAGAAGATTCAAACACTTCCCTGAAAGATTGAGTCCAAAATCCAATTTGCAATGTCACAACTTTCGTTCATGCAACATTCTATAAAATACAAACAAACAAATAAACATGTTCCAAAGGCATCAAGAGGAAAAAGGGAAGATTTACCCGGTTTCATCCAATCAAAGTTATGCATGCCGCATTATAGTTCAACTCAATCCGGAATTACATTTGGAATCCATATCCTTATTCGCATTACAGATCCGGAGGTGGAAAATTACAATAGTAAGTAGAAATACCAAAAATAAAGACAATAAAGATTGCACGAGTAAAGTGAAAGAGGAAAAAAAAATACATAAAACTCCGTGAGTGAATTTACTTTTCAAAGAAATTTTTAAGTAAAAATAATAACGGAATACTCTGACAAAACCCATGGCTTATATATCCCGCAAATCCTGGCTTCTTTTAGTTCATTTCGTTCCCAATGCCATGCATGTATGCATGTTGAGTACCGAATAGGATTTTATTTTAAATTCATTTTCGAGAATTTCGTTGTGGGGAAAGTAGGAAGCTTTTTCCCCATCTAGGGAAAAAAATGTTCTTTACTCCGTGACTACAGAACGTGATGAATATGCAGTGCAGGGTTAAATTCACTTAGAGAAGTGCTTCTGTTTCTTTTCGTGAAGTGTTCTATATACCTAGGTTTCTATTTTCTGGGAAGAAATGTGTATTTTTTAGTAGGCATTCCACAAAATGCAAATATAAAAAGGAAAGAATTTCTTTTCCATGCTTTAGATGCAAAGGGTTCTTTCATAAAACCCCTTGATTCGATCCGGGGTTACTTTACCTGATTACATGATGCAAATTTGGGTTTGAAGACGTGTTGGGGGGAATGATATTACGGCGAGAACTGTTTCCAAGTCTGTAAAACAGGATTATAATAAGAATAAATTTCCTGAAAAGAGGTTGAATGCAAATTAAGTTTTGTTTACTGGTATTGTGCAAAGAGATTTTGTTTGTTTATTTTTCATTCCGAGCTAAACCATTGCCATTTTTTTCAGCTATGCAGCTCTCAATCAAAATTATCTTCATTCATGAATGGATTTGTAGGTTTTCAGAAGGATTATACGAAACATAACGATCTTTTCGTTTTGTTTGTCCGCCTCGTTTCAGAAGTATAGTTTGAGAATATTTGTTAACTTTTTCATCGAATTACTTTTTAAATTTCATTTTCTGCAAGCATGTGTAAAACTTAAAATACCCTTAACTAAGGGTTATATATTCAATTCACGAATAGATTCGCTATAAAATGGATAAGTGTTTACAATAACTTTTTTTTGTTAGTGAGTGTTATAGCGAACCTTAAGAAAGTTTTCTTATTTGTCATTTTTTTCTGTAAAAGTGGAAACTGAAATTATAAGAATAGTATATTGAAGTTTATATTCATCAGTACTTCATAAAATTTATCATAATCTAACGAATATGCGCAAATATATCAAATACAATTATCAAGAAATGTCAATAAATTAAATTTCAATATAAGGGGAAACATTTTGGAACAACATTTTTTTCCGTCAAGTTCTCGTAAAAGCTGATTTATTCAAAACGAGTATTAATTATCTTCAAGTAAGCGTATTTCCAGGTCTTAGGCATCATAGAAGCAAATACGATTAAGAAAAGAAAAGCCTTTCTTAAATTCCAAATGCATTTTTATTTTCACAAAAAAAAAAAACCCATCCCAAAATACAAAACGTTGCCAACATTAGCTACAAAAAGAATAAAAACACAATTCTGCTATAAAATTAATTACTAAAATAAGAGCTAACGATAAATTATTAAAGTAGATGATTACATTCTTTTTGGGTATTAAAATAAAAGCAGACGATACATTTTTCAGCAATGTAAACACAGATATGCCTGAAGAAAATTAAATATAAGTATTACAATCACAATGTATTGTAACATCAATATTTATCAACATCTATTATCCTTTGTTTTACGCTTACGTATGTTTGGTGTTGCTATTTTTTCAAAACAACAACATGCTAGAGTATGGTTTTTTTTTTTTTTTAATTATCTCATTTTTAGCGAGTTGCGCATCTCAAGGACTTCTTTTTTAGGGATGAATTTTTTATGTATACCGTAAATGCTGATCCAAAGTTCGGAAATAGGTAAACAGTGACTAAAAATTTAATTGATAAGACAGAAAAGGAAAAAATAAATGTATTCATATATTTCCTTACTTTTTATTTCATTAAATATTTTTTATATTGATAAGAAATGGTAAACTGATAGAGTTACAAATATTTACAAAAAAAAAAAAAACTCTTATTCGTGCATTAAATTAAAAATCCTTTATTTGTTTGTATTTGTTATCAATACTTTTCTCTTATTAAAACTTATCTACTTTCGAAATTCGTTACAGAACGTTAGATCAGTGCGAAAGCTATAGGAAAAAGATTATGTAACCATACCTATCTTCAATACACTGCCATCTGTATACTTTCCAAATAACTAAATTTTCCCAGTGGGTAACGTTTGTAACACAAACAACGCATGATAATATACGCGGATAAAATCAGCTTGTCAACGCGCATTGAGGAAAAGTTTCATTGCACTAAGAGGAGTCAATTGCAACCATTTAATTTCTAAATACTTCAGACGAGCTGAACTTATCTGCGCATGATATGACACAGTTATCAAATGCAATCTGGGTTCTTTCATCACTGTCACAGGGCAGATTTGGATATACCCCGTTAACGATTTTGAATTCTTAAATGAAGAAGTCGCACAGGGTTACTGAACAATTAATCTCTAGAAAAATTACTTGTTCATACGCGAGGAAAGAACCCTTTATTTCCTTTTCTGGTAACACTTCACCCCTCCCGGCGACTCATATAAATGAGATTTCTTTCCAAGTTTGGCATATGCTTCTCAGACATACTAAAATTATTCATGACACATGACACACACAAAAATATTCACAGTAAATTCTCCCTCATTCTGTGAAAAATTTACATTCCAAAAAAGAAATCAACTATTATTTGTAGGAGCACCCTACCATCGTCTTTCCTTCTTCTTAAGGTATATTAGTTTCTATTACATATTGAAATCGTAATTACAATCAATTAAATTTAAGAAATTATGAATTTCACCAAATATATATATATTTGTTTTCTAATTTGAGTAATATCGTCAATCAATTCCTTTTCATGTTTCAAGCGAAGGTTTTTCTCTCCTACTATACGGTCAATGTGTTCATTCAGAAACATCTTTGCTGCTCGCTTGTTACCAGGAAAAGCTTCTTCGAGAGTAATAATTCATTTCTTAAATACTTTATAATGAAAAATTCAAAGTAGTATTTTTAACGTAATGGGTGAAAAGATACAGTTTTTTAAATTTATAGAAAAAATAGTAATGATATATAAGTACAGCAATTTGAAAGTTGAAATTTCATGTAAATAAGAGTAACTAAAAATAACAACATCTTACAATTTCATTACAACAACCACTATATTAATAAACAGGGTTATTAATGTTCAATGTTAATTTTTTTTTTAATTTTGGGAGGCAAAAGTTCCTTAGATTTCCAATATTATAACTAACTCCAGCTGTCCTCTATACGTGTGCTAAGAAATCAATCTCAATTTGTTTTTATCTTTCGTTGTTTTTTTTTATTTCAGTGCGCTTAGCTATACCGCGCTAGATTCGTTGTACTTTTAATTGTTCTACAAAGAATCTTTATTTGGTTCTGAATTAATCGCTCTGAATTCAATCTGCTCTTGACTTTACTATATTGATTTTATTTGGCACCGAACTGGTCGAGTTGAGTTTTTTCTGTGCTCAATTGACCTTGTTGAATCGTCGCTGCAAGAATTGTCTGCACACAATTAGTCATCGTATAAAATTTTTCATTAAATCTATATTAATTTCTTTGAAATCCCTATCACTGGATATATCTCTATTTTAAAAAAATAGCAATATCATTTTTATTAAATGATGATAAAAATGTAATACCTCCGCCTCGCTACAAACGTTTTAAGATATCGAGACCCAATGAACGTTCAGTCAAGAAATAATAAGCTAAGTCTTAAATTAAATTAACTTTATTCTATTGCATACAGAATGCATTACGAATATGGAACGTATGATGCTATCCTGCAATAATACTTGTAAACTGTACCCGAATTGTCTGTTAGCTCTCAGATGCCATTCAACACACTTTCGCACCAATAACATGTCCACATCAATACCATTAACCGTCTATCTCTTGTTTAATATCTTCCCCTGAATCCTCAACCTCTTTATCTGACGACTACAACCTAAGCGCTTAAGCTATCGTCATGCATTACCTTTCTTATATAGTAAAGTCAGTTTGCAAATGTCACGGTTCATTCGCAATGCGAGGTTCTCCATTCAAATAAAGTCATAAAGTAATCCCAAAGTGAATTGAAGGGTAAATGCATGATAATCTTTCACGAAAGTAAAAAAAAAAGTATTTTTGATCAGGAGAAATAATTTAGATAAAAATAAAATTTTAAGGATATTATCCTATTAAAAAAATTTAAAAGGGCAAAAGTATTAACAGATTTTTTTTGTGCACGTGAAAATATCGTAACTGAGAAAATTATGCATTTTACAACATATCCTACATAAGACACATATATTTTAAACCCCATTTCCGAAAAATAATATGACTCGTTCTTGCTAAATAGTCTGGTTAATATTTCAGCAAAAATTTTTATGTCATCAGCTATTTTTCTAAACATTTTTCATTTGTATCCTGTTGTTTTTCCATTCGCAAGCGATAAAACTTTATTTTCAATATTATTCACTTTTCTGAATGAATCAAACAAGAAAAAAAAAGCACACCTGGGAATCATCAGAGATAACTCAGAGAAGAAAATTTATATTAATAAAAGTGCACGCTATTTATGCCTTTGTAGAAATGAAAACAATTTTCATAATGGAATTTAGGAAATAAAAGGTAATTTATTGCTGTTATCAAATCGATCAGTTTTATTGTTATTGGAACGAATAAAACTTTATAACATATTTACGAAGTAAAAGTTTATTAAGGAAGTAATTTTTTATGCAACGCATTTTGTTATATCCGCTGAAACTGACATTGTGTGTTTATTCAATTGAATGCGTAAAATATCTGGCAAATGAATTTGATTTTCTTTTTTCTGATCAAACGGCATACTTAAGCATTTTTAAATGCTAAAGAAATTTATTTTTAAGTGCTTTTTATGTTAAAATATCAGAAATATTTACCATTTCTGAAAATCTTTTTTGATTATATGTTTATTTTACACAAACATTATAATTACAAATCAAGCAAAATATAATCGAAAAATCGTCTATAACCCCATTTCAGTTCTGAAATATAAAGTTTTACTTTTATGACAACAGAGAAGTTCGATTACAATAAATCTTCATAATAATATACATTTCTTTACCACATTTTGGTCCGTTAAAATGACGGTACATACTCGTGTAAAAATTAAAAAAAAAAAAGATCGAAACGATAAACATCGAACAACGAAAGTGCCGCAGCTGTAAGAGAATGTTGTAACACTCATGCTGCGCAGATGTTCTTTTACACAAACGGGAACTTGCAGTACATGTCCCACATTACGAGGACACCAATAATTATGACTTGGACGCAACAACAATAAATCAACTGTGTTCTAGAGAAAGTGATTAAGACCGATAATTTGACAATATTGTTTGTTTTGTGTTAAAATTTAACTTTTTCCCAACGAATTTGACGTTTTTGTTTCTTTTTATTAAGAATTTCAATTATGTTAGTAAATACTTGTTCAATTTTTAAATAATATTACTCTAATGCTTGAAAACCTTTTCCTTGGAAACAACATGAAGTTTTGTACCTATTAACACACCACACAGATATTTTTGTTATAAATATTTACATATAAAATAATTTAAATCAAAATTTGAAACAATACTTCGATTTTGATATTTCTAGAATATTTTTCTAATTTTTAAAAGATATATGACATTTAAAACAATATAAAATATTGTTGTTTCAATCTTCATGAGCCTAAAGACCATCAAAGTACTTTTTAAACTTCAAAGACTTGAATTATTACAATCCTCTTTAACCTTTATAGTCCCATTACATCAATTCATTATAACCTATATCAGATCTTTGAGTTCGAATTACTTTTGTAATTGTATATATATACAGTAGTTTAAAAAAAACTCTCGAATACTTATATATTATGTACTTGTGTGTGTGTGTATCAATATCATACAAACATTCATTATATAAAATAAAGCACATAATTTGATGCAGAATTTATTTCTTGATCGGCTAATTGCATTTACTTGATAAGTATAATAAAAATATATATTTGATATATTTCTAAATGCAATCACTTAACTATATACGGGATTTTATAGAAGTTTAGAGAGGGAGACACCTGCTCAGTTATCATCCTCGTCAAGGGTGGCCGTATGAGAGGGAATAGTCCCACTGTAATTCATCAATGTCGTAAGAGGTGACTAAAATTGGTACCCAGTGTTTGGGGGTATACCCGGGAACCCTGCCCCTAGGGATTATATCAAGGGACTTCAGGGGCTTGCCTTCCCCCTGATATAATTCTCTGCGGGCATTATGACACCCGATGAACCCTCGATATCTTTCTCTTTCCTATGGGGTTTACTGTCTTTGGTAAACAAGGGTGACACTTCCTCTGGATACCCTACTAATCCTCCTCTATTTTTGACCCTCCTTGTCAAACTTTTTTGTCATTTCTCAATTTTTCTTCAAAGGTCCAGACCAAAGTTACATATTGTTTGATGCAACATAGTCACATTTGTCTAATGCGCCCCAACATACGTCACTTTCACTCTCACTCAGTCACAGTCAGCCTCGGGGCCGCGGTAGCCTAGTGGTGAAGGTCACGGACTAACGGCCGGCGGTTTTCGTTCAGTCGCGGGTTCTATCCCTGGCCGCCAAGGACCAGCCGTGTAGCCAGGGCTAATGCACGTTAAATCTGTTCGGGGCCCAAAGTCCTCCCGTTGGCGTGGTGTGGATGTTAGGAGAGGGGGGTGCCCGCTCAGGTGTCGTCCTCGTCACTTGACAGTGGTTTAAAATTACGAGGTCCGTCGCCAATAGCCCTCGTGTTGCTTCTAGTGCTACGTTAATAAAAACTAAACTAAACTAAACACAGTCAGCCTCGTCCCTTGACCGGGGTGCAAAAATACGAGGTCCTTAACCAATAGCCATCATGGTGCTTTTAGTGTGACGTTAATAAAACCAACCAATCAGTCAGTTGTATGTGGTTATATATTGAAAGTTTTAACAAGATGTAAAATCTGATTTTGTAAAAATTATAAAATCTTCGTAAAAGTTTTTTTTTTTTTTTTTAAATCGTAACATTTTTTTGTACAGATAAATTTAACTGCAAATCGGATAAGAATGGATCTGAAATAAAACATGTGTGAGTTATTCGTTATGCTGGAAAATTCTTTAAACACATACTTAACTACATTTAATTTAAGTTACGCTTACTCTCCCCCTCTTTAACAATGATCGAATACAATTCCTTTATGCTATTGCTCTACTTTCAGTCGAATGCTTCCGACGAACTTTAACAGCAATGATTTTAAATTCTCCTGCCAACAACGAACGTGATTATAATTTAAAATGCTTTCTCCTCAACTCCCAATGCGAATATAAATCCGCAAACCATTTAACAATAACAGCAGCAACAACAAAAACAGCATATAATGTTTGTATTCATAAGGAAATACTTCTTTGATGGCCTGAGCCCACAGCAAAAAATATCCAATAATTTTCCGCTCATTCGAATTCTCTGCCGAATACAATGTTAAAGATTCGACAGGGAATAAATACTTTGATCTTTTGTGCCAACGAATGGCACTCGGCCAATTTGGCTTATGATCAAACGATTATAAAAGGGGGGGAAAAGTAAAACGCTGACCCCATTAAGAAATTCATCAAAAAATGAAGTGATGTAAGAAGCTTAATGGTTATTTGCGCTCTTTAAAATGCATGTGGTGAGGCGAACTAAGAAAAAGTGTGAGGGGTAAGTGTTTTCATATCGATTTGGCATTGGAATAAATTATAATAAATAAGAGGTAATAAAAAATGATGTGTCTGAAATGTTTGTTTTTTTATATCCTTTCACATTCACGCATTCCCTAGTTTGTAAAAAAGTATGGTGACTGCGGATAATTGGCTTTGATTACTATTTTAGTCTGGCTTTTTTATGTGTTATGGTACACCGGTTGGAAGGCCGCGCGTTAGAATTTCGAAAACCTCATGAAAATTAAAGTCAAACATCTAGCTAGGAATACATCGATATATATAAACTATAATATAACCACACAGTAGCAGTGCCATCTAGCACCAGCGAGATTGACTGAGGCCAACAATAGAACGTGAGACTGCTGGAAACCCTCAAACACCTGATCAACAACATAAAATGTTCTTCCAATGGGTCATTCTTAAAAAGGTCTCTATGGTATGTAAACTACTGATATTATGTCCAAGGAAAGTGCCTTCTTATCTATCAGATTCCATGAAACCTATTCAAAATTTTAAGAAAATCAAGTTAGCAATTATAGTAGACCCTTCCAATTCACTTCTAGTATTACACACACTCTCCTATAGGTACCTTAAGATAAAGACATTCAAATCATCATAAGTAAACTTGCTGATAAACATACTTGAAGTTTTAGTTTTGACAAGGACAGAAACCTTTCTATCATGCACCAATTGTGATTCAGCAGAGGCTTCTCTTGAACATCTTTTGAGATGTATAGGAACTTGACGAAGAAGACTTATTTACTACACCTAAGCCCATTTATGATTGTTTGAAGATTTTTGTGTCTTGTATCTGATCTAACCTTCAACTAGACCATTTGGACAATTTCAAAAGTCATAACATAACAATATTACTTGATGTCACGTAATACCTCGAAAAGTGCATACTGGACAGTTTCTTGGAATATCCCTCGCATTGAAAACAAACTAAATGGTTTCTACATACAAATGTGTGTTTATGTTTGACATTCAATCGCCAGTTACTAACAAATCCAGATCATATACAGGTAGTCGATGCTAAATAACAGGATGGTGGTTCCCTTTAAGATGCAGCAGGGTGCCCCATCTATGATAGGCTTGCTATAATGCTGCTGACAGGCCTGTTTGGAAAAGGAAATATAGCAATCCAATTGTGGGATATGCTTTGAATTTTCCTGAATCTGTGAAATATGCTTTGAATTTTCCTGAATCTGTGAAATATGCTTTGCATTTTCTTGAATTTATAGATCAGCCATGGATCTTTTTTATTATTCTGGAATAGATTTACTCGTGAATGCATTCCTTGTTACCCTTACACCATATCTTAATTTTCCCATACCTAGCTTTCTCTTTGGAAGACACAGCATTTATAATAGGAAACAATGAATTAAAAATGGAATGATTAATAGTATCTCTCTATACACAAGCTCACAGAAGAGATAAAAATAATTCAGAGTAAAGATATAATAGGAACCATCGATTTTAACTGGCCATATTTGAATCCATGAATGTATAATCCAATTGATTTAAGAAATTTTCAACTGGGAAATATTCCCACGGAACTGAAACAACGTTCAAATTCCTAATTTACAGGTAAATGTATTTTGGGTATAAGAAAGATTACGATTCTTTGACAAGGGAAGAAAAAGTTAGCTACACACTGACATGCCAGTTGATAGAATTTTCATATTGTAGCCTTATGGGGAAGGAGTATGTTGATAAAACCTTCAATTCCCCATAATTTCCTTTCAGAAGGTATGCGAACGCAAGCAAATTTTCTGTCGTATCGGAGAGCTGTTAAATAAACATTTCACTTTAGCCATTAAATTAATTAGCCGCACCGAAAAAGTAAAAGAAACTTCAGATGTTGGAGCTTTTAAATAATACTTATTTTAATGTAAACAGAAACATCTCCAATCATTACAACATTAGACTCATTCTAAATATTATAGAACAACACATAATAATCACAATGTATTTGTTGCCAATCGCACAGGAGCAAATCTCTTTATAATTATTTAAGCAAACGATTTTTCTTGATATTACTCTTGTCCTTTTTGAGAGGCAAAGAACGACTCATTTATCTCAAACTAAACATTTACAAATTTATAACTTAAGTGAGTGGAGAAAAGATCGTCTGCTCCTTTTCTTCAATTCTCCTTACAGCTCCGCAGTCAAAATGATGTCAAAAAATGACTTAGGAAGTCGCCACAGCCTTGGCTTATTATTGTATCACTTATTTTATCTGTAAGTATTTTAACCACTTAACATCTATCCATCTTTTGTCTGTAAGTATTTTAACGACTTAACATCCATATATATATTTTACTGAAGATGAACTTAAATTTTTTTGCTTCTTTTAAATCTTTTTTTTCTTACTGCTATTTCCTTGACATGCTTGATTTTATTTTTCGACAGTACTTCATTTTAATATTTTCTCTTAGTTCGCATACCCATTTGCTATTTCTATACCCTTCCATACCCATTTTTCTCATGTTTCAATAACTTTTATTTTATTATTACTATTATTAATTTTTTTTAAAAAAAAGTTTTGGGTAGTTTTCTTGCCAGCCCATATGCGTAGTATTCAGGATAGTTGAGAAGTAAAAAGAGTGATAATCTATTCCAGAATATTTTATGCATGCAGTATGGAAATTTGCACTAGTTACAACGGAAGAAGTATTTCACATTCAAAGTTTGTTGACTGAAGTTATAAAAGGCACCTATTTATTTGGATCTTGTTCAAAGACTTATAACAAAAACAGCTAGAGAGAAAAAGAAGAGAGAGATAAATACACTATTAACTTCTTTAATAAACAATTATGCTATGAAATAAAATAACTATTCTCAGAATACTAATGGAAAACCAATAATACTTGAGAAATCTAATAAATATTCGAATTTATCCTAACTCGATTAATGCATAGATAATTATGTTGTCATTATCAATATAGTAAACACATATGAACCATGTTTATCAATCTTATAAATTGTCTTTAAAATGGAGAAGAAGAAATGTTGCTTAATTTGTTATCTGTACAGCATTTTCACAAACTATAATAGTATTTTACAGTGGGAACACTATTCTTTTTTTATTCTCTGTAGAACTTAAGAATTTTGTTAAAATGATTTTTGTTCAGCAAAAAAAAAAAAAAAAGCATTCAAAGGTAATAAGGTTCACATAGGGTTTTATATGTAATCGAATTTATTGAATGAAGTTAGAGCTGTATTACTCTTCATAGGCTTCTAAATTTATTTAATTCCTACTTTTAGCTCAAATATTTAACGATTCCAGCTTGAAAAAAATTTGAGCCATTTCTTCCCGCCAAAATTTACCACTTATTCTCACTCCTTCTTACATAACGTCTGTTAAGAAAGTTTTATTGAATTTTACATGCTACTTTCAAGCAAGTTTCATGAATGGTGAAAAATACTATTTTTACTTTATTAGTCTTGAAAAAGACTAAATTTATTTTGTTAGTCTTGAAAAAGACTATATTTACTTTATTAGTCTTGAAAAACACCATATTTACTTTATCAGTCATGAATAAGACTAAATTTACTTTATTAGTCTTGAAAAAGAATATATTTACTTTATTAGTCTTGAAAAAGAATATATTTAATTTATTAGTCTTGAAAAAGACTAAATTTACTTTATTAGTCTTGAAAAGGACTATATTTATTTTATTAGTTTTGAAAAAGACTATATTTACTTTATTAGTCTTGAAAAAGACTATATTTACTTTATTAGTCTTAAAAAAAGACTCATGAGTGTTAATTAAAACTATCTGCAGTCAAGTATTTGTACCTATAATTTGAAAGAAATTTTTTTGTTGTATAACAGCTTTAAGATTTTAAGAGTCATAATTTTTGAAAATATAATATTTCTTCAGAAATCCATAATGTAAGTCACAGAGAATACGACCACATAGCAAGAAGTTATTCACACTATAGTATTTGATTTTGACACAGATAATAAGCAGAATTCACAATATAACTCCCGATTACGAAACTGTTGACTCAAGATAGGATTTCAAAATTTCGATTCTTGGTTTAAAATTACAAAGTCTGACTTAACAGCACTAGTGCTACTTCAGAATGCGATATTTATAAATTATTAATCAAACAATGGAATTGAGATATTTCTACATACCACCAAAGATATCCTTTCTTCCAAAATTAAACTTCGAATAACTTCCCAAATGTTTTTCTCCCCATATTGTGATTAAGTAATAATAATAAGACTTTTAGTTTTCTCTCTGCCATACATATGCCAATGTCCACAGCAATAATATCGGTGTCTTATTTCTAGTACAATGAATAGCTTTATCAATTTTCAGGTTTGGAGATACATGCACAACCAGGTACATAATGGTCAGGCGAAAACATTCGTAATTAAAAATTTTGACCAACGGAAAATGATAGATTATAAGATGTCGCATCACATTCAAAACATCCACAACAACTAATTTTTATAGGAATAATTTAAGTTCAACGAATGATGCGTCATAAATATCATGACGATCCTTTTTTTGAAATAAATGAAATTAACTTTCGAATTTGAAATATTTAAAGTGTGGAGCATCACGACCCTTAAAAAAATCAGCTTTTTGAAAAATGCGTATTAAACTATAGATTTTTCTGAGAACAAACATTTTTTTCTTTACAGAAAACTTTTAAAAGCTCGTTTATTCAAAATGGTTTTTTTTTATCGCTTCTCGTGCTCTTCAACATAAAAAAAATAATAAAGATAACCTTACAAAAACTCTTCAGTCATATTAACATATTATTTTGCTGAATTTGAATTAAAATTGCATTGTTTTTTTTTACATATTTTTATATATTTTCAGAGGAAGTTATTCATTAAAATATTTAAGGAAAATTGTATCGATTTCCAAAAAGCATTAAAAAAATTCAAATCTGTATTAAATGTAAAAGAATGTTATTGATATTTTTCTAAATAATTATTTGCACTATGAAACTAGTATTTTGACGAAAAAAATGATTTATGATTAGGCTCGCAAATCAATTTACAATAGTACATTCCTATAAGAGACACCCACATGTGTAGACATTTTGTCCCTGAAATAGAGGCGCCCCTTAATAAGAGGTAAATACATATACTATTCAAAGAGACCGGGGACCAATAGAATTGTCCCTTAAATAGATTTATCCTTTAAAGTTGGATTTGGTTTGGTTTTATTAACGTCGCACTAGGAACAATATCAGGTTGATGGGCGACGGATCTTGTTATTTTGAACCTCAGTGAAGTGACGAGGACGAAACCTCAGCTGGCACCTCTCTCCCCGAATTTCCATTCTGCGTCAGTGGGAGGATTTGAACTACAATAAATTTAACGTGCATAAGCCCCTGGTACTTGACGGATCTTTAGTGGCATCAAGATTCAACCCATGACTCGATGAAAACGTAGGTCGCAAGTCCGAAACCATGACCACTAGGTTACCGCGGTCATATGTCCCTTATAAGAGGTACTGCAGTACTTTTAAATATTAAGAAAAGAAATCATTATCTTAAACTATATTTTATATATTAGTTAAAATTTTATGAATATTTTAAAATTAGTTCATGGAAGTAACAAATATGAATTACGGAATATATTTATTATTTGACTAAAATTTTAAAAGCATAAAATGCTCGAAAAAAATGGAAAACAAGCTCCATTTTACTTGTGTGTGTGCTCTTAACATACAATTGTATGCCCACCTCACGCATGATTAAAAAAAATAACTAGAAAAGCATATGTTAAACTTGGTAATCCATTTTGATATTTTTATTCTGAGATCCTAAATATAGTTTCATTTTCCAATCGAAAGGTATCTGAAGTGGTGATCGATCAATTTTTTTTTTACTTTTTAAATTACTCTCGATAAATCATGTTTAATTCGATTTTCAAGGAACTCAACAACTGAAGCTTCAGATTCCAAATAAGATATTAAAATGGGAGATAAACTTATTAAACTATCTGCCAAAAATTTAAAATACACTAAATTACAGCTGCTACGATTACGTCAAACGTCGGAATGAGTCCATAGGGTGTAATTGCGTAATCTGTCTTCAGTGTAATTAAAGTCTCCGACAAGCTAAGACGTTATGATCGTTTTAAGAATTAATAGATATGAATTAGTTAATTTAATGAAAAGTTCTACATCATTTGCATGCTATCCTAATTAACAACTCTCCGTGCCGTCAGAGACAGATTAGAGAGTATTAAAACTATTCTGTTCCTAATTACGGCAAATTCGTCTTTCGAAGATGCATCTTTGTAAAAGCTAGTCTTTAGGGTGACGTGTAATGTTTGCAACACTTTAAAGATTAAAGTAATAACTTAATTTCGAAATTTGTACAATCGATTCAATGTTTCTAATTCGGGATCTCATATCTTTAGAATATCTATCATCTTCTGTGTTGGAATCTGGTTATTGTAATGCAATTTGTAGCTTTGTACATTCGATTTAATGTTTCCATTTCTATGAGCTTTATGGGCCACGATAGCCTATTGTTCAAGGTCGTGGACTAAGCGGCCAGTGGTTTTCGGTCAGTCGCGGGTTCGATCCTTGGCCGCCAAAGGCCCTGCCGTGTAGCTGGAGCTGATGCACGTTAAATATGTTCGGGGCCCAAAGTCCTCCCGTTGGCGTGGTGTGGATGTTAGGAGAGGGGGGTGCCAGCTCAGGTGTCGTCCTCGTCACTTGACCGTGGTTCAAAATTACGAGGTCCGTCGCCAATAGCCCTCGTGTTGCTTCCAGTGCAACGTTAATAAAAACTAAACTGTGAGCTTTATATACTATGAACGTTAAGGATCTGTCTAGTTGCGATAACTGGGCTTTGAAATATTTCTGGAAATTTATCCTTAAGCTCATTTTTGAGTTTTATTGATTAAGAAAACTTTAAAAACTGACAAGAAAATTTATTTCAATTCATTTTTTAGTTCAATTCGGGTATCGGATACCTTTTGGCGATCGGTGACTTTTGGGTGCGATAACGATTTTAATGTGGTGAATTAGGTTTTAGTAACCCTAAGGTTTCGTTAGGTATTCATTTGCTAAGTCCTCATGACGTAACTGCTTCCGTTGCGATATTTTGGCGACATTTCTTCCAAGTTTCACCACAATCGCCAAAGCGCATCCGATACTGGACTTTAACCCCACTCTTTCTTAAAAAATTATTATTTTTTCTATTAAATAAGGCGTTTTTTGCTCATTACGGAATACATTATAAATAAATGCGAATATGTAAAATAAATTAAGTGAAAGACAATACAGTTTATTATATAGCTGTCAACATATGATATATAAAATATCTCTCTCTTGAATCACTCTTAACTTAATTAATCCTAGTTTATATTCTAATAATGAAGTCTTAACTACCAGATCACTAATTCCAGTTCACTAATTTTTTGTTTATCTCAAATTAAACTGGTATTATTCTTCAACCAGGAGCCACTTCAATTCAAATGATTATTTACGATGATTGATTTCTTAAACTTGTCATTATTCTGTATCTCCCATCTCTTTCCTTTCAATTCTATTTCGCTTATGCATCACTATTTCTAATTCAATACAATATAAAGCTTCTTACAAAATCTTATTTTCATAATCACATTTCATTTGGGTTGACAAGGAATTGTAATTTTACGTATTCCAAATAACCCGAAAAGCTCAGAGGTTTGCAAAGAAAAAATTGTGAATAGTCTGACGTCACAAACTCACTTAGAATGTTACTCAAAGATTTGTATACGAATTTTAAACTATTACCTTTGAAGAATTTCCATTTATAACTGAATTAGGACGTTAAGGATATACCAATTTTAAATTTCCCAAACATTTTCCACTTATTACTAAAAAAAAAAAAAAACCAGAAAAAAAGATAAATGCACTATTTTCTCTTATCCGTCCAAAACATGAGTGCTATAGTATTTAAACACTGGCGCAAAGTTTTAAGTATTTAAATAAAGAACCTTTTGCTCATTATTGTTAAGATTATGTAAAATGCGGAACAATATATTTCAGAGAAATGTAGTTAAAGATTTAAAATCAAAAATTTAAAAAATTGTATTATTTAAAAGACCAAAGATACATCTATATAAAAACAACAAACCTTTTAAAAACATATCAGTGTTATGTATTTTTTTACCTGATGTAATTTTATTTTTAATATTAATTTTACTGTTATAATTTGACTTTATTAACGTCTACTACGGATTAATTGTCGGTCAAAACAAAGCAGTGGAAATCGGCATCAGAAGATACGGTTTAGGTTGAAACTGCCCTTCACATGTAGTTGGTGTAAAAGGACTTTAATTCACTTCTTTATAAAAGTTTAGTTTGAAATTTGACCTGTTCATTTATCTCACTATCAGTTCACATTTTTGGTATTAATGTGCAAAGATTGGAAAACGCCATTCATCTAAATATATAGTTTGTTGAAATACACATTACACATTTATAAAGCATGCTAGAAAAAAATATATTGCATTAAATGTAATAAGTCTTGACATATAAATACAGATATTTATTTTCTTTTAATATTTTAAAACTTAAGAAATGTTTTATGCTAAACATATTAATGGCATTTTTACCAATAAGCTTTTATGGAAAACCTTTTTAAAAATATTATTTATCACAAAAAAGAAAAATAACATGATAGAAATGAAACACAGACATATTTTATAACTCTCCATATACGAATATATTAGAGCTAGATATTTCATCATTTACATTTGTTTTTCCACACTGGATTTCTTTTTTTTTCTGATACATATTTGTAGACGGTAAGAAATGTCTAATTTAAGTTGAAATACTAAGCTTATCAAAATTTACAAACTTATGTACAAGATTTTCAGAAATGGAAAAGTTTGCAGTTCAAATTCTGGTAGCAAATCACTGTATCCTGATTTAAAAAGTATTATAGCTAATAATGCACCTTAGTGAAACGTTTCAGGTCCAATAAATATTTTTTTAGGTATAATACTCCATAAAGGATTTTCATAGCTTTCATTGCAATTCTGAGTCTCACCATGGATACATTTGAGCAGCAAAGTTTCAGGACAGTTTTAAATATGTGCGCCTTATCGAATTGATAATTTTGTTAGGCAATCTAGACGCATTTTCCTTGAGTTGATTCCCTGTAGCTGATCCCCTTTGCAAATGACACAAACTCTTATAACTATCGGGACACTGGTTCATGCAAAAGCTTACTCTTGTCGGATACTCTTTGATAAAATACAGCAATTTCAGCACTCATCATGTCTTAAGATTACCTGTATTGTTTCGCATAACAATGCTATAGTAATTTTGTACTTTATTTATCAATTTATTGCTTAATTTACGTTTGTAATTTAGATCTTTTGTTTCCTTCAAATTACTTAACCACTTATCTATCCGTTTCTGTACTATGAATTAGTGTTAGTTCATGTCCTATGCATTCAAGTTTCATTACCATATTGACTCCGTACAAAAGTTTCTTACAACTTCCTATATTTTCGAATTACCATCATCGTAATATTCATTATGCTGAACATTTATTTTTTTGGATCTTTCAAAAACACGATAGGTGCCGATAACCACCATGTTTTCATCAGATAATTAACACATAGATTAATTAACACATAAACACATTGCTTGATAATTAACATATATACCTTTTACTGATCGGCTCTTGGCTTTTGAACATGAGGCGATATTGAATCAGGATTGCTGTATGTAAAATCTTTGCCCGTGTCAATCGATATAGCACTCACATAACCATTCAATGATGAGTAACCTCAGCGTTTCCATGAACCTTCAACAGATATTTTACATTTACAAATCTCTTCTGATTTTAATATCATTCAAGACCGAGTTTAAGTTTTCCTGAGCACAGCGCGCAAATGCTTTAAATAAGTTTCTTTCTTGATAGCATAAGAAAATAAGTTTTGACAGAAAAGGTAAGCCAAGGAAAGTCTGTTACTTTTTCTTAGTTGAAAAGCCTTTTCCAATTACCCTTAAACCCAAAACAATAAAATAATTTATGAAGCAAGTATTATTATTCAACTTCTCTGTAGGAGAGAAACCATTCAAAAAGGAGTAGGGTTTGCATTTTACGTTCATATTTGAGCATAATATTCTGACAGACTTCTATGAATTCCATTCGTCGAGAAAAAGAGTCAGAGCAATTACCATGGCAAATACAGAAATTAAGTTTGTCAAACTGACAATTCTATTACCTGAACATTTTCACACTTGCTTTCAAAGTATTTTTCTACCTCTTTAAGGCTACGTTTAAATGTTTTGGCACTTGCCGACTCTATGTTACAAAGGTAAAATGTTCCAGTATTCTCTTTATTAAAACACGAAGCGATTACCATAAAATTGGCGAATCCTAGACAGCTTTGATTTAGTTTTAGGCTTAACTAATTAATATTTTGCCATAAAAAAGTCTGTTTTTTTGTGAAATGTGCCAAAATAAGAAGTTAAAATATGAAGCGAAAATATAATATGTTAGAGAATAAACAAACAGAAAATAAACAGCAAACTTGCTAAGCTATTTCCATTTTTAATATATATATAACACATGGATCAATAAGTCCCGAGACTGTGCGGTCGTTTTTTGCAATTTCCTCCTTCAAACGCACCAGCAAGTCAATATAATAATCACTGTTGATCGATTTACCTTTTCCGAGGTAGTCAATGAAAATCACGCCATGCGTATCCCAAAAAACTGACGCCATGACTTTGCCAGCTGACTGCTGTGTTTTCGGACGCTTCGGACGGCTTTCGCCAGCTGTGCGCCACTCAGATGACTGCCGCTTCGACTCTGGAGTGTAGTGATGTATCCATGTTTCGTCCATGGTCACGTAACAACGCAAGAAATCTTTTTTGTTGCGAGTAAATAGCGATAAACAGCTTTCCGGTAACATTTCCGGTGTAATGGCTTCCACAGGTCTACCCGAGCGTTCCGCGTCATTTGTGTCGGTACGACCACGTTTAAACTCGGCAAACCACCGACAAATCGTTGCTTTCGATGGACAAGAGTCCGGGTAACATTTTTCAATCCATTGTTTCGCTTGCACGGTGTTTTTACCCATTAAAAAACAATGTTTTATCAGAACACGAAACTCGGTTTTTTCCATTTTTTAAACAAACTACAAAACGACTTTACTCCAACCTCGATAACTCAGCTGTTTCTGGTCCGATCGACTTAAAATTTTGACACGTTTCAAGCAAAGGTTAGTACTCTAGAAAGATCTGGTTACTGGTTTACTACGAGTGCCATCTCTGGGTTAGTCTCGGAACTTATTGATCCATGTGTTATATATATATATCAAATTGCCTCAATTTTAAGCTTATTTTAACATATATTTTTCAAATAAATTAAATAAAATTCCAAGAAAAGAGTAAAATTTACTTAAATGCTTAGAATACTGGTTTGGATACCTAACTTCACCTTCATTTTTTTTTATTATTTTACGGGAAAAAACTGCTGTAACTTCATTAATAAATGGAGTAGAAGTAAAAGAAAGATGTTTTTAAAAGGTAGAGAATTCAGGAATTTAGAATATAGAATAAAATGAATTATCTCTATTTTTTATAAAAATGGATGCACTTGTCTGCATTTGTCACATACCTTAAACTATTGTATGATAGTTTGGATTGGATGCTTGATATTCTGGTTAAAAATGCTCATATCAGGCATGTAAGGTGAGCCTTAAAACTATTATTTTTCAAATTATTTCACAAATATCCGCTAAAGATACATTTCGGCACAGACTGAAACCTAAGATGATGTGTAACATTAGAAACTCTAAAGATTAAATCCCAGTTTAATTCTAAAGTTTCTATAACTGAGCTACTGTTTAAAATTTGTAATCCGATATGTATCGCGACTTTTAAATATCGTTTGATTTTACTGAGATTAGTAATTTTTTCAAAGCAATGACCCTCTTTGGTACTAGTGTAAAATCACGTGGACTGTGAAAGTTGGCGATATTTCTTGTCGAGCTTAAAATTTGGCGATATTTCTTGTCAACTTTGAAAGTTAGCGATATTTCCCAGTGACAATGAAATTTGGTACAATTTTCCACAGAACACGAGGTTTGGTGCAATTCCAAATCAATTTATACTAATAATTTATTAAATGCCAAAATACTTTTATTCATTCAAGATTGGAACAAATCGGTCCTCATCCTTATGAATCCACGCTCATACATTAACCTGTGTATATATTTATGTGTTGACAGGCGGTTCCTCAATGCTTTTAATTAAGTCAATTAACCAATCCTTACTGTCTCAAAATTTTCTGTATGCACACCAGTCTTTGAATTCATAAAGCTACAACAATGATTACTATGAAAAGTTTGAATATCAGAGCTGTTAATTCGTCATGGCGATGAACAAAGTAGAACAAATGGTTTGATTTTATACTTTCAATTAACGATATATTGTATCGTTTACCTATAATTTCCATTTTTGACAGAATAAATTCACTTAATTAAACTATCTAAGAAGTTACACTCAAATTTAAGATAATTAATGAGAAGACATGTTTAATACTAATAGTGCTGTACAAGTTTTGCATAAATAGCTTTTAATGTTTTCCCTATAGTAATATTTCCTTTTTTCCCCTTCCTACACAATAAAAATAAAATAACTTTCTTTCATTTTGGCTTTTTCTTAAGAACTTAACATTTATATTAATAAATTATTGTACGTAGATTTATAAAATAAAAATTTCGAGTTTACCTTCAACCACTAATTGTTTCATTATGCTGAGAAAATCAAATTAAAATGATTATTGTGTTTGCGTGTTGAATGTAGAAATTTTATCGCCATAAATTTCTTGCTCTTGGGATGTTGGTATGTTATTTCATGTTTTTTGCTACTTTTTCAATATAATGATGTTTCATGTTTAACATTGTAAATATTTCTTACTCAGGAGGATAAATATTTTAAAAATCATTGCATGGTAGGCTAAGATAAATCATTTATTATATGTGTAATCAATTAAGAAACTTCATTTGCTAATATAATTATATTAATTAATATAATTACTTTAAATATGAATCTCATCATATAACTAAAACTAATATTCTCCTAAGGGAAATAGTAATTACTTACTAATAAATTTCAGGAAGAAGTAAATAAGGGGAAAGGAAATTTTAAGTAAAAAAGAAAAGAAAAAATATATATTACAAAGAATTAAACTTGATGTGATGTTTTTACACATGGAAAGTGACAAAAATATTTTTTACACCACAATTTAAAGGAAAACTGCATAAATTCTATTTTTAATTATAACAATTCTATATAGAGCTATCTTACGTCATTAAAATATTCCATAACTTACATTTTTTTTAAAAAAAAATATTTCAAATTTCTTATTATATGAAAATAAAAGTTGGAAACGTTTTCATTGCAAATGTATTTATTATCTGCAAATCTATTGTTATAAACACAATTGTTCAAAACTGTATATACTGTTTCAAAATTTTCTAAATGATATAAGTACATAAAAATTTCAGTAAATATACAATTGTCGTTTACATTAACAATTTTCCCTTGACAAGAAATTTCAGTATTTTTTTAAAAATTTATTAGCATTTTAGGTTTCGATCCTGTAGAATTCAATTGTATTTTATTATCAATTATAAAGTCAATCAATGTTCTTATTAGTAGACTTTGGTTTTGTTCTATAGCTACAGAAATTCTATATACGACTCAACTTGCAATCTTCAATTAAAGTCAAATGACGAGGATTGATTGATTGATAATTTATGACAGTCACACTTAAAAGTATTATGATGGCTATTGTTGACGAGCCCCATAACCTTGAATCTTGGTCACGTGATCTGGAGCGACATCTAAATTGGTACCTCCCTCTCCTAACTTCAATATCATTCAAACGTGATGGTTTTGCGCATTGAAAGATCAAATGTACATTAAACCCACTACATGACGTTTCTTATAAGTAGTATCTGAACTCAACTCACGATTATATTAAAACAAAGCCGTTCATGGCTTCGCGATTATGATCTGTGGGCTACTGAATCTGCAACTATGGTCAAAGGACAAGGAAGACTCTGAGCTGGTGTCACACTTTCTTAAATATGAAGATTTAGACTTCAATTTAACAAGTAGCAGACGTATTAGGTGGCCACGGTGCTATAATGATTAGCATATTTGACTATGAGCACTGCTGACAGAGGTGTGAATCCCGATACCTTTCAATTCAGACCTTTATTCCTCCGAGGTCGATAAATGGGTACAAGGGTCGATTGGGAAGTAAACTGTGTATCCAGATTGAGGCTAGTCATTCAGCCTGGGCACCCTCTGATAATTAACACACCATGCCAAAGGGCTATTTAAATGGAGATAGACACCCCCGTTGGGATTTCTTAGGCCCAGGAAGACTTTAACATAATTATTATACCACAAGATGGACCTTTGAGAGTATCAGGACTTAAATTTGTTATTCGACTTGACGCTACAATCTTTGAAGCTCACAGCTCTGACCGCTCGGCTGCAGCAGCCCCATGTTGTAAACGAGAAGGTATCGTAAAGTTTTAATTATCGCTAAGAAATGAAAAATACATCCGGATAAAATTTATTCTACTTATTAACCGGTCCTTACTTACATAATGTTGTAAATTACAGGTTCTAATGCTAGTTTATTTGATTTCAGGAAGCCTTAGATCGAAGTAATCCGCAATTTCATAATGTTTTGATTACTATCCCTGTAATTATAATGTTTTGATTACTATCCCTGTAATATAATGTTTTGATTACTATCCCTGTAAGTATAATGTTTTGATTACT
>BMAW01037402.1:25441-49320 GCA_019974015.1 Nephila pilipes
TGATTACTATCCCTGTAAGTATAATGTTTTGATTACTATCCCTGTAATTATAATGTTTTAACTGTTACAAAAATAATCGAGACCGATTATTTATCGTATTTAAAAATTATCTATATTTTTACTATATGGAGTTATACATTTTTTCTAGCTTTTCTTGATCTTTCGATGGTCGATATTGTCCTCATTCAGTAGATTGAGCTCTATCTACTTTATACTTCTGGTTACCTCAATTTACGACTTCATGAAACAAAGCAAATCGGTATTAATAATGCAATTTACAAAAATATATGTTTAAGGAACAATTAATATTCAGAGTAGATTTTATTTGGATATATATACTTTACTTTTTAGTACAATACTTACTAAATACTTACAAAATTTGGTAATAATAATTTAGTTATAATACTTACTAATTTTAGTATAATACTTTAGTTACTTTTTAGTATAATAAATAAGACTTTACGATACTCCTTTGGTTAGTACCTGCGCTATGTTAATTAAATCAACATGTAATAATTAAAATGTCAGTCTTTATAATCCATTAGAAATATCTCTAAATGTTTCAGTTCTTGTTGCCACCTGCAAAGAATTCAGAAAAAAGTAAATAAAATATTCATTCTTAGTATTTACTTTATCAATACTAATCAATGCCACCACGAACTCATTGCTAATCTGTTCCGCCCAATCGATTTCCCCTATAATAAAAGAACCCTATTATCTTCCAAATGAGCCCCCGGACCACCAAACAAGAATCTAAAATTAAAGTAACCAGTTCCTAGATCTATTATCTCTCAGTTCCTTGGTGTACTAAGAATAATAGGATTTGTGTTTTCTTTGTGGTCAGGGAGTTTGGGGGCGAAGTGGATTACGCCTTGCTATCTACGGGATCAGAGTAATTAACGGATTACAGCTAAGGGTCTGCGGATTACTTCCAAAAAGAATAGAAGCTTGATGAACTGTTTCTACGGATATTGTTCTGATCTAGTTAATGTTTCGGAGTATCAGTTTCTAAGTAAAATACTAATGATAAAAATTTGATTGAGGGAATTCTATTCGTTTTATTGTTGAAAATTAGGTTGTACAAACTTTTGAAGGGTTTCTAATAATATCTTAACTAACTATCTTTTAACAGTTTAAAATGAATAAGACTTTCTATATCAGGGGAATTATTAATGAATTATACTGATGAATGTTAAAATAAGACGTACCGTCCCATGAGTGTTATTAATGAAACTTACTTAATTGTTAAAATAAGACATAATGTATCATGGGTGTTATAAATAATACACTCTGTATCCTGATTATTTTTGATACAAACCGTTAGTTAATAATCCCATAGGATTGATGACAATCTTGGCGCATTCATGTTATATATCTCACTTGAGAATAGTAGATATTAAAAATAAATTTTCATCAAAATATACATATTAGCATAATGCGGGGAAGAAGGTGATATAGGAAAAATTAGTGTTTATTTGAGTTTAACAACTTTACTAATCTTTTTTAATCTCTTTAATACTACTAATCTTTTTAATATCTCGTACAATTTTAATTAATTAAATTTTAAATAAATAATGCCTAACCTGTACTCTCAGTAAGAATTCAGACATTATTTGCCGTTTAGGAGCTATATTCTTTATTTAAAACATTTTATGTATTTCACTTGGTGTGTGTGTGTGTGAGTGTGTGTGCCATCAAATTTTTAATCGTTAATTTAACCAACTTCCCATCAAGATAGAGCTCTGAAACCTTGGTAATCGTTCTTACTCGACTAACAATGCAATATTTAGACATTTGCGACAAGTTTTAACTATTATCTCAATATAAATTTTTTAATAATGCAGTTTAGCCCAGCCAATTGGCGCGATTTCAAAAATTGCCAAACACGGCGATTTTTTTTTTTTGGCTGAACAATATTTAGACATTTGCGACAAGTTTTAACTAATATTTCAATAGTTTATCTTAATAAACTTTACCACGATATGAAAACTTTGTTTTTTCTATCTTGAATTATGTTGTTTTATTCTGATTTGTATTCGAGATATCGAAATAGACGACAAAAAATGTACAGTCACGCTGAGAAAAAATTGTTCCTAATTACCGTTCTAGAACAAGTAGAGACAAATATCCCGCCGATGGCTTTTTTTTTATTAAATTTAACAAATGCATTTCAATTAACGTGGCTGCGCTGTCTTAGTGGTCATGGTCTCGGATTCGGCTGGAGGATTTCGTTGAGTCGTGGGCTCGAACTAAGATTCCTCTAAAATCTTACAGTGTAGAGGAGCTGATACACGTTCGATTTTCAAGGCTTAAAATCCTCCCGTAGGTGTGGTGTGAATGCTTGGAGAGGGGATGCAAGCTCAAATGTCGTTCTCGTCATTTGAATTATGTTCTAAACAACGAGGTCCTTCGCCGAAAGCTCTCGTATTGCATATATATATATATAGTGTCATTATCTGAATTTTAATGCATTTTTTCAAGGGATTTAAAATCCTATAAAAGTTCAAAGACAAATTTTAAAATTGCAATTTCCCTCTATTTAAACGTTTCTTAAAAATTTTATTTATCATTACATTTTTTGTCTAAGAGTGTGATGTATATTTAAAGATTTTAAAATTTTTAAAGAAAACATATTCATCTCACATTTAAAAAAAAGTTAATTTCATCTTTAAAAATAGATAGCTAAAAAAAAAGAAAATTTTAAATCAAACTTTAACTATTATAAACACAATTTAGTTTTCCCGCTGATTTCTTTTTAATTATTGCGTTTAAGACACACCCTGAATTCCTTTATTTTGCTTTATAATTAAATTTATTATCGATATTACATTTGTTATTAGATAAGCAGTAAGAGAGCCTCCATAAAAATAATTTAATAATTCTTAAAACTGCTTATCGGAGAAAAAGTAGAGCTTGTGGTAAGGATTGTCTTGCTTATTTGAAGAAATATTTTTCATTAAAAAAATTTAAGAGCTAATTTATTTAAAACAAGGCAAATATATTAATATTGCAAAGTTCTAAAACACAAAACAATTGTTGAATTCTTTATGATTAGTTATTACTTTTCAAATTTATTAAAATTAAATGTCAAAAATATCTGCTTTCTCACGGCTATTAAATTAAGAAAGTTGGTGTTACCATTGAATGATGTCCTCTGTTAAATGACACCAAAACAAATGTGACAAGGAACATGAGATGTTTATTGATTTGAGAGCCATTTACTATCAAATTAAGATTTGATTGGTACTGCGACGAGTTGTTGTCGTTGTTTTGTGTCGAGTTGTCACAATCTATGAGACCTGAGTTCACCTTTATACGTCAGAAACCAAGCAGCAATCGAAACAATGGATTACTTCCGACGAATCTGCTGTATAGAAGGTGATGACGATCTCAATGACTAGAAACATTTGGCGACGAATTTGGCGACGAAATACGTCATACTTATGGACTTTTAGAAACAGGAAAAACGATCACTGCACAATCGTACAAAGAGTTACCTCATTCTTATTGCTCCATGTTAATACGGATACTTTTTGAACCATCCTCGTATATAATTTGTTTAATTATTTATCGTGTATCTTTTTTTTTGTTACTTTGTAGGGTACATTTTAATAATTAACTTTGGAATAGTTGGCAGAATTTCTTGAAAACATCCGCATACTTTCAGTAAATTGCTCACAAGAGCTTTAAAAACTCCCTAAAGAAGTGTAAAAATAATTTTGTAATATTTTCAGTAAAATCGTTCCCTTTCACCATTGATTTTTGACTTTAGTTACATTTATTTCTGTTTGCGGCAATTATAATTCTAATTCGTTACAAGTAGTATACAATGTTTGCACCATTATACATTTTCATTTGTAGACAATTACCTTTCTTAAATGAATAGTATGTATTTCATAATGGCTGTGATTACCATTATCTCTCTACATCTCATTTGAGAGCGCTATTACCTTTAATAACAACTCTCGAAAGCCACGCCAAATCAATGTTCAGAGAAACTAGTTTTTACAACCAGAAATTCACACATTCAGGTTATAATCTACGCCCAGCTACGGTAAAATAGCGATAGCTATTAAACATTACATTTTATGGCGCGTAGAGAGCAGAGTGTTAACCTAAATGGGGATCTTGTCATCTGACTTTAGTTCAAAATCGCGAATCGTATTTTCCTTAATAAGTGGGTTCTTAAGTAAGAATGAGGTGAATACTTCCCAGGCAAAATTAGAGCAACAAAATTCTTTTTCGGGTTAACTAGGAAAGTGCATTAAAAGGATGTGCCATTTAATTTATTTTATTCATTAATTTTGATTTCGAATGATAAGCATTTCAGGGATTGACTTTATCTAAATAAACTAGAAATTTTGGTTTCCAAAGCATCTGAATTATTTTTATCTCCCTCATGGGGTTTACAGTCCTCGGTAAACACGAAAGACATCTATCCGGGATGTATTAACGATATTTTTCTGTTTTCGACATTCTTCAGTATCCAATTAATACCAAAAGATATGTAATAGAAATAAAAAAGGGGTATTTGGAATGACAAAACTAGTGGTAGTATTGTCCATTGATCATTTTTCCTTTTGAAGTATATGAGAGTAACGCCCTTAGCATCCTTCTCCTCCCCCATCCCAAGAAATCGTCGATGAAACTTTTCCGACTATTAAAACTATCTTCTTCTTTAGAATATATTTACCTAAAGCAACTTATCGTTTTGATTGCTTCTAAGTTTCCCATTTATTGTGATATATACATATCTCATTAACATTAACAACTTTAATCGAAACCATACAAAAAAACTTTGATAAGACGCAAAAAGGCTGCCACACAAAAAAATATCAAAGCTAACGTATGAATAAGTTCCAAATTTAGTTTAATCAAAACCATCTATCTTTAAACACAGGTACTTATGAGCCACCCACGCATATATTGTATTTTCTTGGAGGTAAACACTGCACTATATTAAATTGTGCGTGACATCACTATTAACGTCACAGAATCAATGTCCCGTTATAAATTCATAATAGTTAAGAAACATTCTGGAAAAGACTCCATAACAGAAAATTAAATTGTGTGAAAAATGTTGAATATATATCAACATTCACGCATGTACTTATGTTTGATTATTAAACCAATCTATATAGGTAATACTCATCCTATGTAATAAAAATATTACGACAACGAGATGTTGAATTGTATGACAAAAGAAAATTTAAAATTTTAATTTTTCTATCAAAAATATTTACAGCGAATTGTATATCATATCAAGTCATCGAATTCTGATTCTTTACTATATGATCACTATATTCACTACATCTAATTCTTCACACATCGGAACTTTAACTATGTGAATGCTGATTTGAACGTGATAAGAATGTAATTTCTCCGAGGTCTAGAATAGAATGAATGATGTACGTAGATTCTTTCAAGAATCTACGTACAATCTACGTTCATAAAAAATTTGAAAGATGCAGCTGGGGGGTCTTCTGAGAGGGGGAAATTCCTGGTTTTATCCAACTGTTTACGATAACATCTTACGTAGTATTTCTCAACAAATCTGCTACGAACTAATCACGATTATTCACATAAATTAATCGTTAATTCAATAATAGAAAATATTTTTTTGTTTATTTCAGCCTGAAATCATGTATTATATCTGTAAAAGATAAATTTCATGTTTGAATGGGTACAGCTACATATGCGAGTACGGGACAACAAATAAACCATATTGAACTATGATAAAATATATGTAATTCGAAGTTTTATCACCTGTATCTTCTATTTATTGGTTCTGGTAATGTAGAAAATATACTTTAGTTTAAGTTCGAAAAATTCAATATGATGGTATGTTAAATTTATTTCTGGTAATGTGATAAAGCTGTTAACATATATTAAAATTCTTCTGTACTGAAATCACGAGATTTTCTGGAAGATATTATTGGCTATAAAAATGAAAAATTGTTCATTTAAGTCAATTAAAAATGCCAGCTTTGTTTATTATTTTTCAGTCATGGAATGCTGTTTAGAATTAAATGCTAAATTATTTATGCTAGAGAATTTGAAATTCAATAATTATCAATTCATTACAGTGAACCATTTAAAGGTAACATTTCTATTACTGTATAATATAAAATATACATAACTAAACTTCAGAACAAAGTCTGTATATTATACATAAAAGATGAATTTATATCTAATTGATCTCATTTACTCATATGATAACCAGATAAACAGTATACGTCTTGACACAAATGCTTCATTCATATCTATGAAAGTCTTATCAACTGAGCTTTGAATTTGTTTCACATTTGAATATAATGATTTTTGCCATTATAAGTTTAAGGACAAGAAAATGGGTTGATCCTATTATTTTAACTCACTTTGAGAACTGAAAATTAAAATGTGCCAAAAGTGCAATACAAATGCCAAATTGGCAACAGTAGATATAAGGAAGCCTTATTAGGGAGGTAAAGTAAGGTAACCCTTAGACGTGATTTGGCTCCAATTTGTTATGTCACTAATTTCGCGTGGGTTAAAATAGATTTTACGCAAAATGATGTTCAACAAGTATGACGTTAAATTCTATTCCTAGTAACATGAAAATGGGGTAAGCATTTACTATAATTTCTCCATATTGAAGTGCTGAGTTATCTTATGCATTACAGTTATAACATGCGGAAATATTCATAATCAATTATACGTACTTCATTGCGTACACCATCAGCCAGTGCAAATGCCGGTTAGGGCATTAAATTTCAAATTACGTAAAGAATTCCAAACTTCACGCAATCAATTAATTACAGAGAAACAATTAAAGCTATTGCTGTTAATTTGTATTCTAAATGATTTATTCAGCTGACTGGCAAATGAACAGGTCTCTCCTTTACAAGGAAGTATCATATTAATTACCATTTTACCTAGAAATAATCAGTAAAGGGATTCACAGCAAACATTCGGAAATGTGATTGGATACCATCGCTATTAATCATATCAAATGTTAGGGTATTAAGAGGGATACGTGATCATGAAGTGAAATTAAACTAATCGAATAGTATAATTAATTCATCCTAATATTCCTACAATGCATTTGTAATGATTCTACAGGGTTTTCAAATTGTTCTTGAAAATGCTCTTTAACATAATTAGGTAATATTTATAAATTTTATATTTATTATACACAAATAATTAAATATCAATCTATTTACGAAAAAGAAAGTCGAAATTTGTCTTCGAAGATTTGTCGTTCGAGGAATAAAATACTATGAAATAAATATGGTATGCTCCGAAAGTGAGTTTAGTCATTTCACACAGAATCTTTATTGGTGAAAAACTATGTCATCATGATCTATACAACTTTCACAATCCTTTTCGACATAGTCGCAAAAGCATTGAGATTTTAGTCGAACTTGCAATCATTTTGACGAAACACTGGTGTAAAACTCGATCTTCTGCGATGCATAATCGCCCATCCTGAACCACCTCAGAGCTTTTGATGGGCTTAAGCATGACTAACACGCAGTGTTTGCCACGTCAGGCACGTTTATGCGCCTACTACTTGCACCATGTAGAAGTGTTTTTCATTCGTGGATGTGGATGGATACCACTTCATCTTCATCCTCCACACTTTGCCTTCCTTCAATGAACATGCTACACTAGCGTCAACCATTTGACGAGACATTAACTGCTCATACATGTCTGTAGACGTTCATGGCTGACTAATCCTGCGTGCCCATTCAAACCGGATAATACATACACTTTCATTGCCGACCACACAGTAACGTCTCGCACGCTGGTCTGTTGCTACTTTCTTCGTCAAATGCTCTAGAATGCGTCATTCCTCCTCCATTGATATTACTACGTCATTGGAACAGTAACGATGTATTTTACGGTGGTTGTTTGTTTTATCTGTATCATGCCCCTTTAAAAATGTGACTCACTTACTTTTTGGAACATCCTCGTATTAAGCACGCACGTGTGATAAGTACAACTCTCGGCAACAAGATAATAAAGCAGTCAATAGTAAACAAACTATAAAGCGGTACTCAAACTGTGGAATCACAACTTAAAAGCAACAGTTTTGACAATCGAGAAAATTGAATGAAGTTTGCAGAGTCTTTAGGCCAGCTGGACTTGATTTCTGATCTATTGCTCAGAGATAGTACAATTTAGGTTTATATGTTTGCTCAGAAATTTATTAAAAAGAGATATTTAACAATTTTCATGTATTTTTCAAAATGCTGAGAGGTTAAGTAGAAAAATTGAAGCTAAAATTAAATGTTTAAAGCTAAAATTTAAAAGTTAAAGTATAACTAGAGATATTAAAGGAAATAAGTCGGGCCTAGTTGTCTACCTGGGAGCCGCATTGTAAGGAGATGAAGTTTTGTAGGTGAGTCGTGAAGTTGACTTGACAAGGATTTTATTAGCTGTCAAGGTGTGGGAGTTATTTCAAGAGAATGTTTCTGAGTCCTCCTGTAGAGTTATTCGAGGGTATTTTGAGAGATTTATTGTGGGCATTGTCAACGTTTCAAGAACTTTCTTAAAATTTTGACAGTGAATGTTTTATTGAGAAGTAATTTAGGGCAAGCCACATTTCTGCAGAAACTAGCTCTCGCGGATAATTTGACTAATGATGGGTTTTCGAGTTTACAATGACGTTAATATGTTTTTCGAAGCAACTTCAAACAGGACAAGCAAAGCCAATGATAAGCCTGAAAATCAACTGGAACAACTTACAACAGGGGAAGCAATTATTATAAAACAACCAATTTTGCACAACTAATATAATTTATTGCTCTTTCAAATGACTCATGAAAACATAATATTAATTCATCAAATGATTTTAAGAAAGTACTTATATAAATAGGAAATTTGACTTAATATTTTGTTCAAGAGAAAAAGACGCATATCAACCAAATCTGAGTTAGAAATTTAATAGGTGGACTACCAAATTTGACAACCTACACCAAGCAAAATTTTGAGTTAACTTAAATAATGTAAACTATAAAATAACAAAACAGTAAAATAAACCTCAAGCATGATAAATTAAATATCAGAACTAAGATGAATTTTTCAAAAATTATGATTCACAGAATAAATACACGTTTGAAAACACAAAATCAATATGGCTGTAATATTTATTTAAATTGTTATTGTCTATTGTGATTGAAAGGCAAGATGGCAATCTGAAAATAGATGAAAATTTCTAGGATATTCAAGATGGGGGTAAGGAGTGGATTTTGATTATAACGTAGCACTGAGAAAACGCAGCATTGGCGACGGACAATGTAATTTCTAACCTGATCAAGTGCCGAGGACGGCACCTCCTCTCCAAACTTGCATACCATGCCAAAGGAGAACTTGGGATCTCTATTAGATTTAACGTGCATCAGTCGTAATATACCACTTGCCTCAGTGAATCATGGTCCCCAGGTTTCAACAAAACAATGTCTGCCGCGACCTAACTCATCACTAGGCCACCGAGGCTCTGAAGAGGATGAGGAGAATTTCCGTGTGTAAAAGACGGAAAACTTCAAGTAAGACGTCAACTATACTCCTGGTACCTCGAGCAAGTAATCCCTTTAATAACTTAAAGTAGGTACACTGGTAAGGGGAGATTGCGCTCGTACGAACGAACAATTCTAAAAGGTTAAAAAGATTATTGAATTTTGATGGAAGTTAAAATGCGTTTGTGTCGTTCTTTTCATATTCAAATTAAATATAAATAATAGTCAGTGATATTTTATTATTTGTTGTTTTGATGGTGTCATTTAATTTTGTTCATTGCGAATGAATATTTACTCAAAAGGCTCAAGGCGACCATATAAAGTTTTATATTAAATGGTTACTAGTGGAAGTTTTATACAAAAGAAGGATAAATGAAATAAAGTTAAATCTCTATAAAGAAAATTATGTAGCATGTAATTTTGTTTAAACTTAATACAAAATTACCATGTGCTTAAAATTGTTATTTATAAAAGTAATATTATTTTCTAGCTCTAGCAAAAAGATAATTACATGAATATGACAATAATTTTCTTAAATAAAATCGTCAAAATTTTGTGATCTTTAGTATAAGAACAAATAAGGAACTATATTGAAAATATGCCTTTATTACGCAATCTACAGGCACAACTTTAGGAACATTCAATAAAAGAAAACTTTTTATTGTCACCATTACTAAGCAGTAAGATTGGTAAACCTGTTATAAATGCTAAAACAATACTTTTCTTTCAGGTTATTTCATCCGATGTGTAAAACAATTTGTAACTTCAGTTATGAATTTTGTCTTTGTTAAAATGCTCAAATCGAATTTTTCATTCACCAATAAGCTGTTTTTCTATGAGTACATAAATAAACGATACAGAGACAACACGACATACTTTTGTAGAGCAAACTGGAAATGATATATTTTATTAGCCATTTGATTTGTAGACGTAATGCTGTTTACGGAATTTCTACTACTACTCCTCAAATCTATATTATTGTATCAATTTGAATGCAATAACGTTTACCTGAAAGAGCAAGAAATAATTAAGACTTGCGGAGTTAAGCATTTTCATCCAAAGTATTTGAAAATATTTTAGAATATTCTTTGTGAAACTAGGAAATCCACAAACGAATCATTAAAATAGAGGTTAAACTCTATATTTTGTCATTGAGGAAAAATGTAATTTCGCAGAAACCTTCATTATTTTTACTCTTTGATGCCCTTTTGTATTCAAATAGATGAAATAATATAGATTTGAGGATTCTGTAGTGAAAATCTGTAGGGATTAACATTTTATTTATGAATTTGAAATAGCTTGCAAATGGGAGCTTAGGCTTTAAATAACATTTTAACTCGTTTTGGATGTTTCTGTGCAGGTAATTACTGACAAAACGTGTTTAGAATTATTAATTAACATTTTCATACTGATCCTAATTTGAAACTTAAAATATTTTCTTTATCTACAAATACACTCGAAATATTTGTTGGTTTAGGCGTTATTAAGAAAATATTTATATAACCAAGCATACAAATTTTATGTAATATACCTTTGGAATAAATTTAAAATTTACAGATGCTTTAACTAATATGTCTGATTTCGATGTTGAAATAAAGGATAAATTATTTCTGAACCCTATTAAAACCATCGAAATTTATTAAATATTAAACGCAAGTGAACGTTACATTATAATTGAAGTAAATAACTTTAAATAGAGTGATTTTTAATAAAATCTTATTTTAGGCGAAATAAAAATAAACTATTGAGTAAAACATTCATGTAATTTCATCACTTTTATAAAAATTTCAACTTTGAACATTAGTATTTGCTTTTTATCAGTCTTTTATATCCTACGAGATAGAAATGTATAACGTTTTTCCTTTATGGTCTTAAATATCGAACTTTCAGTCGAAATATTACGCCTTTATTTTAATACAATGCAAATTTGAGAATTTTTAAATTAGAACTGTTTCTACATGCTGTCCCTTTCATTTTTGGAAATAACTTTAAATCTAATTGAATATATAATCCATTTAAAATCTACATCATTAATCATACCTAGATCCATAAAAATTAAAGTTTTAAAGAATTTATTATAAAGAAAAGTTTCTTTGGCTTTTACGCACTTGGATGTTTTTATTACAATCAAATAAACATAATAGCTTTGGTTTGAAAAGTTAATTAACATTTTCGTAAGTTTATTAATTTATTTCCAAAAATTCAAACAAAAAAAAGGCTAGTAAACGTGAACCGTAAACATTTTTTTTTATTTGTTAATGTCAAAAATATCATTGTGTAACTTTCAGAACAAAAACAGAATTCAAATTCATGCCTCTTAACTTTCTTGTTGGAAATAATGCTGCCAAGGCTTACGATTCATTAATTTAAAACATAAGCAGATTTGTCTTGGAAAGCATTTAGCATCATTTTTTCCCATTTGGGTTTAGAATTCTGTATTATTTCTAGCCATGTATCATCTTTAATCATTGCGAGTCGTATTTTAGATGTAGTTGTAGTTCCTAAAAATTGAAAATGGTAAAAAAGGAATTCGAAATTTGATTTATCATCCATTCCTTTATCATCCATCTTGTATTTCAACTCTACTGTGTTTCATCTTGCTTAGCATTTTATTCTAAAATTCTATTCTTAGATGAAATGGACCCGGAATGGGAGTATTGATTTAATGCAGCTGGAAATGTACTTGAGTTGAAGTTTCTTCGACGGGAAATTCTGGTAGTTTTAAGCTATTCAACTTTGAAATGTGTGTTATGGGAGCAAAGAACTCAAAATGCTAAATTCTCAGATATTCATTAATATCGGTATGAAATATATATTTTAGTTTATATCATACACACACACAAACTCATTTTTTTTAAAAATTAAATGGGGTTCTTCTAATATATGTAAGAAATGTTCCATTTTTTGAAACTAAAAGAAATGCAAATTTGAACTTTTTTGACTTTTAATCAAAACATGAATCATAAGTATATTTCTAAATATAAAAGCAGCATTTTAATATAGACACAAAAACCTGATTTATTTGACTATTTAATAATTTAAAGTCAGTTATGAATTAATTCCAAACAATAAGATAATATATACTATAGTTATAATAATATATACGATAGTTATTAATTTCAAACAATTATTATAAGCAGTTATGTACTAAACACTATAGTTATGAGGTAAGAGGTGATTATTTTTTAATAATAAAAAAATAAATATCAAATTTAAACTTTTTTGGCTTTCAATCAAAATATGAATCATAAAGAAAATTCTAAATTCGAAAATGCCATTTTTGAAAAAGAAAAAAACTGCTTTATTTGACCATAATTGATGATTAAAAGTCAGTTTTGAATTAATTTCAAACTATGAGATATGTATATAAGTATAATGTATACTACAGTTATAACAATTATACTATAGTTATTAATTCCAAACAATAAGATAATATATACTATAGTTATTAATTCCAAAAAATAAGATAATATATATTAGACATTACAGTTATAAGATAAGAGGAGTTTATTTTTATTAATGAAAGAATAAATATTAAATTTGAACTTTTTTGGCTTGTAGTTAAAATATGATTCATAAAAAAGCTTTCTAAATTCATAAACTGCATTTTTGAAATACAGAAAAAAATGATTTAATTGACAATTTGGTAAATGAATATCAGTTATGAATTAATTCCAAACATTCAGGTAATATATACGATAGTTATTAATTCCAAACAATGCGACAATATCACTATACACTATAGTTATAAAATAAGAGGTGTTTATTCTTAATAATGAAAAAATAAGTATCAAATTTGAACTTTTTTGGCTTTCAATCAAAATATGCATCATAAAGAACGTTCTAAATTCAAAAATAGCATTTTTAAAATAGAAAAGAATTTCTTATTTATTTGACCAGATGATAACTGAAAGTCAGTTATGAATGAATTCTAAACAATGAGATAATATTTAATGGAAAACAACGAAATAATGTATACTAGATACTATACTTATGAGATAAGAGGTGCTTATCTTTAACAATGAAAGAATAAATATTAAATGCTAATTTGTTTGGCTTTTGACCAAAATATGATTCATAAGAAACTTTCTAAGTTCAAAAACTGCATTTTTAAAATAGAGGGAAAAAAATGATTTATTTGACCTTTTGGTAATTGAATGTCAGTTATGAATTAATTCCAAAATAATGAGATATTATGTACTATAGTTATTAATTATAAGCAATGAGACAATATATACTACAGTTATAAGATAAGAAGTGTTTATTTTTAATAATGAAAAAATAAGTATCAAATATGATCGTTTTAAGCTTTCAGTCAAAAATGTACCATAAAGAATGTTCTAAATTCAAAAATAGAATTTTTGAAGTAGAAAAAAATAACTGATTTATTTGACCAATTGATAATTGAAAGTCAGTTATGAATGAATTCCAAACAATGAGATATTATTTAATTGAAAACAATGAGATAATATATATTTGACACTATAGTTATAAGATAAGAGATGATTATTTTTTAATATTAAAATGATAAATATCAATTTCCAGTTATTTAACTTATTCTTGTACTAAGTTAAAATCACTCTTCATCAGAAATCAATCATATTCCATGTTTATTTATATTTTATTCATTAAACGTTGGATTTTTATGTCAACTCCTATTTTCTTTAATTATTTGGCAAAAATTAATTAGTTTGTTTAAAGTTTTTACCTTATTTTTTTTACTAAACTATTCCAAAATTTTAAATACGTAGCAAATATATAACAAATAATACCCTTCTTGTACTAAGAGTGGATTTAAATTATAATTTTTTGTTCAATTTAACGTTTTTCGAATCACCACATCCAAATACCCCAATTTTTCGAATTACCCAAACCAATAACCTATTATTAATAATAAAATTGAAACTGTTTTCCTGGAATTTTTAAAGGCTACATACAGAAACATGTACAGAATATCAACAAATAAATGAATAAAATATTTCTTTAGAATGAACTAATACTGAAAAATAGGTATAAGTAATAATACTTATATTCTGAGGAAGTTATTAATTTCTTGTAGTTATCTACAATAAAGGTACAGATTTTTAAGAACAAGACTTATTCGATAAAATTTGTGGATTTTATTGAAACTAGGGAAAAATTTATTTAGCCAAGTTTTCACAAAATTTAGTTAAGTAAATGTCTTAGGATGTATTATAAATAAAACACTCTTTACACATGAGTTTATTTTTGTGTACCAAAAATTATCTCTCATGTTTTAGTTATAAATTAAATATATGAACCGAAACTTCTTTGGACGAAGTTTAGTATACAACTTTACGCAAACTACTTAAAAGTTTGTAATAAGTTAGTTATTAGTTTTCAAAACAATTTAGCCGCCTCAAAATTAACACCAACACTTCAGACATAATTTATATGAAAAAAAACAGAGCAAGTTGACTTTATGTGGTAAAAGTTGACAATATTTCGCAATATTCCTAAATTCACTAAAACTACTGCAAATTATTCAAAAGCGTAAATAATGTACTGTAAATTATTCCTCTCTCTTTAAAAGTCAGTGAAATTGCTTTAATACATTTCGTTTTCCAGGTTATTAATCAATGACTAACATACTTTTCAGAAATACCTAAGTCTGTAGTTTGAAATCATGTTTTGAATATATATGATTTAAGTTGAGATAACATAAGAAACTACAGTAAACTCTATTTATCCCCCACGTTTGGGACCGCGGCCGGGCCGGATTCTGAACGTAAATAAAGTTTTCGCGGAATATCAGAGATAAATTGTGTTTCCGCACAATCCTACCATGTGATGATGATACTCGAGGAGTGGCTATTAAATAACGGGACTGACCCTGTCACAGAAGAAGTACGCATGATCCAAAAGCCAAGGACCGATAGTGGCTAAGAGTGAAGCCTTCTCTTTCGAATGCAGTGCCTCTCGTTTCTATAAACACACAAATTCGTATACTCGTAGCCTTCTTTAGCATGAGAGTTTTTTTCTTGTTTCGCCAGGAAAATAGCAAGGGAGCAACGAGTTGTTGCGAAATTTCACATGAAAATTGAAGATATCTTTACTGAAACTTATAATGTATTGAAAGAAGTGTATGACAATGATTGTTTATCGCGTGCACTTGTGTTTGAGCCGCTTAAGCGTCCTCCAGATAGTCGAAATTTTTTGAAAAAGAATCCCTCCCTGGTCACCCTTCCATGTCTATAACGGATGATGATATCGAAAGAATAGGTAATCTGGTTCGATATGACCATAGGCCAAGTATTCGTGTGATTGTAGGAATTGACAAAGAATCCGTACGGCAAGTTTTTCTTCCTAGACAATGTACCGGCTTATTCTACATTGTCTGTCAAGAGGTTTCTAGCTAAATGCAGCATCTTAATACTAAACCATCCGTTTTATATGCCGGTTCATGAGCCATGCGACTTCTCTATGTTTCCTAACCTGAAGTCTGCATTAAAAGGAACAAGATTTGAGTCATTGAAGCTATGAAAGAGAAAGCGGCTCGCGTACTGAAGGATCTGACAGAAGAAGGCTTCCAGCACTGTTTGGAACAATGAAGATTCGCATGGAGCGTTGTTGGGATAGAGAAGGGATGTATATTGAAGGTGATAATAAATAAATATGTAGGGAAAGAGAAAATAAAATGTTTTACAGGGTTAGTCTCATTATTTAATAGCCACAGCTTGTGGATATACACAGTCGTAAATATATTTCGTCTCATTTTGGGAACTACAGAATAAAAATTGAAATTTGAGGATTAATTTAGTTAAACATTCTCGTTTTGATGGAAAACGCTGTACAATCTGACACTATATGTTTTATTGACATTTGAATACTTTCTGAGTTTCGAGAACATATAATAGCATACTGAATGTACTAGTTGTAATTTTGTGAAAATATGATTCATAATTAGCTAGAAACCATGAAAATTGCTACTAAAAACTAAATTGACAGCAACGATTAACAATGGGCGGAAATGCAAGCAGCAGTGTGTCGCTATCTGGAGGTCAAGGTCAACAAACTCTTGAATCCATACGAAAAACTCCGAAAGCGAATCATTTGATGGGTGCCGGAGTACAAAATAAGCAGGGTTAAAGAGCACTTAGTATGAGGGTGCTTCTAAAAATAATTGTATTCGAAGACAGATTGCATCGTTAAGGTACATTTTTGTTACCATTGGGTGCTGCCATCTGGTAAACGGAACCGAAACAAATTTGACATAGATTCATAAGTTAGTTTTAATTTAGTAGTCATTTGCTGAAAAATCAAAATTTGATTGCTGCCGCGTCGAGTTGTCACCGTCGGTGAGAACTGGATTCATCATTATGCACCGAAATCAAGAAAAATCAACAAATTTGGTTGCTTTCGGTGAATAGTTTTCAGAGATTAAAACATATAGTGACACAATGTATTTCAATTTGAAGAAATATGAAAATATTTCCAAGAGAACACATACTTGGAAACTGTGGGACCTTCTATGATTTGATCCTAGAGAATCTCTCTGTAAACTGACCTAGATGATTAAAAATTATAAAAGTATTATTTTTTGACATCTTTTTAGACCTTCCTAAATGCTATGCTCCATTATCGATAACACACTTTGTCTATTTTGGGTAGAAAAAGGAATGATTTGAGGTATTTTTAAGTACTAATATTTAGTTATCTAATAGATAAGGAATTTTCGTAAACTTTGTTATTAAATGTACCTTGTCAAAATGTACAACTGACTAATTAAAAAGAATTTTTGTAAATATCATGATTTCACACAAATATTTGTCATTTCGATACTTAAATATAAATTGCATTACACGTTACCTAAATAACAACAAGTACCAATAAAAAATAGACAGTTTATTAAATGAAATACAATCACTGGTTTTAAAGGTTGCAAGTTCTTACATACAAGCTTACTTAAGGTACACGTACACCTTCGGAGAAGCTTTTTTGAAATACATTGATATTTGCTATCAAAATATTTTTAAAGCTAAAATACAACCTAAAAATATGAAAAACACATTTAATAAACTGCTTTTAATTCAAAAAAAAAAAATTGGTGTGGAAAACACGGTTAAAATAGTACATAAATTGATTATCAGAATAACGCTTTTAACTCGAAAGTAAACAAAAATATCATTATTCTGTAAATTTTATCTTATTCGTCATAACAGTTTTGGGGGCTGGTACTACTTTCGTGATTAAAATCTTATTACTACAATTTTTATTGTGTTTCGAGTGAAATAACAATGAAAAATAAAAATAAAAAAAAGTTATAACAATACATGATTTACGCCTTTGTTACTAAAACATATCAGATTTACGTCTATGAAAGTTGTAGGATTTCTTAAAAATAATATATGAAAGATGCTTGCAAAATTTGAAATAATTTGGTTCATAACGTTTTCTGATATCTACGTTGCCGTATGTGAATATGTCGAAAAAACTCATTTTGAGAAAATCAAAAACAAACTTTCAAATGCAATTAAAAATTAGGAGCAGAGTAAAATTTAAATCTCTGTAACTTAAGTTCTAAATAAGGTATAAGCAAAATTCAAGCGCTATTAGAAAGAAAAAAGTTTAAATTTTAAACTGACATTAAAACTAAAAATTAGACAATTTTGACAAAACTGACGTTTTTAAGATACCTTAACTGTGCATTTACCGAAACACATATACAAAAACTTAATCTAGACATTATTGAAATCAAAGTCATTAGCAAAAATGTACATTGTTTCATTAGGTAACACTATCAATTTTCTTAACGGTGTTCCAGGTATCATCAAAAAAAGACCAGCAACAAAAAAAGATGTCTCTACCAATAAAAAAAGAACGTTTTAAAAATTCTTTTGTTTCAGCAAACCTGTGGCGCCACTCCCAAATCCATTGAAATGTTTTCAGCGGGGGAAAATTAATTACGTCACGATTAATTACTAAGCGTTTTCTATACCCGCCTATTCACAAGTTTTGGGTAGGGCCTAATCAATTAATTTGCCACCGCAAATCAATGCGTTTGCTTTCTTGGGTGATGTTTCTTTGCGTTCCCTTCTGTATGCTGAAGGTGTCGTTTCTGATTAAATGAGAAAAAAGAGATATTGGCGCCGCAATGGCGCGAAATTGGCGCGATTATTTAGGACAAAGTAAATGATACATCAAAAACGCTAAAATTGTGTTTTTATTATTTTGTTGTTATGAAAGAGATGGCGCTTTGCTGATTTCTTAAATACATGAATTAAGAAAATTAAATTTCGAAAAGAATGTTAGAAAATTGAATTTTAAAACTTTATACACACGTGCCATGCCTTAGAGAAAAGAAACTGTTTTAGAACTTTTCCTCATTTTTTTTTTTTAGGATTCTGGTACGCTTCCCTGAAAATCTATCTAACCCACAGAACTGATATTTTGCACATCTTGAAATGAGGTTATTTTCCATGCAGTTATAACCTTACCCATTTTTTAACCGTTTTACTATATTTATTTCACTAATTTTTCTGAACCTTTAGATGTTGTTAGAATTGAAAATCTCTCCCAGTGAATGAAACGTGATTAATGCAGTTTAAATAGAATAACTGAAGTGTAGTGAATATAATTGTGAAGATTCATTTAAAAGCATCTGAGAACTTAATTTTGTGGTTGACGGAAGAGAGAGTGAGTGGAAGTTCAAAATGAAGACAATGGGGATATATCTAGTTTGAGCAAAGAAATATGCAGTGAAAGTTAATTATGATCTGCAACTGGTCAAGAAGTCGAACACTTATTTACAAGTTCTTCTAATAACTAGAACTCGATTGGTTAGTATTGGTTAAATTTATAGCTGTAATATTAATCTTCAGATTTAGACATGGAATTAAATTCATATGCTCGATTGTAAACGTCATGTCTTTGGATTACTTTGAGATCATAATAAACTCAAGTTGAATTTATTGCCTAGCTTGAATTTATTTGAGACCTTAATGATCAATGGATCTTTAAATGCTGATTAATAATGGAAAGAGAGAAGAGCTGAAACAAAACGATGCACATTGAATATATATATTAATTTTCAAATGAACACTCTCTATTTCAAGTATTGAGCAATACTTGTTCAATGGTTAAAGAAATTTTGAGTCATAAAATTTTACAAAATTTTAATTTTATTAAATTTTTCTGTGTTATAATTATGTTAAATGCATACAATTTTATATGTACTCTGCAATTTTCTTTAATTTATAATAAATAACATTGCTGGTATTTATAATAACTTAAAGAAAATTTGTAATAAATATCGTTAATAAGTTACTGAAGAAATTAAAGGGAAGTTCATAATTTACAAATGTAAATATAGCTATTGATTAATAATTGTTCATATATAATTATTTGTGTATATGAAAGTGTTTTTCTTTTCATAAATAAATACATAAAATTACAGACACCTCATTGTTAAAATATGTAATTTTCATTGTTTTGAATTTAAAAGCAGTAAACTTTATTTAAATTTGGCTTATAAAAGAAGCTCATTTTTCTTTGAGGGAGGAGTCTCAGTTACCAGGAAAAACCCTTTTCATCATTTCAAAGACTATATCTAACAAGTAGTTAAAAAAAGTTGACAAGAAGAAAGACAATTTCTTCACATTATTTTCATGGTAATACAACACTTGGTCGCTTGCTAATATAATAAATCACATTAATTATGATATTTCAATTCAATATAGCGCAGAAATAATTTTTTAATTTATAATGATATTCAATACTGTAATATATATGAGAGCTTATTTGTTAAAATCATTTTTAAATCTAATAATTACTTATGACTAATATAATTTTATTATTATTATACCGAGAGAACATCCGATAATATTATTTAAATCTTATTTTAATATTTGAAATTTTAATAATTTTGCGAATATTCCTTTAATTAACATGAAAGAAAGAAAATTGATTTTCAGACAAGACGCGTTTTCTGTTTTTTATTACCGACTGTAATCATGAATGCCATGCTGTGCATTCTGTTAGGGTTCATAGAGGTTCAATAAGTGAAAATTATCCAAATAACGAAAATCTTCCTAGATTTAATTAAGTTTATTTAGACATTACACTTCAGAACATAACAAATTTATGGGCAAACTATTGAGGATAAACATAATAAAATAGCTCTACATAATTCTCAGAGTGAAACACCATATTTACTTTTTAACTCCTCCTCTTAGATTGCTGGGTATTTGTGTTCTAGTAGTCATCATTCACACGATGACGGCTATGTGGCGCTCTTGAACGCAGGGCGGTTACAGTACTGGTTTGTGTTGAGGTCCATTGAAATGTGGAATTATTTTAATACATCTTATTTATTGGAAATTAACGGAAAGAATGAAAACACATGAACGAAGATCCTTTTTGGATTGCATAGAACAGATATAAATTTAAAAACGTTCTTACTCATGATTTTGTATCACTTAAATATATCATGATAAAATATCTCACGGATCTCTCCAATCTTACGCAAAACGCAGAAAAAATTACAAAAGCAGAAATATAATTGTAATCATATGGTGATTTAATGCAAATAAAAAAGAACCTCATGAATAAAAAAAAAAAACCATACTCAGTAAGGCTTCGGTCTTAAAAAATTATCGAAAAACAAATCATGCCTTTTTAATATGTTTGAATACAATCATAATGAAAAGAATAGATTACATATGTTCTGTTACACACTTTACAGATATCTTTCATTCTAATACGCAGTTCTGGTCTAATTACAAAACCCTATTTACTATGATCACAAATTCGTATACATTCTTTCCAACTCATTTCTTGTGTAAACAACTATGACCTTTTTCTTCATGTAATATTAAAAATGTATACACATTTCTTTTTTTCAAATTTCAAAATGGGCTTCCTGTTCAGTGATGCTTGTAACATTAGCTTCGTTGAAAGGCAAGTTGTTTACTCCCTCGTCTCACATGGAATATAATAGCGGTGAAGGCATAGACATATCTGAAATCTGTATATACTGAGGTCATATTCGAGCCTTTGAGCTGTATTTTTGGTATAAGTAACATTCACTCAGTGCACTTATGAATATAGAGTACAGTGGCAACATTTCAGTGAGCAGAGAAATATGAGAAATTACTTCGGCAAACTCTAACTTAACCATACAGTTTAAACACGCATCTCTGTATAATTATGATTGCGCAGTATTCTTTTTCTGGCTTGACAAAAGATTATGTTCAGCTAATGGAACATCGTCTAATGAGAGATAAATAACTACGTGGTTACAACGATAAAAATTCAATTCATTAGTTATTAATTAATATAAGATTGAGAAAATAATAACGATTTTTTTAAGAAAACTCAACAATTTAATTATTTTTTGCCATTTTTCTTAATTTCCATTAATTCTCAGCAGTTTTCATTTAACTGTTTTTAGAATACTACTAATCTGTTTTCTTTACTAGAATAACTTAGTTTTGTCATAAAAAATCTTCTATTTATAATATTTTATATTGAGCAAGTTTTATCTCGGAATAAAACTGTCTAATGATTGTAAATAACATTTATGTAAAATTGTAGCAATTCGATACCTTCGTTGTTATGTTATTATGAGCATTTCTAAATAAGAACTAAATTTCAAATCTATCTCAATTCAGTATTTTAGTCTCTATTGAATAACCATAATGAACTGGGATCATTTGAGAAAACAAGCTGCATACGAAATGAGTAAAAATAAAAAGAAAAGAGGGAAAGCTTTAATTATTTCAATGAACTTTTCTAAAAATTGCTTATAAAATCAGCTCAATCATTATGAATTTTTTGTGGTTAATTTCTTAAGCAAATAATTAGGTAAATTTAGCAATAAATGTACCGCAGAAATAGTTTAAAATTTCTGAGACTCGAAAATATGTCTCAGATTGCTGTAAAAATGTTTAGACTGGGAAGTTTTTAATATGACTCACTCTAATGTGAACGAATATAGTAAGAAAATTTTTAATTTGGAACTAGTTATTGAAATGCATACCATCTTAAAATTCGTCATGAAAATGTACTCCCAAAAACTGTTAAGATTGTACAATACTAAACCAACATGGCTCTGTGGGATTTTAAAATAAATTCATTCAACTAAAGAAAACACCTATTTAACTTTTAAAATTCGTATTTTATATATTTTTTTGACAATTTTGTTTGACACTGCATTAATTCAACAGTATTTTATTCATACATACACATTAATTAACGATGATTTTTTTAACTATTTTAGGAAATTTACACACCAAAAAATATGTTAAATAATTTTAAATGTGTATTATAAGCAAAATTCCTGCTTAGTCTAAAGTAAGAGCTTCCACAGAAATCCTATCTTTTTTTAATTGCATCAGCATAATACCTAAATGTGATAATTCAAATTTGGTTGTTCACTAAAAAAATCGATTCTGTGTACATAAATCAACCTACGGATGAAACAAATATGCCAGGCCTTAAATGAACACTATATAAAATAAAATCGCCTGAAAGAATTCTGTAAGGGATAAAAAGAAAAAAAAAATTAGAAATTTTTTTGCAAAAATACTTCAGCAACACATACTTGTCATACATATTAATGCAGTCTCTGAGGGCAAGATTATTTCTGTACTCTCGACACCAACTTGACAAGGTCACAGAATATGTCAAGATTCTAAGCATATCGCGGGTTTATATTTTGCTATAATAAAGCACTTGTTGCGTAAAACAACCCGAAGAAAAATAGTAAATAAAAGCACTATTGGATAATACACGCGATTTTAGGATTACATTTTGGTATACAAGAAAATTAAAACTGAAATACCTTGAAGTTTTCAAGCAAATTTTCAAAATTTGAACTTTTAATCATACTTGAAATAAGAAACGTGAAAAAAACACCTATGTGAAAAAAAGTTGTTTTTTAAAAGTTAATTAATTCAGCTAAATAAATTAATTAGTAAGCTCATGAAAATTATAATTTGATTATCCTTTAGGTTATTAAAGTGTCATAAGCTACAAATTTTCCTGTGATTAAGGTGATATTTTGTTAAAAATTTTGGGTCGTTTTATTTACTTTGAAACGTACATAAACATATTTGTATACATTTTCACTCCTTATTATAAATTTAATAAATATAGAGGGAAATAAAAAACCAACATATTCATTCGAATATATTCATTTGAAAGAAAACTCTCTATCCTATGTTTGAACACATGCGGATTCTTTTTATTACCACCTCACTGATTTTTAAGGATCAAGCAGTCGGAATTATTTTTGAAGTTCCACTTACATGGAAAGATCATGAAATTTATACCAATTCTTTCACATTTCATTATTGATCAGATTCCCTTAAACAGTTTAGATTATTTCCATTGAACCAGTTCATTATTGATCAGATT
>BMAW01037406.1:0-17637 GCA_019974015.1 Nephila pilipes
TATCTGTTTTATGATCAGCCAAACTTTCATTGTTAAAAAAGTATTTCTTTACATATTTTATTTTGATTTGATAACATTTTTATAAAATATTTACTGCCAAACAATACATCCAAGCCTTAAGCCCTTTATTTAACTTTTATCGGAAATAATGAAAGTTTTTTGACATCATCATATTTGTCTTCAATTTCTCACCCAAACTATCTACACTACTATTGATAAGATGAAGATAAAGCCCTATTAATATTATACTTGTAATTATACTGATAATGGCATTGATGGTACTATCAGTTGTTGAAATATAAATAATGCAATCGAAATTAATGTAGAAGCAAAATTATTGTTATTTTAAACGGCGTTGTTTTATTCCTATTATAAACATGTTAAGCAGTCGGTTAATACTATACATATTCTAACTATCAATGGTTATACAACACGAGTAACAAAATTCCGCATCACTGAATTTTCTGAAAGAAAATTCCCAAACAGTAACCCTTCATTCTAACAATGTAACTATGTTTTTTTTCCTACCCAAAACATGAAACTCACGCACAAACAATCTACAAGGCTTTTGTATGATGAACTTTCTTCGAAGAAGAAACAGATCTTCATTTTTTAGTAAGAAAAAAAGAAAATGAATGTTTTTACATGTGTAATCCTTTTGTAAAAATACCTAAAATACACAGTAAATAGAAACAGGCAGAGCTTGCTTTTATCCAATAAGAGACAGAAAGGGATCTCTTGATTGATTTTCTCTTTGCAGAAGACAAGAAATCGAACTTTTAGAATAGTAAGCAGAAGTTAAATTAAATTGTCTTTTACAAAACATCTAGTTTAGTACAGGAATTGTTGTGGTATTTTAGATTGTGTGTTGCTTTTTTTAGAATAATTTTGCCTTTAACATATATCTAATATTTGCATCTTAAGCTAAAACTAAAATTCAGATGTTACATAACTATAATGAGTGACACATGTAATGGTTGATGAAAACTTAATTAGCTGGTGAAAGGCACACAAATTAAAAAAAAACTTAACTTATATACAAATTTAAAAACAATTCAATTTTTACAAGATATTGAATATCTTATCTCAAAAATTTGGATGAGACGTGAGTTTGATAACATTTTATTTCTTTTACACATACACTCATAAATAATATATATATATATATATATATATATATATATAAAACCTCACAATCTTTTGAAAACTTGTATTAAACACAGCCAATCAACAGTAATAATATACATTAGTAATATCATATCAGCAAAATGAGAAAAGCTAAAATTTTAAAATTTTCTGTTTGTTGTAACCTTTATTCTACCAAACATGCAAGCAATGATTAAAAATTAAGTAATAATAAACTCAGTGTTTCTAAGCTTTGATTTTACTTTATCCGATATTTTAGTTGTTCCGTGCTGAATACACATAACTATGCAGTCAATAAATTTCAAATTCAATGAAACAATAAATCATCTGAAATTCATTGCGAAATCTCTGCTAATTGAAAGCAGCTTCTATTAAATTCAAAGTCGGCCACTTTAATTAACTTTCTAATTTCCTCATACTAAATGGCTATTAAGAAACTTGAGTTCTTGTTTAAACTGTGACAGTATTTTCTTAATTTTAATTCGTAAAAAAGTAAATTTTTGTATCTATATTCGAAATTATTTAGAGTTCTTTGGTAAAGCAAAATTCCTTTCCACATATAAAAATGCAGAAATAAATAGTCATAATATATATTTTAATTTCACTCAACAAGGTTTTTCTTTTTGTAGTTTATTATTTGTTAATATTGACAACAGAGATTTTGCAGCTGAAAGCAATTGTTTTATTTGAATGTCAGATCCTATATTAGTTACAATTTTCATTCAAATAAACCTTTTTATTTACAACAAATGTTTGCAGAAATAACCTTCTAAAGCTTAGGATAAGTCATAAGAATAATGTTTAATTATAAGTAAACTTGTAAAGAAACAGAAAAATCATTTTTCAAGCTGCTGGCATATAGATATAAAATTGTTCATTAACTATTCGAAATATGCATTCCACAGTTTTGAGAACCACTGCAGTAGAATGTTTGGGATCGATTTTAGTTCAAGAATATTAAAGTAATAACTATAGTTCCCCAAGACAAAATTATACGTAAGAAACTAGAAGAGGTAAAATAATGTTATGTTTTTTTTTCTCGTATAAAGCAAAATCAGTCTGTGGAACCTTGGGAAATCAGGGAAATGCAAAGATGCTAGACATGATCTGTAACGAGAGAGTCCTATTTCCCTAAACGTTATCTCTAAAAAGCTTATTTTGAAACTTAACAGAAGACTGGTATTATGAAATATGTCAGCAAATTCTTACTCACTAACGTTTTTCTTTTACTGACTTATAATGAAATGTCATACATATTTCAATGTATTTTGTTTGCACATTCCATTTGCCGTTCAGTTTAAACACTGTCCGTTTCACTTCGGAGCATGCATAGTTAAAATCACAGTCTGCACGAACTTATGAGAAATATCCAGTCGTACCCATATCTTAAATTACGGGAGGAAAAAACTATTTCCCTCAAATATTTTATGCTATACTAGTTTATTCCTGCACCTTCAAAATAAAATCTAGTAGCTGTAATGATTTATGAAACAACCTTCACATTGTATTTTAAATTCTAATAAACAGTAACATGCCAAATTAATTCAATAAAAGATTATTCTTTGAGTTTCAAAAATTGCTCACATAGGTGTTTAGTGAAAGTAGTCCTACAAGGTGGTTAATGAAAAATAACGAAGCATAGGTGGATGAAATTACATGGATTAACAGCGCAATGTGGAAAAACCACTGTCCTATAAGATTAGCATCACAACAGGAACAAAAACAAGACTGGTGTTAAAAGAAACAAAAACAGAGGCTTAAGAGCACTCTTAATAGCTGCAATAGCACTTTGATTAAAATTCAGCTTGCTAACTTCCTGGTTCACACAGAAGAAAAATATCTAAGAATTAAACTTTAAACGCAAATTTCAATTGATTCCCACAAGTGTTCGCATTTCCGCGTATTGATGAATGTCCCACTCAGGTGTATCATCACAGATAAAACTAAGGTAGACTCCAAGATTCCAATTCTAATAGAAACTTCGAGATAGTTCTTACAGTCCCTTAATTTTTCATTTTATCGCGAATGGCGTCCAGTTTAATTATAATCAACGAAATCATCCCCAAGTCTATTGTTAATTTCGGGAAGGGGTTCATTGCTCACCACTTCCTAGTATTCTACAATCTTCTGTAAATATCTCTTTTCAACAGTAAAAGTAACTTTATAACGTAGCATATTATTTTGTGGATTCTTAACAATACGAATAACGAGATCGAGGCTATCAAATAACGAGACTGATTCAGCAATAGAAGGAGAATGCATGCACTAAACGCCACAGCTTGACAGCTGTTAAACGTAAAGACTAATCTTTAAAATATCGTGCCTTTTGTTTCTGTAAACATATTCTAGCACCCATAGCCTTCGTTTGCATAAGAGTTACTTTTTTGTTTCACAGGAAAAATGATATCTGAACAATTGTTGCGAAATTTCGCTTTAAACTTGGAAAATCCACTACTGAAACATAGAATTTATTAAAAGCGTAGAATGAGAATGAATATTTCTAGCGAACACGTGTTTTGGGTTGGTTTAAGCGCTTTTCAGATGGCCGAGAAGAGATTGAAGAGGATTCAGTCTCACGTCAAAAAGGGATCATAATATCTAAAATTTCGGTAACCCTGTTGGATCTGACCGAATGTTAAGTATTCGTGTGATTGCTGAGACTGTAGTAATTGATAATAAATCCGTAACGAAAATTTTCCCTCCAAGACTGCTGTTTCTGATTTACAAATTGTCTGTTAAGAGGTTTCTAACCAAGTACAGTATCCCAGTGTTGATCTTATTCACAGGATCTTGCTCCATACGACATCTATTCATTTTCTAAGGAGAAATCTACATTAAATGAATGTCTTGTAACAGGTGCCGAAAAAATGTTTACTGCAATGTTTCGAACAATGAAAAATACGCATGGAAGCAGTATAGGGATAGAGGAGAGGCATCTCTATCGTTATTTAATAACCAAAACTTGAATTTTATTATGCAACACGATTCCTAAAATGAAACCGATGGTCATCTGTAATAATTCATAGCATCTCCTAGAATGAACAAATCAACTTGAAAAAAAATTATAAATCATGAAACTCCTGACGTTGTTCATAAATATATGTTAGTCCGTTTCGTTACATCTCTATTTATACAAATGAAATTACAATTCATAGTATCAAAAGAAATTGTATATATAGACTTTGTCGGATTTTAATCAACTGCAACTTATTAATATATATATATAATTATATTTCACTTCATAGAAACAATGTGAATGAAATTATGATTGAATTGTCTTCCGTTCTCTCTCTTTCTCACCGCATTTGTGAAATTAAATTTTAAAACTGAGTCTTATTGTCATTAAACACGCTACATAAAGGACACTTTCAAAAAAAGTTACTTCAATAAATTAAGTAAACATTAGGAAATAGGTTAATATTAGAAAAGGTAAACAGATGAAAATCATTTGCCAAAAGTCATATATACATAAATAAGTGGTACAGAAAGCACCATTTCCTATTCCTCCAAAATATTATATGTACCCACTACAAAACGATTATTATAATGTAACAACGAAAGAAATATTCATGTCTTCCTTTCTTTCTATAATAATAATATTAATTTACTTACAAAAAGGTTCATCAAATAACTATTTGCTATATATGGAAATAACATACTAAAGAACCCGAAATTAATGTTAAGTGATAAATGTCATTGTCTAATTTTGGACGATAGTTAGAAATAATGATTTGTCACCCAAATTAGAAACGAATCCCATACTTTGGATAAATTCAAAATACACCTATTACAAGTTTAGTTTTTGCACCTATCACAATGCTTCTAAAATCGACAATAATACCAGAAATTCATTGTTATAGAGGTTTTGTAACAATGAAAATATTATTGAATGTGTGGCTTAAATAATGAAGCTTGGAAGCTAAAACAGTAATTTCAAAAATAATTTGTTAAAAATAGAACACTGTTTAATTCCATTGTTTACAATTAGTTAATATTCTGCACATTCAAAAGAAGACATCATAAGCTTGCTGAAAGTTATAAATATTTGAACAAACTGAATATACTAACAAAGCAGAAACAAAAGAAGTATTAACAGCACCATCATTCCGTAAGTTTTAATACTTTTATATTTCTCATCCAGAAATTTAGAAATTATTGGAATTTAATACAAGATTTATTTGAACTATTTTAATTTCATCATCTTTTGTTCTAAATTTATGAAACATTGAATTGGATTTACGTTTGAATATAATATATGTTAATCTGATTCTTATGAGATTCATATTCAATCAACAGATAAAATATTAGATATGCATCATTAAATTTTTATGTCAATATTATATTGAAAATTCTCCATATTACACTTTTAATATAATAAAAATATTTTAAACGTTTTAAAGCACGTATGAATTTGGTACAGAAATTACAATTACGAGTATTAATGATATCATTGAGAGCAACAGAACATTTTAAAATGAAGAAAACACTTTTTGCCATACTAAAAATACAAAATTGTTATTATTTAAAAACGAGTACAAGTTAATAATTAGTTTAACGCATAATTTTTTGCTTCATAATATTTTTATTTTATTTTACATTTTCACGATCGTAGTATGAATTCAAACTTATTTTTACCTAAATTGTAAAAAATTAAATGATCTTCTGAAGAAGTAATTTATTTTTCCAAATTCTAATAATAGAGATGAAATCAAATTTTATATTTAAATTCAAACTTGATGCTTTTAATCTCGTAACATCAATTTGAATGACATAAATGTTATTTACAAAATAATCTTAATTCTAATGCAAATTTTAAAAATCGTGTCTAAAAATAACTTACATCTGTTCAATGATTATAATGATAGGTTCAGGAATTTCATTTCCATGTTTTCAATTGCGAATGAACTCAAAATATCTTATTTAATTGTTTATTATTGTACCTGTAAATATTATGTTTCTTCGTTCATATTTTGTATCTACTTATTCATTTCGCTTCTCACAGGACTCTTCAACTGAGAGAAATATGGTGACTATGAGCGAAGTTTTCCTCATCCTGCTATCGGCAAATTTGCTCTGTAACATCTATGCAACAGCTCAACAATTCGATATTTTATCATTTGCTAACTCAACGACAATATTTTTTCTAATTTATTATCTAGATGAGTTTCACAAAATAATAATTCGGAAGAAAACTGATAATAATAAGCCATCCACAACTACAGACACTGGAACTCAGACTATGATTGATTGCTTTACTATCTACACAAATAGCTCATCTCAAACTGGAAAGGAACTTACAATAAACAAATGTACCCAAGCAAATACATATATTATGAATAGCAATTTGCCGACAGCGGGAGAAAAGTCACCGGAAGATGTGTGTGTGAATGAAATAAACACACCAATACTATTTCAAGAAACATCCGGATATGGAGAAAATACAAGCATTCCATTTATAAAGCGTAAAATAATTAAAGAAACTGAACTGAATCAACAAAATTCAAACAATCAGAATTCAAACCATGATGAAGTAGATCAATATTTCACCCTGTCCTCCTTATCAGTTCTTCCATCTAAATCAAATTCAATAGAAAAAAAATTAAAACAGAAAAAATCAACCTGGAAGAAGATCAAAAATCGCATTTCCAAATTTCTTTGTCCTTCTAAACATAAAAATAGTAAAAGGTCTCACTAAAATATTCAAAAATGGAACAGAATAATAATATGCAATAGAAAAGAACAATAACATTTCAGATTAAATCAATAAACTAAAAACAACAATAGCATAAATAGCATACAATAGTTAATAAAAAATTTCTTAAATAAAATAATTTTGTTATATATAATCAATAGAACCAGATTTTAATGTAAATTTAAAAGAGCCGAGTAAAAATGGTGGAGATGATACCATTTGTTTGTAACGCATTTACAAGTTTCTTGAGGAAATATTCTCAAACTCGGTCTCATTATATCTTGAAAGGGAAGCAGTGAAGGGTAGAGATTGCACGTGGTAGATTGAGGGGGAAGGTATTGCTAGACAAAGCAATTTGATAGTGAGAAAGCTTGAGAAAATTTTGGACACCTATCAGGGGATTGAGGACAAGACTGAAAGATAAAGTAACAGAGAATTTTCCTATATCTTGATCTCACATTTTTCTTTATTTTCAAAATTAGTGGTTGTCTTTTTAATTACTATTTTCCTTAAAAATTACTATACGTTTTCGCGTAACTTAATATTTTTCTTCAAAAAGGTATTACACTATACCTTGTTCTTTAATAAACAAAGGTACTATAAAGTACCTTGGTCCGTTAACATTTTTAAAGGTATTAAAATTTCTAATTTTTTTACCTTGCTTTTCATCCAACGCATTTCTTTACCGGTTTTTGTTTTGTAAGGTATATTACATACCTTACATCTTTGAATGTTATTCCTTTTTTGGCTGTTTGTTAAATTTTCTTTACATCAAAATTCGACATTTTTCCATACATTTAAGGTATTAAAAATACCTTTTTCTTCCTCTCACAAAAATCAAGATTCTGCAAAACTCTTTGTTATTTCATTTTCCTATCTTGTAATCTTTCTCTGGGTAGGTGTTTAGATAGTTCCTTGTTTCTCTCTTTCTAATTGTTTTTTCTTGCAATATCATCCTCTTTTCTCTACTGCGGACAATTCTCTGCCTTTTTGCCGCTTCCATCTCAGGAGTAAGGAGTCGAGGATGAGCTATTTCTGAGAGAAATTTATGAATGAATTACAGACAAATGCTACCGTTTCCACCTAATTTTACACGGCTTGAAACACTTAAATTTATACACTACATGCACAAGAGTTTCATAAATCTTTTAAAACTTACAAAATAGTTCGTTATTACCTTTAAAGACAATATTAATTCGCACATAAGAAGTTCATTATATTTCTTTGTAAAATATCATATTATTTTATTTATAATAGTAACACTTATAAAAATAATAGAAAATGTCTATGCAATTTAACAGAGAATCATTACAAATAATAATCTAAACAGTAACTTTCATAAGAACTTACAGCAATAGCAGGCAATATTGATCCACACAATAGCAACGTACAATAGCAGTCATTATATTTATTTCAATTCTATCAAAAATCAGTCCAAAAAAAAATAATAGCTTTTTAAAGGAATAATCATTAATAAACATCTTAAAATATCATAAACTCATAACAAGCACATACATTAAATGAACAATACATGAAAAATCTTTTTTTATACTAGATAATAGTTTCATCATGGTTTGATAATATAGATTACTGTATGGTTTCCGTAATAATATGATAATATATATATCCAAGCTCAGCATTAATATATAACCAGACAACAACAATACATTCAAAGAAGAAGATAAGCACTTAAAAGAATATAGAGCAAAACTATTAATCCAATTCAATAGCCCTCAATATGAAAACTACCCTCTTCTGTCATATTATTGGTAAACTTCATCAACTAAATAATAGGAGCAATAGAAGACAATATTACTGAATAGAAGACAGCATCTACAGTATATAGTGTAATCATTTTCTCCAGCAAACTTCAAGACACATAAAAAAAGACATTTCTAATATACATAAAAACAAAACTCAGGACATTTTCAATAACATTACTAATAAAGATGTAAACATACTTAAAAACCATACAGTAATCTATTCGGGATATCCTCAATAGCTAGATAATTATACAGTCGTATTATAATCAATATCGACAAATATCCAATAGTATATAGTTTACTCGTCCTACAACATCAATAAATCTACAGAAAATAAGAAGCACATATTAGAAAATAGAGTATAATGTTTCATCAACCTGAATAGCAGTCAATATGAAATCTACTCTTTTCTTTCATGTTATCGGTAGACATCATCAACTATATAATAGCAACAAAAGAAGAAAATTTCAAAAGCATCAATAAAGAAGATAACTCATCTACAGTATTAAATATAATCAAGTTCCAATAAACTTCTATACCCATACATAAATAAACATTATTAATAGACACATAAGAAAACCAAGTTCAAGATATATTCAATAACCTAACTAATAAATACGTAAGCATTTTTAATTGCTGTACAGTAATTAACATCTGGATAATCTCAATAGCTACAGAATTATACATCCATTTTAAAATCAATATCAACATATTTTCAATAATATACAGTTTCCAAGTCATCCTTAAAATAACTGAATCTCTCTGACAACACTATCCATGCAAATAAACTTGCCAACAAGCAATAGTAAAAATAGCATTTTAATTAAAAGTACTAATAGAAGAAAAGAATCTAGAAAATTTCAAACATAGCTAAAGGTTACTGTTATTCAAATATTTTCTATAAGTTCTATTTCGTTCACAGAAAAATTAACTATATCAAAAATTTTAAAATTAGTTTGAAAATCTATCAAAATTTAAAGATAAAAATCCAGATTCTCAATAGTTAAGATTCTTCGTTTCTTATTGTACACATTTCAGAAATTAATAAATCAATAAAATATTCAAGATCCAATGTGTTGCGTTTTACTTTTAAGTATACACATATTATTCGCTCAACGTACTTTACTAAAGAGACTTTGATATTATTGGTATTCATCCAATATGATTAGTAAATAGTTATTAAATAAAGAGATATACACTACAAAATATTTTTTTTACATACTTACTTATTATTAGCGATGTTCGAGCCTGCATATCATATAAAAGACGAACGTCTAAATGCAAGAAATATTATTTGAATTCTTGCTAATTCAGGACACGCTTCACCGTGATTTAGTCTCTTATTAATTCCTAGGGAAGCAAATGGAAGTATTCTAGTGAATATATATTCACCGCGGAAAAACTTCATTCAATTTAATAACCTACATTGCATTACTGTGGAATGAAAGGAAATGAGAAAAAAAGTTTTGCACTAAAATTCGTTTTTTTTAATAGCATTTGTGAATGGACTACATTTTTTGTTTGTCCGTTTTCTGCATAAACATAAAAATCTGACGGTAAACCAACTCTGATACATGCGATATATAATTGTTAGTGTGAGAGACATTCGTTGTCAAATTCAAACCGTACACTTAAGAAGATTGCCCTTGGGCTTTATTAATATTCATAACAAACGAAAGTCGTGTTGGAATTTGAAGTCATTTGACCATGAAAGCCATATCTATCGGATTGAGGGGTACGCGTGGATTTAGTACGTCTTCAACTGTATGAGGTCTGATCCGAGTTGTTAATTTATTTAGAGAATTCAAGAATTATTTTAACTGATAATCATTTATTATTGCATTAGTATGGTTTGATTGATGTTTATGAGTAAAATAATTGTCACTCTAATTTTCCTATTCAGAATTAGTAGTAATGATCCTGAAAAAAAATGAATGATGAAAATTATATAATGAGTTAATTATATACGTATGTTATAATTATATTATTTATGTATTATAATATATAATTGTTACTAATAATAATTTCGGAATAATTATAAGTAATTAAATAACATAAATATTTATAATTATTACAAATAAATATAGTCTTATATAACTAATTTTAAATTATAATATATAAGAAAAAATAATAACTAATTAATTTGTGTTGATATAATAATGCTAAATTTTTATAATAATTCTATTAATTTTCTTTATTTAATTATTTAAGTTAGTGTATTATAAAGAATATAAAGAAAGAAATAAGTATTTTCAGTGTACTTTTAAAAAAATTTATTCAAGAAATTTAAAAACATTGTAAGGTTTAACAGAAAGAAATATAAAACGAGTAATAAAAAAAATTTGAAATAATTTTTTACTTAGGTCAACAAAGAAAATTTTCATTTTAGTTATTTTATGTTAAATAATTACAATTAATATAAATATGTATATACATATGTCAGAATCCCAATATTAAGTGGCAAAAGAATTTTTTTTTGCAACGATCTACACGCTTCATCAATGACGGTATTTATTTCTACTTTTATATCCTATTAAGTATCTTATATATGAGAACATTTTTTTCTCCCATATAAAAATAAAATTAATTATTTGAAAATCGAATAAAAAAATTTGATGCTTCGACGAGATTCGATCCTTGTTTAGTATGTTTCTTAACTCATCCGGTAAATTAAATGGTTGAAACGCAGTTTAGTCCAAACAATCTTGGTAACAGGAATTATTTGGCAATATTTAAATAAATGTGACTACCCTGGTACGCTTCGCGGACTTTAAGTGCAGCCAAAGAAAAAAAAATTGCAAAGTTTGGCAATTTTTGAAATTGCGCCAAATGGTTGGCCTAAACTGCTTTTTCCTCCATTAAATTTAATTAAATGAGTTAATATTTGAAACAAATGTATTATCATCTAGTGTCATCCACTAAAAGTTTAAAATATGTATCTAAAATTGATTAGATGAATAAAAAGTATTTTATTAACGATTGAAAATTTGAACAAGATATATAAATAGGGAGAGTATGAACTAATAGTAGAAATTTAAGAAACAATCTATTTTTACAATAGTTCCGCGAAGAAGGATGAATTCATTTATTCATTTTGTAAGTTAACATTCGATTTTTTGAAGATTACATCTTTATTCTCTCATCAGTTTCCAGGTTCAGCAACCATTAGTCGGAAAATCAAACGTTTGGCTAAACTTTGGTGCGATTTTAAATTTCGTGCAAAGAACCCACTCAAACTAAGATTTTACCTATAAACTTTATATTTATTGTCATTTGCTTTCTTCTTCCCCGATTCATATTTAATTTTTTTAATTTTCCGTCGTTAGAAGCTTCTTTTTTCTCTTTCCACTTCTCTTGGTGATGAAATATAAAATAGATATTGGAATTTTTTTAATTCTGATTTTTTAAAGTTCCTGAAGCTATAATTCGATACTTTTCTTATATATTAGTCAAACAAAAATTCAACGGAACTCAACAAATTGAAATTTTTCCAAAAAGTTCTCCGTATTATATTTTTGGTACATAATTATTAGACAAATGGTTGATTTTGATTTTATCGTTTATTAACTTGAAGCTGAAACGAAACACGAAGTTATTGGAAAGGAATGTCATAATTTTGAGCAATCGGAATGAGAGATTCAGTACACTAAGACTTCTTTATTAGATTTAAAACTGGAATTAACTGGGTTAAGAGAGATTCGAGAGAGAGTGAGAGGGAGGAATGTCTGTCTATCTATCTATCTATTCAGGTGTTCGAGCTTGACAACAAAGTAAACCTTATAGGGAAATATAGAGGTAAACTATAATAACTATTTTAACTGAACGATAAAATTACTGCCTTAGCAGTTGGAATTTATCTACGAAATCATAAGCTAATACGAAGCACATTTACCCAAAAATTGGTAGAAAAAATTTATAGAAAATGGATGTATTTTTATAAACCGCCAACTGGATGACCATCTGTTCCTGTTAACTTTGTTGTGGATGTGCAGAAAGGGATTGCTTCAGGTCGTTCATACTGCAAGAAGTGTTGCTCGTAATTTAAGTGTACTGTAAGACACAGACCTAAACTTCTTTGCTTTGTTTAGCGGATGTTTCCTTATCGATTCCATGGTATCCAAATGTTGCATCCTATAGGCGAAAAACTCACGTGCAGTATTATGAGCACTCATGTGATTAAAACTCTACTATTGCTATTACAATAAATAGTTAAAATGGTATATTCCTTCATTCGTAACATATTTATATAATTTTTGAGAATGCTAACCAATGACAAACAAAGAGGAGTTTCTAATTTTCTGACATATTTTATTAAATTCTTAAATGTGAATTATTTTTTTTAAATTTATTCACATGCTCGTCTGGATATTCAGTAGTTGAAAGTATTGTATGTTGTGTAATGCTATATACAATGTATCTTGGCTTAGAGGTTAGAAACCAGCCAACAATAAGCACCGTTATTGAATGAGAATTTTCTGGCTCTTTAGGCATGGCGATGTTGTTCCACACCGGTGTATATTTAGAATGGTAGTCCATAATATATCACCAATTGTGTGAATAAGGCTCTCCGCTACCATTATTCTGAAGATGAAATCGTAAATAGTCATTTTGCTACAGCATGTTAGGTCATATCCATACACTTGAATCCTTGGGTATTTAGGATAAACACTACCACACAGATATGGTCTATTTTGATCCTATTAGTTCTCACTCTCCCAAATACAACTTAGTAGTCATAAGCTTACATTCCTCACTAAGTCGCTTTTAAAAATTGAACATACGAGTTTACCTTTTCAGATGATAGCGCACAATATTAGGCAATAAAATGAACATATTTTGTCAACATCAAACAGTTAAATTTCTCGGTTGTTTTTTCTGTTCTGTAAAAGGTAATATATGCCATCTAGGGATGATGTTAAAAACTTATGTTCAATAATAGAAATCTCATTGCAGCATTCTACATTTTTCATCAAATTACACTATATATTGTTTGCTACAGCCAGTTTGCAAAGTCAAATTTAATTTGGAGCATTGCTTACCGGAAAGCTTACTAATCATTCCAACGAAATTTACTGCTGAACATATTCAAAGGGCATTATATATTCTTTTCCTTTATTCCACAAAGATGGTAATTAGGTTAAATAGAAGCATTCACAAATTACATTTAAATACGCCTTATAGGTATGTCAAAATGTAAAGAGAAAAGTGGATCCAAAACACAAACATTCCTTTCCTATCTCCACAGGGCAAATAACATAATTGATACTAGTTGACAGTAAATAATACGGATTCAAACTAAAAAATTGTTATTGCTGCATAAATCTACCAAAATCAAATTTCCTCTTCCCTGGAATAATATAATTTGAAAATTTCAAGTAAAGTAACCGATTTTTATTTACCCTCATTACTGAAAGTTATTTTTAACGTATTAAATATTCTGTAGAGAGTATTTTCTAGAACCGTTTAATGTTTAAAGAAAATTATTACTATATCTATAAAAAATTGATTTTAAATATTCAAGAGATAGGTAATAAAATACAATTGAATATATTTCACCAATGAACAAACGAAGGTGCATTCAATTTCAGGAAATAGAATAAGTAAAGTTATTCAGTGAGTCGAATTGAAATTAACCAATAATCACTAGATGAAAATCTTGTTTTCATTTCTGAAATAATTAATCTGATCAATAACAAAAAAGAATCTTGTCTTTCTCGATCTGATTTCTGAATGCACTAACATTGCTTTAAAATAAAACGGAATACAAAAAATAACATTTTGGGGGATGGATCAATTTTACAATTAAAACGTTCTTGTTCTAACTTATTTTCTTTATCTTCGTAATATGTCAGATGGAAAGCAAAGCATCGAAATATTTCGGTACAAGAAAAGAATTGTAGCGAAATGATAATAGTAATTAAATTTCTGAAAGACGGCGGTTAAAAGTAACCGGAAAATTACTAAAGTTATCTACCTAAAAACATTCCATCCGATACTGAAATTTAAGTTTTTTGGAATCTTTTAACTAAGGTTTGCAAAGATTTTACTTTCTTATCACGGTGAAAACTAAAAAGAGTTATAAAAGTTAATTGGGATTAATCAAAGTCTTTTTAATTTTGTTAAATGAGATTATTGTGTTCAGAACGTTCTTACATCAAGACCGCATTTCTCAGAAATAAATCAATGAATTTATCTCCTGTTAACTAATTATTCAAATTAAAATTCTTTTTTATATAAAAAACATTTTTTTCTGATTTAGATTGATTAATTATTTATGGAATTATTTAAAAGATATTTCATATGCTAAAATGTACTTGTGATGTACAATTATGTTTCTAATTAATAGATATTCTTAAATTTTGAACCTAGAAACAATAACATAATTAACTATTTTCATTTTTCTTGAAATTTATGTTAATAAAAGTATACAAATATATAACTTTTCAATGAAAATTAATATAGTGGTTATGCCCTTATGTTATAAATTCTGGCTCAAGGCTCCAATAACGACATCGTAATTCCTCCACTCTGCGTCAATCTTTTCAGTAATTTCGAATTAATTAAAACTTTCATTTCTTAATTTCTGTTTTGAATCAAACATTTATCATTTTTAAAATTATTTATTAATATCCTTTCACGTTTTCAAAACTCTTTTTCAATTTTTTTTTTAATTTCGGCATAATATAACATTTTTATTACTTAATTCACTTATTTGATTCAATATAATATATAATAAATCATTCATTTTGTGGAGCCTGATTTGCATTTGACTGAAAATTATTCAAAACTTTTAATTTAATTTTTGAATTTATCTTCTTGTTCATTGTTCTATTGGGCCCTAATTGCTAATAATGAATGCTTGTTAGTTTAATTTTGTTTAGTTTTAATTCTTTAAAAAAGATTAATTTTTAATTATTTTATTCAAGCTATTGCAAGTAGCATTGCTGTTTAGGAATTAAATTTGACCCCTAATACATATCGCATTGTCCTTTCTAGTTCAAAACAGTGATATTATTTATAATTATGCTCATATGTGAGAATATTATAACCCTCAATGGAGAAATCAATTTTCATTGAGATACCGCATCAAGCCATCGTTCCTAATTTTATCCAAATTACTTGAAAATTACACAATATGATCTTGCTTTAGTGGTTATCTAAGAAAACTGATTGCAATCCCAATAAATACTCGTACATCTTAGGTGTCATCCAGAGAGTTGTTCGTCACTCTGATCCTGCTCCATCAAATCTCTATATTTAAAACGCTTCTTGACTTAGAGACAGGTGTCTAATTCTCAGTTAATTTCTTCAAATGGTTTCGTTTTTATTGTTGATTCAAGCAAGATCCTGGTGCTTATTGAAAAAAATGGGGGGGGGGGATTGAGTTTTGATCGGCGATTAAACATTTATATTTAAACGTTTTGACACCGAAAGAAATCAAAGCTGAGGTGGGTGAAGTTTATAAGACATTTGCATCTATGCTTGCAACTTTTACAATAGGATAAATGAATTTAAATACATGTTATACATCTTCAAATGATGAGTATCAATCAGAACGTCCAGTGGAAGAGACTATTCCCAGAAAGATTGACACAATCAACAGTATGGTTTTGAGTGATCGACAAATCGGTACGATAGAATTTGTTGAGGCCACTTGCATATAGCAGAGTACAGTGGTTTCAATTCTGCACGAAAAATTCGGTGTGAAACATTCCCGGCCTAATATTTGTCATGATCTTTCTTCCTGGGAAAAAAAAATCGTGTAATGAACTCTGATCCGAACGAGTTTCTGCGTTGATACATAACCGTAGAAGAAGCGTGCATACACTACAAAAGCAAAGTAAAAGTCAAAACTGTGGATGTTTGAAGACAAATGAGCTCCGAACAAAGCAAAGATAGTGAAATCGGTCGGCAAGGAGATCGCCATAGGGTTTTAGAATGCTCGCGGATTTGGAATGACTTCGATTACTTGGTTAATGGGAAAATAGTAACTTATGAGTTTTATGCGCTGTTATTGCATCCGTTGAGCAAAGAAATCTACATAAAATGCCCTTATTTGAAGAAAAAACATTTCTTCTTCGATCAATAGAATGCACGACTGCACACCTGTGCAGTTTCAATGATCAAATTATGGAATTAAAGTTTGCAATATAACAACACCAAAGTTTTTCAACTTATTTTACCCCCAGTTGTTGCTTTATTTCCAATCGTTAAAAATAGTTCGATGGTCAACGATTCACGTCGAACGAAAAGGTCATCGCCCAAACAAATGCTTATTTCAAAGAACTTCTGAAATCTTACTTTGACAATAGCTTATAAAAATCTGGAGACTCGCTTGGAAAATGTAGGAAACTCAAAAGAGGTTAAATTGAAAAAGGATTCTACTCAAAATAATTAGTTTTTCCACCTTTCATTAAGGACTTATTACATGATCCTCGTATTTAATTGCGAATTTCACAAATTCATAATTCCCATTTTAATCTGATCTTAATAATCCAGAGAGACTTCTGTATTTTTCTGTGAAATCTAAACTTTATAAACAAAGTTATAGAATTTGGCTGGATTTAGAAATCTTTTTGAAAAAATTATCGTTACTTTAAGAGATGTTTTATTTACCTGGTCATTAACATGTATTTTATTATACCTCGATTAGTAAAATTCCTAGTTTCGTTTTTATTATAAAACAGTAACTAGAACATAACGTTAGGAATTTTAAATATGGTTTTTATTACTTAAGAGGATTGCTATAATTAAAATCTCACAGTTTTTTTGGGTTACATAAGGTTAATTTTACTCTCTTGCAGCACTTAATCTGAGATTCTCAGTACGACTTAAACGTAATTAACATGAATACTCAAATGCATCACAGCTTAACTTGTTTTCATATCACCTTTTTGTTTGAATATTTCTATTCGATAAATAAAAAAAAATTGGAGAGAATCGATAGCAAGAAATGGAAGAAAAATATTTTCATGCAATCCATAACAATTGTGAATGAACTTTAAGATTCTAGAATGCAGTTTTATAAAGTATGTC
>BMAW01037407.1:0-27679 GCA_019974015.1 Nephila pilipes
AGTATGAGGTAAATCTAAGGTTGTTTAATATGAAATAAGTAAAGGAATGCCTTATTTATTTCTTACTTAATCTGCTAGGTGGAAGTTCTTTACTTTGGTAGAAGTTAATAGGAATAATACACTGGATTGTTTCTGTTAACAATTCCAAAATAGTATATCTTCAAAACGCAAATTTTGGTTAACATCTATTTTCATAGTTCTGGTATCATATTCAAATTCAATCATTTTTCTTTGAAAATCTGTTTTAATTTAGTTTTTATCTTATTTAGGAGATGTATTATAGCTGTTTTAATATCACTTAATTTTGAAATTATCTGACTAGAAAGGTTACAAAATCAAAATGTTTTATTACTTCAAAGCATAATATCTCAAAATGTTGCGCATCAAATAACCTGAAAATGTATGCATATATTTTCAAAATATATATTCGTAGAGTGAACAATTCTTGAGATTTTATTTTGTGTTGAAGAGGTTTTTATTATAATAAAGTGAAAATTATAATGACCTTTAAAGAAAATCTCGGTGTTCAGAATTTGAGCTAACATTGCTTCCTACGTAAGGGCTATATTATCAAAATAATGTTATGTTCCTTAGAAATAATTTTATTCTGCATTATTCCAATTGCAAAATGTTATTATATTTATTTCTTTTGTGTTTACATATTTTGCGGAAAGTCTCAATTTTAATTTATATTGATATAAAATAACCTTTGGACAGTAAGAATATACACTAACAAAAAAAATTGGATCACTCGTTCAAAAGTGTTCGTTTTTTTAGCACTCGTTTTTTAGCTCGCCGTTTTTTAATCCGTGAACAGCATTCATTACAACAGAAATCTTTAAGACAGTAGGATTATTCCGTGTTGTCCATCAACATAGCAAGCCGCAATATTTTCTTGTGCTCTACCGATAATCCCTATTGCGACTTCTTCGATCGTATCCTGTGGTACGGGGTTTTGTCCTCTGCCTGACAGAATATTCAGAAAACCTGTTATTTTTTCAAATTTGACACACACGCAACAATTGTCTTTAAATCTCTAACTCACACTCATCAGTTACCTTTACGCTTTCTAGATACATTCTAAAATTAAGAAGAGTGGCTGACACTTCGGACTGGTTAAAGTAAAATTATCCGAAAAGTTACTCATTATCGACTAAAGAAGGATACAATCATCCAAGTAACTTACAATTCAACCGTTTCAAAAAGTAACGCATTGACTTTTAACGTCCTTGAATCTGGCACTTAAACCTAATGATTTAACATTAAATGTGAATAAAGAACTTATGATGCCACTTTCCTTGAGACATAGTAAATTAAATTGCAGATAAAGAGGAGGTTTTATCATAGTTTATTTAATTTCTTTTGCCTCTTTACAAAATAAATATTGCCATATTGAATTTGAATTAAATTGTTAATTGTGCTATATAAAAGCTAATTTTATTTCAGCATTAATTCTGTATTTTTTTAAAACTCTCTTTTGAACTGCACAACACCCGTACTTTCCTTAGTGGTGAATTTTTGAAAGTATTTTTCGCGGAATCCTTTCTCCTCCGGTTTGTTTATTCTTCCTACAACATTTGGTGCAATTCTCGAAATTAGGTTGCGCTACAAAACTCTCCGAGTACTGTCTATTTAATTATTGCCACCCTAAATGTTTCTCAAAATAATTTGCGTGCATGAAATGAATATATTTCCATTAGTAATAAATAAAACTAGGAATTCATATTATGGAACTTGAAAAATCATATAATTAGTATCGGTTTTAGCCATAGCACTGTTAATGCATTCAGTTGCTTACAGTGTTAAAAGGTGAGAGATCGTAAATTTTACAATAAAACACTGATAATGAATTATTAATTTTTTAAAGAAAATAAATAAGGAAAAAAGTTTCAGATATGTAAATTTCTTAAAACAGGTCATGGGTATCAATGTGATAATGAGTTATTGAGAGTTATTGGATGATAATGAGTACCAGATAATGAGTTATTGGATAATAATGAGTACCAGAGATGATGATAAGTTATTGGCGATGAACCTTGTTCATTTCCAAACCACGCATAAGTGACAATTCTAAAATTTGTGGTTTCAACTCACTTTCCTAACTTTTACTAAATACCACATTAGAACTTTTCATCAACACTTTTATGTTACTTTTCATACAGAAGCCTTCAATACACCATATGATGATCTGGGTTTGAAATGGATTAGGGATTTGTAAAATACTCTTGTCGACCCAAAACTCGAAACGCTTACAATATTTCTGAAAAAGTAAAGAAGTGAGAAAATGAGGTGTTTAACGAGTAATCTCCTATATTATATATTATAATATATATATATATATATATATATATATATATATATATATATATATATATATTAATGTTACACTGGTTTTCATCTCAGTTAAAAAATTTAAAACTAATACTTTTTGTTATCGATTGAATATTAAATTATGTATTGTTACATCATTCTACCAGTAAAAAATACTGATTAAAGATTTATTGTTAAGCTGATTTATAAAGTGTCATTTATTACACATGTTAGCAAAATGTAATATACTAAAGAATAAATACAATGATGAAAAATTATACAGAAAACAGTTTGAAGTAGCAAAAAGAATAAAATAGTCTTATATATTTATTAGAAGATAAATCTTAAATCCATATTAAACAGAAAATAAAAGAATGAGTGATAAAAAGAACAAATATTCGATAAACCTTTAAAAATATTCAAAAGTTTGAAGTAATCCTTTAAAATATGCAATGTTAATTAAAGAAAAAGATTTATTAAACTCATTTTCTAAGATTATAATGTTTCATTACTGAAATCAACAAATGAAATACAACTACCTGCATAAAGAAATGTTTCTTATAACTTTCAAGAGCTTTAAGGAATATATTCTAAATTTTACTCATCGAAACATTAAGATTTATAAATTAAATGAATGTTGGATAAATTGAATTATTTATTTTAAGCTGATTTAATTCCCCTTTAATGTTCAATGAAATTACAGTTAAATTTCGCATTTACTTTTTATGTTAAAATGAGATTTTGATTTAGCATAAGAAAAGAATATGTAAATCAAATGGAATGAAAAATAAATAAAATTGATTAAGTGCTTCGTGTTTGAAAACCTCTTATCTCTTTCCTGATAAATAATTAATTTCTCCACACGAAGGTAAACAAATCGAATTAGTTTTAAATACTCTCTTCATTGTGCTAATTTTAAATATTTAAATTAAGTTGAATTTGGCAGTTAAAAGAAAGCAATGTTATGACCATCATTAACATACCAGATTTTAGTCTGATGAGCAAGCTATTGTTATTTTTATATAAATAAATCCTTTAAAATATTTTGAAATAGTAAAAATATCTTACAAAAATTAATAAAATACTTCAGAAGTAAAAATAAATAGCCTCGCAATTTTTGTACTTGAAAAATTTAAAACAAGTATATTTGCACCGAAAAACATTTCGCATATGCATAAAAATAATAAATTTAATAAATTAAAGTTATATATTTGTACAATGATTTATTTCTTTATTTCAAAAATAGTGGATGATATCATGTACAGCTGTGTTTGTAAGAATTGATGCACTTTGAAGTACTGGTAATAATTAAATTAAATGTATTCTATAAACGATATGTATTAAAAGAAATAAAAGATTAAATTTGAGAAAAAAGAGCTACATATCATTGTTACCTGAATTCACTACCATTTAAAGTAAATACTTATACGCCTTTAGGCATCGAATCAAATATGTATTGAATCAGTACCAGAGGAAGAATATTTCATACTCCTTCTGTTCAAACACAATTCTCAATTTTATATGTATTTGGAAATGTAAGAATATCACGAGAGAGATACGAACCAATGGATTCCACGATATGCTCAATGGGCTACATATCGAGTTATTTTGTAATTAAATTAAGAAGTAGTGTTGTGATGAAGGGAAGGACTGAAAATTTTAAATAATTTGTGGAAGAGAATTGATTTTTTGAAATATGGCTCTAAAACTGTGTTGAATACAGGGTAGGTTATTCGTCTTTCATCAGAGTCCTTATATATATATATATATATATATATATATATATATATATATACTTCTGTTTTAATTACCCATAACTCTCAGCATTTGAGATAGTTTCAATATACAAATAAGATCGGATAATAGCTGTTCCAGTATCTGTATTCAGATTACAGGATTGTTAATAATTTCATTCAGATAAAAATGTTTTTAATCTCTCCTTACGAATATTTGAACTACAAACATCACCAATGTTCTTTATGTAAATAAGCAGTTGCACAAATATCAATTGATGATCATTATTGTTCTACCAGAGTAGTCGAATGTAAATGACGTTATATGAATAACAGTAATATTTGAATAAAATTTGTAATATTAAGGTACCTGTACAATTGCTTATCTTTAATGCTACTACCAGCAATTTTATCAGCGTGTCACTAGCTAATGTATTGTAACATCAGTAATTATTTGTTATGATGCCAGGTTTACATGTTCATGTCCAATAACAAGAAGAGTCGATTTCTATATATTCTTGTAGTGATATTTTCAATGTGCCCATTAAATTTTCAACATCTCTGATAATACATTCAGAGTTTACTATCATAATGAAATCTTCAAATTTTCGGCAAATTCACTTGTATTCTGAAGTCTCATAAAATATTTAAACATCGTTAAAGTCAATATTGGTGTATAATTTTTAATAATATTAGTTACATATGAACAACAATTAAAAAAGAATGCATATAATAGAGCAAGTTTATTTCGGTAGTGAAAAGGTTAGACAAAATTTTACCCAATTCTTTTTTTTTAATTATTTTGATTTTAGGAATGGAAAAAGGCTACAAAAGAAAATCGAAACTAACCACTCCATTAAGTTAATTTTAAGATAGATAGCACTAAGCAGGTTAGCATATATTAAAGAGTTCCAGGTCTCTACTTTGTATCTCACATTTTACATAGTAAGTGCTTTTGTTTTTCAGACATCATCTTTATCTCCATTTTAAGAAACGTTCCTAATGGAAAAATATTTTATGGCTCACGATACCTAATTTTGAAAAAATATTATGATTATTTTTTTCATAATTAGGTAACAGGATACATTGGTCATCACACGTAATGACATTCTGCCGATTATATATATTTTCTGACCTTCTCGTTCATTTCTAAGCAAATTAAAATCGCATTGAAATCTCATTCTATGATGACACTTAATTAAGAATATTTTACTTAAATCGGGTATTACAGAAAATTCATATTTCAAATGGCGTCCAAGCTTGGATGAAATAGAGCGCGCTGAGTTGCGCGTCTTAGCAATATGTGCCATTTGTAGAAAATTCAATCTTAAGGAAGCAGTCGTACACTTTTATATTTTAGAAAAACAGCATTTATTTTTGAATTCTTGTCCATCCTTCTTTTAATTGAGACTGAAGAGGCTATGATGTAAGTAAATATTTGTCCCGACTGTAAAGCGAATTTTAAAGTAGCAGTATGGATGAAAATTGTGCCATTCAAAACGATTAATGAAAAAAGGGACGATATAATGAAATAATATATACTCCCAAAGCCCTATATATATATATATATATATATATATATATATAAATGAATAATATTCCTGGATCAAAAATGATGAGCACTTGAGTATAAGTGGGATAATTATTTTATATTTATAGTGATTAAAACGCAGACGATTAAATATAGTTAACTAAAACAACATGGGTAATATTTAAAGCAATAATATAAGTAACAATATGTATATATATATATGTATATACACTGGTTATCATAAATTAAGGAAAATTCACAAAAGTCGCGATAACTCAAGAAATTACACATGGAATTTTATGAACCTTACCCACAATATACAACACATAGTAAGGTATTAAACAACATAAAAAGAAATTATCAGACATTAATAGTAGTATAGAAATTAGCACATGTATAAAATAAACAAATTGGAAGTATCGGTTTGCAATAGAAAAAGTACCTTTAATATGGAATATGATTGCCTCTAGAAGCAATACAGCACAAACTGCGATGTGTGATGCTTTCAATTATGCGGTCTATCAGTTCAATAGGAAGTGAGAGCCATTGCTCTTGTAAAGCAGATGCAAGCGCGGCAAGGGTCTGAGGGGGCGGATTGATGGCAGATACACGCCTCCATAGAGCATCCCAAACGTGCTCGATAGGATTCAAGTCCGGGGATCGAGCTGGCCACTCCATGCTCGTAATTGTTTCCTGTTGAAGATAATCATCAACAATGCGAGCTCTGTGTGGTCTTGCATTATCGTCCTGTAACAGGAAGCAATCACCAATCGCCCCGGCATATGGGCGCACATAAGCATCAAGGATGTTGTCTCGATAAACCTGAGCATTCACGGTTCCCCTTGGAAAGACATGGAGGTCTGTGCGCCCTCCTAAGGATATGCCTCCCCAAACACAGACACTGCCTCTTCCGTATGCATCTCTTTCACGGATGTTTGATGGATGATAACGGGTCCCAGGTTCTCTCCATATCAAATAACGTCTACTGTCACTTTCTAGACTAAACCTGGACTCATCCGTAAAGAGAACAGGCCTCCATTGATCTGACGTCCAGTGGACATGTTGTCGGGCCCACTGCAAACGGTCTCTCCTATGGCGTGATGTGAGCGGCACGCAAATGGCTGGTCGTCTCGCATACAGACCACCTTCGTGGAGCCTTCTGCGCACAGTTGACGTTGACACCAACCTTCCTGTGGCTGCAGCAAGAGAGGATCTAAGATGTGTCAGAGTAGCGGTTCTATTCCTGCGTGCACTTAATGTCAAATATCGGTCATCGGCACTGGTCGTAACAGTTGGCCGTCCTTGACTGAACCTCCTAGATGCCGAATCTGTGGTTTGAAATTGCCTCCAAAGTCTATGAACCACAGATGGACTCACATTTAGCCATCTGGCCACTTCTGATTGACTCTGCCCTGCCTCTAGTCTCCCGATGGCTCTCCATCGTAGTTCTTCAGGCAAATGATGCCTAGAGGTCATTATTACGAATTGGCTATCTCAGATTTTCAATGTCGCAATCACAGTAAAATTTGTGTGCTTTCTCTCAAACTTGGACTTTTATGCTCCAGGCAGATGACGTAAGCCGAGTGCAGCGTCACTAATTTGCATATTGCAATTTTACTCAGCTACTCTTAGTGGACAACATATGCAAATTTTGCACGGTTTGGCTTACTTTTGAAAGAGTTATCGCTATTTTTGTGATTTTTCCTTAATTTATGATAACCAGTGTATATATATACATACTCTTGCATTCAGAATATTTTAATTTATTCCAAATTAATATTAATATAAATAGCAGTATATTTAGATATTTAAAAAAATTAGAAAGTAATAAAACTTTATCTAATATGAAAAAAATGAAGGGACTTTTATCCTTCAGTTTTTAAAAAAATATCCTTATTTGAATATTCTTTCCATAAACATTATCTTAGTAAAACAATTTATATTCATTTAATGCGTAGTATTAGATTTGCGACTAAAATGACGGATATAAACATTAATCTGGATAAATTTAAAAATTTTGTTCGCAACCAGAATTTCCTTTCGATTTTAATACTAGTAATATAAATATAATGTTTATAATATTTAGGTTCTTTTTTTATTTTTACTTTTGGTTTTAAAACTGTACATTTTTTTTGTTTTGTTTTATATATAGTTTTCCCCCTGTTTTTGTTTTAAATTTAGATTTTTCTCTTTATTTTGGTTTTAAATTATCTTTTTTCTCTACTCTTCTCCAATTTACTATTATTTCCTAAACACTTAATATTCCTAAGAAATAATGCTTTTTCTCTCTGATGGACGGAATTGATACTTTTCAGATTCCTAGAAGAGGGAAAGAAATATTGTTCTTTAAGCGTAAATTCAAGATTTGACTGTGCTAGGCAATTTTTTGAATACATTAAGGTGATTATTTCCTGAGTTGTATTTTTTCTGTCTTCAGTGGTTTAGTTTTAGCTTATAACTTTCTCTTTATGTAAATTTTACATGGTTTCTTTTATTGTAATAAGATCCTTTTGAATTTTTTTTGGTTTGAAATAATTTCTCTTTTTATAACATTTTTTCTGTTAAGAATGTTGATCCCGTAAGACATATTTGTTATAATAATCTGTCAGATGTCAAGTTTAGAATTTATCAATGTTTATATTTTGTTTTCTTCTTGGTTATTCTTTCTTTTTTTATTTTCATTATTTGACATGCCTTGTGTAACATTTATTCGTGAATTGTATTTCTTCTCCTTTTTATTTTTGTTTGGTATTCATGACGATATTTTAACTCTTTCTTATCTGTTTTGTTGTCTAATTTTTTTAATTCTTCTTTTTACATTTTCGCAGTTTAAGGAAATGTTCATCTTTCTTTTAATTTCTAATCACCTAAATTGTTTTCACTTGTTTCAAATTACAAATAAAAATTCCTTTCTTTGTGATTTAAAAAAATACTTGAGACTCAATTCTTGTTTTTTATATTTATTCCAATCACTTTGTTATATTAACAAAATACACTTGTGTTCAAAATTAAAAGAATCGGCATATTTTTCAGAATTTCATAAAAAAAATTGTTCGGAATGTAAAAATACTAAATGAAAATCGTGTACGTTGAACACCAACAAGTCGAAAAATAGGATTTATAAGCACGCGTGCCAAAATTGGCATTTTGTATGCTAGCACAATTCGCCAAATTCAATTTTTTTGCAGCGATTGCTAATTTTAAAATTAAAACAGTAAAAATAAGTATCGATGATGGAATGAGTTGGAGAATTTTGGGTAGGCTTGAAGCAAGCCATTCTCAAAACCAGATTTGCAGAGAATTCGATTTAATGCACATTCTCGTGTCCAACATATGGAAACAGTTTAAGGATACTGGATCCTTAACCAGAGAAATCCTAGGAAAGGTCATCCAAGAACATTGACGGTCAGAGAAGATCACCATTTGTCCGTTACAGCGAAGCGTAATAAGGATGCTAGAGCTTTTCAGGTCTTTCATGATTTGTACGCAGCCAAAATAACCCGTGTTTCATAGACGACTGTTTCCTGAAGACTTCATCAGAGATAACTTTTGCGAGTTGACATGTTGTCCCCGCTTAATTCTGCAAAAAAGGGGAGTCTGGTTAAAATGATGCAGAAATCGTACAGATTTGAACATGAATCAATGGAAGACCATTCTCTTCTTTGATGAATTCCAGTTCAGTCTAACCTGTGATTTTCACACGCCTGTGATTATGATAACCTTTGTGTGATTCATATGGAGAATATCATGGACCCGCTACCTGCCCTCCAATATCTGAGAAATCAAACATTAGGGCCGTGGAGGCTGGATAGTCTGGGCATGTATCATTTTGAATGACCGCACTCACCTTCATGTCTTTGAAAGAGGCACTGCGACTGTTGAGAGGTATAGGGAAAAGGTCTTGGAGCCCTATATCTACCTTTTCAGGTGAACAATTGGTCTTGCTTTCCTTTTAATGGATGACAAAGCTAGGTCCCACAAGTCTCAGCTGGTTGACGAATTTCTAGAAAGTGAAGATATTCGCCGGGTGTATTGCCCAGACATATTTCCAGATCTAAAACCTATAGAGAATACCTAGGATGCTCTGGGGAAGACAGTTGCCATTCTCAAGCTCCTCCCTAGAACGATCCAAGGCCTGAACACTGAATTTCTGAATGAGTAAGATTAATTGTATAGGTACTGATAAACTCCCATAATTCCAGTATAAAATCATTTAGAAAGGCTTATATATCTGTAAGAGGGGGACCATACGCCCTATTAGCCTATTTTTTGGTTATATTCTGCAACTGCTGTTTCATACCTTGTGATTCCGATGAGTGTTACGCAGGATCATGAGTGTGTAGTTCAACTGTTGAATGGTAATTTTTAGTATTACATCAACCCTATGTACACACCAAATGTCATTAAAATCAGTCAAGTAGTTCTAGAAATGATCAACTAAATTGGAAAATTCTCTTAATTTTGAACACGAGTGTATTATACACACACACACACACACACACACACACACACACACACATATATATATATATATATATATTTCATACATACACGCTCATTTCCATTCAAATTTGCGCACCAAGTAGTAAGGGTGTGATTGTTCCGAAACTTTGCATTAACGTATGTGTCTGGTAGATTTGTAAATGATTCGAAATGCAGCGTGGTTGCTCATTGCGTAATGCAACTAGAGGGAATTGAACCTCGTTTTCCTTGATTTATAAAACAGGCAAACAGAACGTGTTTTCTATGTTTTTAATCTGTTGCAGAGGGATGCTTGTAATCTTGAAATGCCATTACATCGCCATTAGAGACAATATGAGTAGCTGTTAGAGTTTGAGAGGGGAATAATCATAGTGATGATTGAAACCGGGAAGACAGCTAAGCGAGTAGCTCGCCACCTAGTCGTTCTGACTCTACCATGATAAAGTGTTGAGGCAAGTAGACAAGAGATAGGTGTTTTATTCGGCGTCCAGGCTCAGGACAAACTCGACAGACCAATAATTGGGATAACCACTTCATTATAAGACATGTTCGCTTAACGCCAATTGTTTCATTACCCATCATCCATACACAGGCAGCATCTTCACTATGGGCTTATGTGTCAGTCAGTACCATTGCAAGACGCGTGGCTGAAGGACAGTTGCTATAACGGTGCCCATAATGAGTACTACCATTGACGCCCATTCACCGATCTCCACTGTTTAGAGTGGTTTCGGGATCGAAGAAATTGGACAGCAATCGAATGCAATCAGGTAAAATTTAGCAATGAATCCAAATTCAATTTGAGCAGTGATGACAATTGTTTACTTGTGTGGAGACCCAAGTGAATGCTTGCCTTCGCTGCACTGCGGCACTCCACGCAAAAGAACTGATGTGATGGCACGGGACACCATCACTTACGATACACGGTTCCCCATAGTACTGATCCATGGCACCGTGGCAACTTAGAGGAACGTTTGTAACATTTTCAGCCACAGATGTTGCCACTAATGGAAGGACTCCCAGAAGTCATTTTTCAACAGGAGTGTGATCGCTCACACACAGCAAGGGATTCACAGTGCTGCTTCCACTCTTTTAAACCCTTCGCTGCCCTACTTGATCTCCAAATTTCTCACTGATCGAACATATATGGGATCATTCAGGATTTTGTGTTAGACACCCTAAGGATTTGGTCGAATTGTTGGTGCGCTTACAGTAATTGTGGATCGAGATGTCAAAAGACATACGATTTGTTTATGCCTCCATGCCATACTGTATCACAAAATGCATTCATGCTAGAAGTGACTCAACAGGGTACTAAAACCTATATTCAATTGTAATTTTCTTACAATAAAGATCATTTTGCATTGAATTTGTATTCACTTATATCAACGTTGTATTTACGTATATAAAATTTCTTTCATTCTAACAACTCTTTCTTGCTGAACAAATATTTACAGCAATGACATATATATACATATATAAATATATATATATATATATATATATATGTATTAAATACCCTTTTTTTATTAGCTTTTCCCATCTCTTTTATTTGAATAAACAATATTCCCATCCTATTAATGAATTTATTTTTCATAACTTTTTTTAATGCTTTGTTATATATTTAGCTATTGAAAATAAATCCTCTTTCTTAAGACATTTTTTTAAAATTTTATGTTATTCTTTGTGAATACTGAATTTTTGCGGAAAAATAAATTTAAAATAAATCCTTTTATTAAATTTTAATACATATACAGAGTGTTTTAAGCAGGACAGTTACTGATAAACTAACATTGGTTGAGATTTATAAAGTACTATCCACTACAGAATGCTTTCAGTTCCTGTATTTTATTTTTATTGTTTTTCCTTTAGAATTGAGGGTCTATTATGTTTTAAATTCCTATAGCTTTAAAAGTTAGATGCAAAAATCAATAAAAAGTTTTTTTTATTTGCATCTTTGTTTTTTTTTTCTCCTGAAAACAATAATCTCGGGAAATAGAAAAAACATTTTCGGCTAATTAAAGAATTAATCTTACATACAGAAAAAATACATCGCTGCTTTGTTGGAGCTCTTAATTAAGACTCAAAGAAAGGAATTAAAAAATAAATAAGATATGGGAGGAATGCGATAAAAATGGGTCACACTAACATCCCGGCTAACCGGGTATGTGGCTAAAATACTTTCAATTTTTTTTTTAGAAATGATATTGGAGATTTTTTTTCATTATCTTGTCTTTCATTAAACTTTTTTTACGTATAAATTTGCTGATACTATTTATTTTAGAATAAAAAAACATAAATGAACTTTCAGATGTTTTATTGTATTTTTTAAAACATTTATTTTTACTATTTAAGAAAAAATTATTTATTTATTATAAAGAAACATTATAATTTATAAATTGAAAGCAATTATACTGCTTTCAAATTGTTTTGAAAAAAAAAAAGTTTTCTTTTATATTTCGTAGCTTTAATTTTTTCTTACTAAAAGTTGAAAAAATCCATTTCAATACTTTACTGTTATCATGATAAATTAAAATATGCCAAAATATATTCATTACGCTTTAAAATAAATAATAATTTAAACAAGTTGATTTTATTTCCATCACATTTAATTTATTACAAACTTTCCCTATTTGAAGTATTATGCTGGCATGATTAGATGCTCTAGTTCTAATATATTCCAATTATATATATATATATATATATATATATATATTAGTTAGTCATAACAAATGTAAGATAAATGTATATAAACTTAAGATTTAACAAAATTTTTCGACCGAATCTTGTCCTTCCGATAATACTTCTTCTGTCAACTGCTTGTATCTGTTCCTCTGCTAGAGGGTGAATGCGCTTTAAATGGGCTTTTCTAACCCCTCCCCCCACATTACATTTCACATCATTTGATCTTTAGCAAGTGTTTCGGAATTATGCTCCAAATGTTGGATTGGACAGTTATCCCTCCAATTTCTATATATATATATATATATATATATATAAGTGTGTGTGTGTCACTCTGCCTATGTTCATAATTTATTCTAATAAAAAAAAATAAGATTTTGAACATTCAGAGCATTTAATTAAGACATTTCACATTAACGTTTACACGAACGCACAAAAACATTGACAACACATTTCAAACATTGTCTTTGATGTTCTGGAGAGTCTACGAAAACTTCCTTCACATTTGATGGCAGTCGTGTCTGACACTCTAACTCGTGACCTCTTCCGGCTGAGTCAGCGCTCTCCAGAGTTAGCGGTTTATTCCAATTATATATATATATATATATATATATATATATATATATATTGGGGGTGATATATGTGTGTACTAACACAGATAAAATATATTTTTTTCGTCAAATTTATTTTCATTTTTCCACATATTCTCGTTGTAAGTCTACGCACTTCTTCCACCAATGCTCCCATCTCTTTAACTTTTTCAAATGCTACTTGGCTTCTTTCTCAGCAAAACAATTCTGAACGAAGGTGATGACTCCCCCTCATTTGACAAAACTTTCTTTCCTCAGAGTGCAATTTTTAAATTAGAGAACAAAATGAAGTAACTTGGGGCTAGATCTGGGAAAAAAGAGGATGGTTAAACATTTTAGTCCGTAAATCAGAGATTATCACTATTACAATCGCAGAGGTGTGAGACTGTGATTTGTTTTCGTGAAACAGAAATCTTTTCTTAAAAGGGGCCATTTTTCTGCATTTTTTACTTGCAGCTTGTAAAGTACTGATACGTATCTTGCTTCTGTAATGGACTTTCCTGTTTGAAGGTAATCGATTAAGACAACTCCATGAATATCCGAAAAAAACATTTCCTTCCATTTCTCCCACTGAAAAAACAGTTTTCGCTTTCTTTGGGACCGATTCCTACTATGCAGTCTACAATGTTGAGTGTACTTTTATTTCGGGTATATAAGGGTTTATCAAAGCTTCATGTACAGTAATTAATCGGAGCTACACCTCTGGCTTATTGTACCTAAATTGCTCCAACAAAGGGTTGGAAATGTTGATTCGAACACATTTTTGGTCTATCATCAGGAATCGTGGCACCCAACGCACGGACAGTTTTCTGATGCCAAAATCTTTAACCAATATGTGCAATCACTTTCTTTGAACAAATAATTTGCCTCTTTATATCTCAATCACTTCTATTCTACGATCGTCTTGCATTATTTATTGCAATTAAGTGATGTTAGATTTCAGTGGTTGCAGGTTTTGGACATTGAAAGTCTCCCAAAATTGTACGACCACATATAAATCTAGCTGCCCAAAATTATACTTTAGTAAATGATGGTTCAGAGCAGCACAGTAGACAGCGTCTTACACATTCTTGATTTGCGTACACGTATATCCTTTCAACAATGAATACTTAATGACAGCTCTGTACTCGATTTCTTCCATTTTCACAAAAACAGCCACATCGACTCGCTCAAGCAATTGTCCAACAATAACTGTAATTGCTATGCATTTTTCTTAGTGCAGACATTGTCACGTTAAGATCGGTAACTTTTCTAATAAGCCTCGCGCATATATGTATAAATATGTGTGTGTGTGTGTGTGTGTGTTTGTGTGTTTAATGTATAATTTTCTAGCACTAACTATTGTCAAGATTAAAAATATTTCCATTCGTTACGCATAATGAAGACACTTAGAAAGTCTGGACATTATTTCTTTTTTAATGTAACGCGGGAGACAGTTAATTACAGAAAGAGACTAACACATCGTGATAATGAAGAGCAACAGATAATGTAATCTATGCTCAGGCATCTTTTCAGAGCATGTGGTAATGGATGGAGGGATTATTAGATATATCAGTCGACGACAGAAACTCCAGTAGGCATTATCCTTACGAGTTTCGATCCATGAGATGGGCTGACTAAATAGATTTTAAAAATTCGAGATTGCATAAATTATAAACTAAAATTGAATGGTATTAAGAAATAAGATTAACTTTTCACTCCTAAGCTTCCCAAATATCAGATTTCATTCATTTTTTTCAATTTTAGTAGTCTTTGAATTTTCTGGTTTGCACGATGTTAACAATAATGAATTAATTTCTCTGAAATATACTCTATCACTTGTTTGGTTGCGTTTCTTAGTCTTAAGATACCTTTATTTTTCCATGGTTTAAATACTGCTTCCAAGAGAGTATAACTGCTGCATCACTTTGAATTTCTCATCAAAATCCCAGCTTCCTTAATCTACATAGTATCTTCTCTCTCAACTGACAGATAATACGCATTAGGATCAAAAATTACCAGTAGTAAATCTATGTCAATTTATTTATAAATATATACTGCATTTTTCTTTATTTTTACAACGCTCTCTCTTCTTGCCTTTACACACTTAATCCATTTGCATTGGTAAACTACAACTTACCGGCAATTACACACTGTTCGTGTTCAAAATGCCAAAGAAACCACTTTTGGAAAAACATTTATCTATATCGTAATCTTCCCAATCAGTTCAGCGGTTTCCTGAAATTTTATTTTCAGCCGAGGAAATAAATAAAACCAAAATCAGTGCAAAGTCGAACTACCAGAATAGTTTACCAGAACTGGCTACCAGAATAGTTTACTGTATCTGGCTGAGTTCTTTTTCTTGTATGGGCACGATGAGTCTATATATTACTATACGAAAAAAGTCTATCGCCTCTCGCTCATTTTCTAAAGTCGTTTTGGTGGGACTGCATTACAAGATTTTTGTAGAAAATTGCTCGTTTATCCACGCTCGTAATTTCTCAAATGCTCTCAACAATTTCGTCAGTGATGGTGACATGTGAGGAATCTATACCATCTTGTAAACTAGTGCGACCTTGACAAAAACGCTTATGCTATTGTGTGCATTGATTCCTTTCTGGAAATCATCTTGTCCTTCCTTGCCCAAGCAACTTTCAGCTCGCTCTTAAAGGGGGTAAATTTTTGAATTACTTTGATTTCAGTTGGAAAATCTCTTAATATTCCCTTTCTGTTTGAGCTTGGCTTTATACTATACGATGACAATGTTAATACTATTTGAGCTTTAAATAACATTAACAAATATATGATTAAAAAAAGCGTAGTTTTCTATCGTCTTTCATTTACGGGCTCCTTTCTTTTCTCTCTTAACGCAAGTAATGCACTTATATTTAACGGAAGAGATATAATAATTTATAGTATGTTCATCCAAATTTGACTTTGCTTTAGATTAAAATTGAGAGTAACTCAGATAGTAAATTAACTTTTATCAATATTTTTACACCTGTTTTAGATTTAAACAAAGAAGCAATGTCATTTTTATCTTTATATCTAAAAAATTATAAATTTTAAAGAAATTTTTCTTTATAAACAGCTAAATGATTTCAGAACTTTTAGTAGATACATTATCAACTCAGTAACGTTAAAATATTTTTATAAATGATTTTAAAATAATCAATTCTCAGTAATAATATTAACGTAAATTATCAAGAAATTACTGGAATTGTAAAAAAAATGCTACTATAATAAAAGTTTTAAATATATATATTTCAACAGTTCTAAAATCTGTGTTGTTTTAAATATCGATATCCATTCTAACTAGAGATATGATAGATTAAAACAAAGAATATGATAAACCAAGCATGCGAGTAACTAATTCCACTTAAAACTATGAAAATAATTATTTATAGAAAATTGATCTTACAACGCTATAATCATAGATGCATGTTACTTACTTTTCATAATGTATTAGTTTTATACATTTACCTTATTGTTGATAAGGTAAGTATTTGAATGGTCATGGTAGCCATGCAGACATAGTGGGGAGCTCATGGCCTGATTCTTGTTAAACATGTCATGGACCTTCTCTTAAGACTAGTCGAAGTTGATGTATTTTAAATATGTAAGGGCACATTTTAGGATAGGTCAGTTATCACTCATCAACTGATCGTGGTCCAAAAATAAGAGGTTCATTGCAAATAGAACTCGCGATGCTTATGAGTACAGCGTCAATTAATTAATCTTTCCTTTTTTAGTTGCCTGTACTTACTTCCTAGTTTAAGCTTGAATTTTCTCGTCAAAAATTGGTAATGCTACGATACTACGAATAACAATCCATTATTCCTGTTCTGATCTCTCTTCATAACACAAATTTAATGCATTCTATAAAATGAAATGCTAGTCCTTTAAATGACCTTATTTCTTTTAGGTACTATATTTTATTCACTTGCATTGCCTCAAACAGCAGTATATATTTAATTGAAATTATCAAAAGATTTTGTTGGTGGTAAATTTTATTAAAATATATTAGAATAATTTTTTATTGATTCTTCTCACAACATACATTTTAAAATTTGTATTTATTTATACGGGATTATTTAAACATTAAAAAATTATTTTATTAAATAGTAAGTTACTATTCACCACAATTATGACAGGAAAATAATCACTTAGAAAAGATACATTTTCAAACACGTATAAAACATTGTTATTAGAAATTTCAGCAATGCTAAGACTAAAATGTATTTACACTGTACGGAGTGATGTTCTGAAATTAAATTCATATGGCATTGCTTTGCGTTATTTAAAGAGATCAAAGGTAGATAAAATACAACTTGTTTATTATGAACATTCCTATGCGAAGTACACATTTTGAAGAAATAGAAACAATAATATATTATCAAACATTCTAAGTATTTATTAGTTTCTAACAACAAAATTAACATGAGTTCATTCTTATGTTAAATTATCTGTATTGTTTTAACGAGAAAGAATATATAAATTTTCCAAAATGTTCAGATCAGGAAACGTGATGAACATAGTATCATGCATGAGTCATGTAATTAACTTTGAATTATGATCATTCCAATGCATCACAATGGAACCTTATTAGCATTGCATTTCCTAAAAATGCATACGTTAGTATAATTACTTTGTTCAAAAGTAGTATATTTTAAAAATTATATTGCTCGTGAAAGTAATTCTTTTAAAAAAAAGAAACATTCTCTTACATGTATTACAGTTTTAATTTTTGTCAGAATACAAATATATGTATGTATAAATATAATCATGACTATAACTTAAATGTCTATTATTTTTAATGATAGTGAAGTAAGAGAAGATTGACTTTTGGTTATATGTGGGTGTATACTTTTACTTATAAAAATATCAACTTAAAATAAAATTATTAATGTTCAACTGAATCATATAAGTAATGTATGAATTTAGAGAGATCGTATTTTACACCGGAATTCTAAACAAAATTTTATAAAATAATACAATTCGTAAAAAAAAAAAGAAAAATTAAAATGTTTCTCCAAAATATTATCGAAACAGAGTTTCAGATAACTAAAAAAAGTTTTTTATAAGTATTGTTAATTGTGAATTTGTTTAACTCTAAGTTTTCTAAATTGTTTGTAATATTTGTGAATCTTCCTTTGTCTAACATCAGAAGTTTCTTTCTTACTATATATTTAAGCTTTTTTACAGCTTCTTTCCAAACAGAAAAAATACACGGTTATGCTTATTTAACTTTAAATGTGGAATAAATAAATTGATGAAATCGTATAAAAGTTACAGAGAATTGAATTGAGGGCAAAAAAAGTTACGTTAATAGGATGAGTGTTAGTGTGAAGTGCCTGAGTGTTTTCTTGCGTATCTACTTGCTTTGTTGAGAGGTTTGAACGTTTTACAGGAAGTAAGTACCATCTTTCAGAATTGTCATTCGGTGTTCACCCAAAGAAGTAGAAGAAAATATCAGTTTTTTCAAAAGCTGCACATTGATTACATAAAAAATACAAAAAAGCTTCTAAAACGTACATAAAATTCTTAAAATTAACTTCTATTCCTCAAAAAATTTCTTTAGAACTCAAGAAGCTAAAGAATAACGTCTTCTCAACAAATCCTTCAAGTTATGAGGAAAGCATACATAGAAAACGGCTTCTTCTTTATACAAACGTTTCCTACTTCTGAATTTTCTTCTCTCTTCCTGCGTTTTAAATCTGTCTTTTTCTCAATACTCTTCCCTGCTTAACCTTTGCAGTTATTGAAGTGTGGTAGAAAATGCAGATGTGTACTTAGCTTCCAAAAATGTATTGGAGAGCCGCTAAAGTAAGGTAAGGCAGTACAATTGAAAATCGATTACAAACTAGAGAAATGGGTGATTCTGGAAGGAGAAAATGATAACAGAAGTTTTCTGAGAATCGAAGGAAAATAAAGCGAATACTCGTATGAATTGAAAGATTTTATATTTCAAGGATATGAAAAAATCGAAACTTTCATTCTTTCCTTTCTTTGAGATATATTTCTAGATATTTGCTTAAAACTGCACCACATTTTCAATCAAATTTTTTTCTGAAAGCTTTAACATTTCATTGGAAAGGACGAATAGCTTGTTTAATATTATACTAGTTTTCATTGAACCTCGCAATTTTATGATTCTTAAGACTTAAAAAAAGCTTATCTTAGATAAAATGTGTGTTCATGTAGCAAACACTGTTGTTACAATAAAAATTTCAAAAAATATAAAACATGCATTTTTGAAGGACTGAAAATTATGAGAATATCTAATTCAAACTTTTAAAATTTTTGATAAAATCAAATAAAGCATTTTTTTTTTTAAATTTAGTATAACAAACTTTAACAGTTTTGAAAAGTTTATAACTGTTCTACTTATTTATATAGTAACTGAATAATTTGATACATTTTTTATAATTAAAAAAAATCAGACACCGTAACATATGTATTGTTACCAAATTATTCAAAATTGCTATTTCAATGCATACAACTCCAACTTCAGATACAAATGCTTCGCCATTGTAGGAGGTTTGTAATCTAATAAGTAGAGAGAGATAGACTAATGATATACTTTCATAACTTCTGCGTTTTCTTTTCTATACGAATAAATTTCATTCTAATGGCTTCAAAACATGAAGAACATTCATTTCTTAGCAGATTAATATTGGTAGTTTGAGAGTTAATTTTATTTAAAATAAGGTGACTGATTTAGAGGTGATTTTACTGATTGAAAGCCATAGAAAATAACTTAATTCATTATTTACTTCGCACTTTCACATTATTTCCAACTACATTTCTCAATCAGATTGTAATTATAGAAATATATCCTATATTTTTTCATAACTAGATACCTAATCATGTAACAATACGCAAATAAAACTTGAATTGTACTTAAGGAGTTTGAAACAGTCATTTAACATTTAATTGGTCAAAAAAACTATTCCGTGTATAACACTTCACATGTATTATATTTATACATAGATATTAAAAAATAATAACTAATTTAAAAATTTATATGACTGAAACTAATAAAATATTAAAATATAGTTTACTCACATTTAATATTGATTGATACTTTACATCAAGTGATAAAATATTTGAAAATTCCTAAAAATTATTCAAAAGTTGGTTTGAAACAATGCATAATACTATCTTTCCAATTGAAACAAAAAATATAAATTCTACCAAAATTCTAACATTATAAGCTCTATAAATAATAAATTTTAACTTTTTCCAGAATATTAGAAACTAAACTCTAGAAAGACAATAAAAATTCCCTAGCAAGATCAGCATTCAAGGACAATTTAAGTATATATATATATATATATATATATATATATATAACATTAAAAACGTAAAATGGATTTTTATTTAATTAATATGTGTTTTGGTAAATGCGTTTATTCCTATTTTGTTGAACTCTAAAAACATGACTGGTATATGTATTGCAATCAAAAAAACATTTTAATAGAGAATTTAAATTTCTTGACGTGTTGTTTTGCATCATTTGAAAATTACGCCTTAAACAATGTATTATTTGAATACTCGTTAGGTAATTTTTCTTACGTTGTAAAAATTTCACCTAGAATATTTTGTAAATTAGTCGATAAAAATTGAACATAATTCGTATTAATTAAATTTTATAAAAAATTGTGAATATTTGAAGTAAAATATCACTTATTTGGTTTAATTTTGCACAATTTAATAATATTTGAAATTGCATGATGTCCTTTCTCTAATAAACCCTGCAATTTATTTAAAAATAAAAACAACAAAATTCCCAACGCTTCTCTCTACATTAATCAACAATAATTCATTATTTTTCTAAGATACGTGTGCTCTAAATATTAAGTAAATATAATTATATCATTATCGTTGAGAGACACTACAACATATATTTTAAGAAAAACTTCTGTAAAAATTTTAATCATTCAAATAAATGTATTGATATTTTTACAGATAATTAAACTTATAAAGTTGTTTTTGAAAGAATTTAGTAATATGTATGCATAAGTAGTTCTCTAATATTAGATGAAATCTTGTGATAAGTTCATTGATTTCTTTATTATTAATTTGAAAATGTTATTGTTTCTTGAATTGTACAGTTTAAAAAATGAATTCAATAATTATTTCTTTACAGTTATGATAATATGGTAAATTAAATTTCTTTCATTGTGAATCATTTCACTCACTTTATTTTCCGGAACGTGTTTTCTGTCAAGCGTAATTATATTTATTTAGGAATACAAACTGTTAAAATTTTTTCAAAAGTTATAATTATTTTACTCATGAACCAAAAATGTTTTGGTAATAAAAGAAACTCCACATATGATTAAAATCATTATATATATTATCTCATAAAAATTAAATAAAAATACCCCTGGATAGGAATAGATTTTTCATTGTAATATCTACTAAAACAAGAAAGAAATATGAGAGAAATAATGTTTAGATGCTTAAAACACAACATAATTATACTTATTTAAAGAAGGTCAACATTCTTATTCTTCTGATTTAAATCAAATCATATGATAATCAATTCTTATGAGAAAAGAATCATTTTGTCATTAAAAGATATTTTGCATATCTCATCATTTTTCAAAACCCAATTAAATCACTACGGTCCAAAGAAGAATGTTACCTAGAAAATGAGTTATTTTTATGCTCTATTAAACTAATAAATACATTAGAATTTTATGTTGGACATGTTTCTGGTAATTACTCATAAAATATATTTAGGCTAAACATTCTTTAGATAAATTGATATTGTGTGTTTTTTCTTTCATAGGAGTGATGATTAATGTATCTAAAGTAATGGTTTACTTACTGATAATGTTTTTCCATATAACTAAAATGCAATATTAATGATAAAAAGTACAGCATACCTTTAAAGCTACAAAGAAGTATCAGATAAGTGAAAGAGATATTTTTATCAAATGTTACGACATAGTTTGAGAATAAATTAATGTTTCTTAACAAAAAAAAATCTAGATGTCTTGATAAATATACAACATAAAAATCTTATTCTTTTTAATCAAGAATGAAGAAAATAAGATATAAACTGAATTTTTATTATTATTTCTGTATTTTATGGAATAACTATTAAACGAAATTTGAAATATTGCAGTTATGAAAATATTTTCTTATTAAATGAGTCTTACGCCAGTATATTTATATTATATTATCTAGATTATGTAAATTTTGTGTGTATAACGTTAAACATTTAAAGCTGATACTATATTTTTTATGGCGTTTTGATTTTAGAATAAAGTCATAATGAATAAAGGGATAAATACTTATAAATACTGTTGAAAGATATTAGTTATATCATGAGTCATATCTGTTTTTGATTACATTTGTTTCTTACACTTGTTTTTCTGAATCGAGTGATGTTTTACATTAAACAGGAAGCAAAATAATTTCTTGGATTTCTTTACCCTAAATATTCAAAGAAGTTACTTATTTGAATTTTAAAAAGGTAACTTTATAAAATAATTATCGTATTCATAGAAATAAATCAAGTAATACAATTGTAACTCTAAATAAAAAAGAATTAATAAAATACAGGTTTATAATTCTAATCATTTTGATGGATAGTAATTCCTATATTGATCGGAATGAAGTAAATCAATACTGAAAATATTAATTCAATTTTTATAAATATCCATACTATTTACTTAGCCAATTCTGAAATCTTAAATATTGACATTTTATTAATAAATAGTTAGTGAACATATTCTTCATAAAATATTCATCAATGTCTTATACCATTTTTGGATTATCTTAATTATGATACTATTATCATAATAATAATACAAATCATTTGTTTAAATTTGAATCTGGAACTGATTTTCTTAAAATTTTGAACAATCAAAACTATCAAGATTCTAAAAAAAAAAAAAAAAAAAAAATTGTTTGAGAATAATGGATGAAATTATCATAATTTCTAAGTCATATATTGATCGAAAAATAATTTAATATTTATAATATCACTTTATAATTTTATAATATTTGACAAATTATTTGAATTTAAAATGTAAGAAAAATATATTTTTAAATATAATAATCATTTATCGCTGTAGTTACTTTTAGCATTTCAAAATCTCAAAATTATATTGCTGAATTTCCTGAATGAAACCTGAGTAACATATAAAATAATATGTAATTAATACCTGTCTAAGAATTAAGTATTTGTAATAAGTTAAGTCTTAAGTACAACTTCTGAAAATGTTATTAATCGTCACTGACATTCAATTTAATAGAATATTTTCATGAAATTAATTAAAAACTCGATGATTGCTTAAATTAGTCTAACTTCAGAAATTAAGTAGCCAATACTTTTTTGAAAACAAAATACTTAGAAAGGAAAAATAGTTTTCATCTTATATCCATCAAGTTATTAAATCATCATTTAAAAAATACATAATTGGTATTCATTTGTAAGAAAGCTCCATTAATTATAATTCTTACAACATTTTTCTACAATAGACATAAACGATTTTTGACGTATGATTTATATAAAAATATTAAAGCTGTGTAATGTTTGTTTAAAAGAGTTATCTCAAAGTAAAAACTACTAGGTCAAAATTGGGAAGTCCGTCGGCTTTATCCCTCGTATTACTTTTAAAGCAACATATTACTTTGATTGCAACATAAAACTAACCAATCAAAGTAAAACATTTGAAAAATTAGGAATTCTTTAAAATCAGACAATTTTAATAACATTAAATTCTTTATGAAAACTTACCCTTATATAAACTTACGATTTTAATTAACATATAATAATTAATTTCTGACATTAAAATGTAATTAATTGGTCCAATGTAGTTAAGATTAAAGGAATATCAAGCTATTAATGTCAAAAACGATCTGAATTTCCTCAAGAAAATAAGGTTTTTGTATCTATATTTGTATTAGATTTTACAAACGTCGCTATATAAATTATGTGATATGCAGAGATCAAAGTTTTCAACTATGGTCTTATGAAGAAAATATTACCCGACCTAATACGTCTCTATTCAAAATTCTGCAGCACCTTTTGAGAGGATTTAGAAGCACTGTAACATTTAGCATGCACTGGACTACTAATCTATTTCAAAACAACTCTTTAGGAAGAAAATATGAGATCAAAGAGGACAATTTTAAATTCAGATAATTTCGAAAATGTATTTTTGTTGAATTTATTTCATTTCATTGGAGAAAAGTATAATTTACTTAAAAAGAAAGCAAACAGAGTACGAAAAAAATACTAATCTAATATAGGGATTCACTAGAATGTATTTAGCTCAGATGTAACCTGATTGGTGGAGGTAAAAATTAAAAATAATTTATTTTGAGAACTGAAAATTGCATTTCAACCTTTTTTAAAATCCAACTGTTTGTCAAAATTTTTTAATGTATTTACTTCAGGTGCATTTATCAAAAGATCAAAATCAGCTTGAATTAAAATAAAATATTTAGTACTGCTATTCGTAACCATTGTGATGTGATTGTTTATTAACATCATACTGTGAAGCAATTCGAGGACTATTGCGACGATTTGGTAATTTTGAACCTCGGTCAAGTGATAGGACGACAACTGAGCTTGCGAAACCCTCTCCAAACTTCCACATCATGTTGTGGGATGACTTGAATACTCGAGAGATTTAACGTGGAGTATCTTTATGCCACTAACGTGCCTCTTTATGCCATCATATTATCTAACGTGGAGTATCTATGATGCCACTAAAGATCCACTAAGGAGGATCTTTAGTGGCATCATAGCTGAAACCGACAAATCAATGAAAAACGCCCACTGGGAGTCCGTGCTTTTTCATTGAGGATTGGAACGCTTATAAATATTTAATTTTCATAATAAACAAATTTTCCTGATATTATTTATTTTAGATAAAGTGTTTATTATATATCATGTAAAAAAATGTTCATTATTTTTCAGAGAATATTTTGATTTAAATAAAATTAAAATTTGGGAAATTTATTTTCTATATTTTTTCGTTATATTTGAGAAAAATATATCTAGTAATTTAGGTGGAAAGTTCTATTATTAGCAAATAAAAGAAATTATCATTAATTTAATTTAAATGTCCGCATTCCTCAAAAAAAGTAATATTTAGATATTTTTTCTGAATAATAAGTTAAAACAATACATATTTAAGTATCCATTCCAATAACTACTAAAACTATTTAGTATAAATATAAGATAAATTGATGTGGTTATTTCTTTTTCTGACTAGTAAAAATTTTCAAATAATTTTGTTTGGGCTACACATTATTTTTAAATATTTAAAGATTATTTTGTATTAAATATATATAAAAAACTGTAATTAAAATTAAAATTTTTAAAATTATTTCGAGTCATTGTCATAATCATGTAATGTATGTCATGTAATATATACTTTTAATATGTAATAATTATATAGCATAATGCATGTGTGCAAAAGTAAAATAAAATTATTAGTATACCATTAATGTGGACTGAGGAAATTTTTGAATTACGAAAGATGATTTATTTACTGATAATTTTTTTTCTAAATTATATAATACTTTTTACAGTTTTTACTCAAGGATCATTTTATATAATATGAGTAGTAAAACATTACTTCAAAAAATTAAAGAACAAGAATACTAACTACATAAGCATGTATAATATATTCCAGTCAGTTTAATGCATATAATTTAAGATAAATAAACACAAAACCAGGATAGTTAATTTAAACGAAAAATCAAACAGTTTCATATTACTTTCCTAATATATAACATTCTCGGAATAAACAAATGCACATCCATTAAAATCATATGAATTATGAAAGTACATTTAACTTACATCTTTCATCTACAATTCTAAAAAAAAAAAGAAAATTCTAAAAATCATATTTAACTCCATATTACTTCTCGCTAAAATATGCAAAAGGTTCTGAGAATATACATCAACATTATGAAAGATAGTATTGAAAAATAAAATAGCTTCTGGTGTTTAAAATAACGTTAATTTACCATTTCTTACCGTCATGTTTGTGTATTTCATGTTTTGTCTTTATGCCTATTTTGTTACCATTTACGTACATGATGTTATCATGATGTAATAACATTTTTGAGGTCATTTCAATATTTAGTTATTAAGTAAATAATTTTGACTGAAAGTGAAACGAGGAAACCGAAGATATTGAATTATTTTCAAAATAGGTAATATAATAAGGATTGCCGCGGCACCGCTGCCGCGCGCGCCGCCGTCTATCTATCTATCTATCTATCTATCACTCTATCTATCTGTCTCTATCTATCTATCTATCACAGCCTATCTGTCTGTCTATCCTTCTATCTATCTATGCTCTCTATCTATCTATCTATCTATCTATCTATCTGTCTATCTGTCTATCTATCCTTCTGTCATCTGTCTATCTATCTGTCTATCTATCTATCTGGCTATCTATCTATCTATCTAGCCTGTCTATCTGTCTATCTATCTATCTATCCATCAGTCATGTATATATATGTGTTATTGTTGTGTGTTATTGTGTGTGTGTGTGTGTGTGTGCGTGCGTGTGGTATTGTCGCATGACTATTATAAAAATATCAAATGTGCAAAGAATTTTCCAGAAGGGTTTGTCTTGTGGTGAAAGAAGGGAATGGAAAAATGGAAGTAAATCACACAACACCCTCTTTCTGCTTGCATCTTAATATTTTAAAAAAAATGAAATTGATTGACTAGGTTAGAAGCCCAGCATGGCAAAGGCTAGGCACATGGTATTTGTATAGGTCGTAGCTGAGTTATAAGTTATACAGGGCTACAATTATAGTTATAATGTATATTAAGATGGATACAATATAATGAAGTTGTGCCAGTGTAAAGCATGGATGACTTAAGACAAAATTGATTATTGCTAGAAATGAGTGCTCTAAAGTCATACTATAAACTCATATATAACTTATTTCACAGCAATCACAAAAATGCAACTCGGAAAAGGACCAAATATCCGCGAAACTTATTTGGCATATAACATGTTGTACAAAAGATTAAACGGTCTAAAATTACAGCCTCTTGTAAGTGTGATGATGCAAATCAGTAGTTATTGTAGCCGCCGTTGTATATTTATACATGCACCACGACTCTCACTAGTCAAAGACTCTGGATGTATATCCTTGGGCTACAGCGGTCCATGTAACTTCATATTTGCTAAGTTGATCCAGGTGTAACAGCCTTGGTGATTAGTAGTCCAGGCCAATCGTTTGATGTTAAGCATGGCCTTGCATTTTCGTGGCGATAGATGGAGAACAAGCAGGCCAAAGAAAGGGAAACGTTCAAGTCGATGGGTAAGGAGAGGCATCGACATTTCTTGCATTGTACAGGCAATGCGTAACCT
>BMAW01037407.1:31339-46651 GCA_019974015.1 Nephila pilipes
TGTAAACTGCCCTTTTAAGCCTTCATAACAGAATTGCTTTTAACAAAATAAATTTAGAAAATTAGAGTTCTTATAAAGGCCAATCACTCCAAATTTATAAGTAATTTAAAGTCTAATTAATATATTAAATATTTGAAACCATTAAGACTTAAGAAGAAGTTAGTTCTTACGTTAATATGTATAACTTATTATCAATAAATTTAAGAGTTAAGTAAAAATTGAGTAATAAAATTTATCATAAATAAAACTTTACTTCAATTGAATGACATCGACAAATTGAATGCCACTTTTAAAAATTATGTATTTAATCTTCCGATGTGTCTTTAAAAATATATCAAATTACAGAGATAAAAAGAAAAAAAAAGTTGTATTTTCCAATTCAATATTTTCCCTGAAGTTCAGAGAATTTTGTTTGGCTTTACATTTTGCTTTATTTTAGTATCTACCTTTTAGAGTATTTAGTACATATTAGAATTATTATAATTAATTATAGAGTACCATTTTGTTTTAATTATCAATGCACATAAAATTCTGGATTCGCTATTATTCAACGATCCGGTTAATTGTAACATTCGAATAAAATTTCTATAAGTAATAAAAGCTGAAAAGGAAACAAGTAAATAATTTTCGTCCATTCTTACAGTTGATGTAGATATTAAAGAATGAATTATGGAAGGCATGTGTTGAAAGTATTATACTTAAAAATACAGACGGAAAGTATGTATTCTTTCACATTTTTAATCAGTCTTACTATTTTTGTTCAGAGACACCACATTTGTATCATTTTGTATAATAATAATATTTCATGTAATATATAGTACCATCGTCATGTTTACGAACTTATAGCTCAAGAACATAAGCTATATTAATTATTACGAAGTCAAAAAAGTGGTTCCATTATAAGAAATAAAGATTAATTACATACTACAATCTTATTTGTTATAATTTGTTTATAAGGAGTATGTTGTAAATTATTTTAGAAAGTATAATTACAACGTAATAATTTTCTTTTATATAAATTCAGTGACTAAAATATCCATAAATAACAAGGTTTCTCATACATTCTAGTGTAGAAAGTTCACAAAAAGCTTGTGCATATTTAGAGGGGCTTAATCTCTTTCGATAAGAAAAAACTACAAATAGTTAAGGTACATCATAAGATTAATATTTAAGCTTTTGTTAATGAAGATCTTAATAACTGCTTAAAATGTGTCAACAGCTCGTAGCAGAGGTGGATGAATCAAGTAAAAGGTGCATATATTTTAAAGAGAACCATTGCCTTAAGTAAGAAAAACAAAAAAACAAATTAAGAGTATATTAAAAAGTTAATCCTAAAATATCTTAGTATCAAATACTTTTAAAACATAAAGCAATTATGTTATTGTTTACAAATAATACTTTTTCAATTTTATCATGTTGCTTTACTAAATTTAAAATTTTTAAAATATATAAATGTTTATGTAAATCAGTTTATCAATTTAGTTTTGAACTGTCATTTCACACACACACACACACACACATATATATATATATATAACTATAAAAGCGAAATACCACCGACTTACTCATCACGAGATCTCTACGACTATACAAACGATTGATTTGAAATTTAGCATAGTAACTCATTTTGCAATATAGATGCTCACTAAGAACGGATTTTACGGAAGTCGTGTCCAAAATGTAATTTTCGTCCATTAATCTACTTTTACCCATCGGTTATGCAAATTTTGGCGACTTTATCGCTCTTTATGTGAAATTTCTTGCACGTCGAAATTAGGAAACGTACAGATTTAGAGGTAGAAATAAATAAGTTTGGAATCCCACGGTTTGTGAAAGTTTAGCTTAGCCCTAAAACTTAGTGGGATTTTGAAAAGTATAAAATGGTTACTTCATATGGAGTAGCGCACACGCAATACAATCTTCGTTTACTGGAGAACCTCGCTACATGCGTGAACGAACTCAAGAGGATATGACATTCGGAAGACATTTTGGACGTCCCGACTTACTCGACTTTTTTTTTTAGTTTCGCTAATTTAGGGTAAAATTCTTATGATAGACACGATGCCATTACGAGGATATTTCTTTTGAAAGCTAAGCTCCTGATGAATCTTCTAACAAAAAGTTGAATCTTTTTCAATATTAGGTGTAACACGTATACGGTTGAATGAATTTTATTCATGTATATGTTATGACGTTTTACTATTTTTTTTTTATTTTTCTCATATTTTTGAAAGTAATGGATAACCGTTATTAAAGACAATAAATTTCTTAAACTTTTAAATTTAGATTATCATTATCGTTTAAAAATTGAAAATTTTCTTAATATTTTACGTATAGGTTACGAAATATAATATTATCTCCTGCCCAGCGAAGCGGGTGGGTATCAGCTCGTTGTAGTATATTATCTATAGTTTTATTAGTATGTATCTACAGATGCTAAAGTTTTTGTTCTAAGAATTAAATCACTTTTAGCCACATATTTTCAAATATAATTCTTTCTTATATGTTAGGTACCTAATAATCACAATAGACAACTTATTTGACATTGCCTTCTCGTTTATGTTTATGAAGCGTTATTTCAACAGTTAAAACTAGCACAAATAAGCTAAATATTTTCATAAATTACGAAATAATTTTTAAAAACTTGAATACAAGTTATAAGATCGACAATAACTTGTTCTCTCTTATTTTTTAAAATAACATTAGTATGATTTTAATTACCCATGTACTATGGAACATTAGCACGTTTTTCAATAATTGATTGTTAAAGATATAAGTACTGAATCAATTCCTTTAGAAATACAGTGATTTATATAAATTAATACAATTTGTTAAATTCGTTGATGATTTGAAATAATAAAATCTTTGAACTAAATTTGAAGTAAGAAAATGTGTAACGTGTTAGATGAATTATAAAATTTAGGAAGTGTCTAATATGACCTAAAAGATAAATCATGAGAAAAAAAAATAAAATAAAAAAAACACGTTTTCTTTGTAGCAATAAGTTTTTGGGTAAAAGTTCTACAAATACGGAATTGTTTGAAATTTCTTTCAGGAAACAATACAAGTTTAACAGAACTTGTTGAAATATTCTTAAATCCTTCTCGATATATGAATATGCATAAAAAGATAAAATACACTAAAATGAAATTGCATCACGTGATGATATATTAAACTTGTATTGCAGTAATAACATTTAGTATAATTTCTCAACAATCAAGATTGCATGCTTTAGTTATCGAATAAAGTGCAAAGATCTATATATGAAAATAAATATATTTATTTTTGTAATATGAAGTCTCATAAAATCTTAAGATGTATGTTTTAATATTATACTCATTTGACTTGCAATTATGAGTGTGAGGTAATTAAAATAACATTGGTGACTAGAATACTTATAATATACTCATGGACAAAACAATTAGTGCACCAAGAAATAATTGCGGGATCGTAACGAAACTTGGCAAGAAGGTACATGTCGAGGAGATATGCAAATGATAGAAATGCAGCGTGATTACGTATTACGTATAGCCGGTAGAGGGAGTATAGCGTCGTTCTTCGTGGAGTATAAAACAGGTAACGAAAGCTTGTTTGAGTGTGCTGAATCGTTTACAAAGGAAGGGATTAGGTAGACATGTCATTACGCCGTTTTCGAAGACAATATGAGCAGCTGTCGCAATTTGAGAGGGGGGAGGGAATCCTCTGCATGATGGAAGCTGTGTGGTCAGCTAGGCAAGTAGCTCGTCCATTAGGCCGCTCTGATTGTGTTGTGTGGAGGTGTTGGGACCAGTGGATCCGAGAGATGTCATTAACACGAAGACCAAGCTCAGGACGCCTTCGACAGTCCAGTCGTTGAGAAGACAGTCACATCATAAGAAATGCACGCATACAGCCAACTGCTTCATCGGCCGCCATCCAGGCACAGAACACTAGCACCTTCACTAGGGCCCCCTGCGTCTTCTCCAACTATACGAAGGTGCCTGGCTGAAGGACATTTGGGATCGCGGCGCCCATTACTTACGCTGCCCTTGACGCCCACCCATCGACGCCTCCGTTTGGATTGGTGCCGCGCACGAGGAAACTAGACAGCAGCGGAATGGAACCAGGTCATTTTTAGCCACGAATCCAGATTCAATCTCAGCAGTGATGACAATCGTGTCGTGTGTGGAGACCCCGTGGTGAACGCCTCAATCCAGCCTTTTCTTTACAGTGACACACCGCTCCCACAGCTGGTGTGTTGGAATGGGGTGCCATTGCCTACAATACACGATCAGCCCCTAGTATAGATAATTGGCACCACGACCTCTCAGCGGTATGTCCATGATATCCTGCAACCACATAAGTAGTCACTCATGCAACGGCTCCCAGTAGCCATTTTTCCTCACACGGCAAGGGTGTCACAAGACTGACTCTGCACGATTACTACCCTTCCTTGGCCTGTTTGATCCCAAGATTTGTCTCCAATCGAGCATATCTAGGATCATTTGGGACAGCGAGTTGGGCATCCCTCGAGTTTGAACAAACTGGAGGCAAGGATACAGCAAATATGGAACGAAATGTCTCAAGACATCATACAGTATTTATATGTCTCAATGCCCGATCGTATCGCATCGTGCATTCGCACTAGAGGGAGTTCAACAGGGTATTAAATCCTCCGTTCTTTTGCCTTTTTCTCTGAAAAAAAGATCTTTTTTCTTTGATTTTCTAATAATTTACTTATATCAAAGTAATCATTACGTATGTGAAATTTCGTTTCATTTTGGCGACTCCAATTGGTGCGCTAATTGTTATGTTCATGAGTGTACAATTCTACAAACTTGCTTTCTCAATGTGTTAAAAGTTTTAAAATAATTATAATAAAGTAAAAGAAAAAAAAATCATTAAATTACATAAATTCGATTTGCTGTATTATTTATTAACTCTAAGTATTTAAAAAACAATTTCTAAAACGTTAGAAATATTAATTTTCTTAACAATTTAAATTAATTTATTTCATCATCAATTCAGTAAAGTAAAATTTTAATTATTAGGTATTTTTAAGTATGGTTCATTGTTCTTTAAACAGTTTTTTAGCCCAAACTGTTTACATTTTGTATAAGAAAAAACATTTGTGAATTCTTCTGTGAATTTCTTTTACTCAAAATTGAATATTTTAAAGTCAGATAAATATATCGCTAATTTTTACTGCAATTATAATAGATCCCAAATCGTGTGGTAAATGACATATTTCATATTCATTAAATACATATACAAAAATACCTACACATAGATTTAATAAATTCTTCAATACGATGATATCAGTTATACAGTTAATAGTATATAAAATGAAACTGTTATCTTGTTATTGCTGAAATTTCTATTATTCATTTAATTCTTCAGAAAAATATGGAGGAAATCAATAATCAAACAATACATAGAAAGAAAATGTGTCCTTCAATGAAGAATATAATTATTTTACTGAAGACAATGTAAAGAATTTGGAGTATATTTATCCTTGAAAAGTTGTAATTCCCAGGATAATATAAATTATATCAAAACTAACGGAATGTACCGGTAAAAAAAAATTCAGAATATATTTTTTCACTTAACATTTGTTACACCAGGTGTGCTTAAAACTTAAAATTTTAACACAGCATTAACTTAAACTATTTTCAAATATTTTTAATAGATAGCGATACTCCATTGATGTTTTCGTAGAAATTATAAGATAATTAACTCGTTTCTAATATTTAGGCTCATCAGATTACGAGACATTGGATCAATCTTCTTCTCTAAGGTGTTGGTGTTTAAAAGCCCATTCAAACTGTGGGACGTTGGGTTATTCGCGGTTTTCTCCTTACTTTCCTTCGGGACTTTAATTGAGATTGATTGCTGTATATAACAAATTCATCCCAACCCAAATTAAATGTGATTAGGTAAATTAGAGGCAGGTAGAAATAAAGTGAAGGGGTTTAGATAGGAAAGTATATAAGTAAAGTAAAATTTTGACGATAGAGGTTACTAGCGTTGAGTATGTGTCTTACACGTAGCAGATGAGATCAAGAGATGCAACGGGTGATAGTGATCGTCACAAAATCGAGAATCAAATCAACTTCAACTGTGAAAGTTTCGATAACACACTCTTAATTCAGTATTAGCCCCACGGGTGAATATATCTAGGGTGTTACCTAGGAGAGCAAGTATTCTTTAAACATTATATGAGAAACTTGATAAATAAACAGTTGTGTGAGACTTTACTGGCGTATCCTTGCATAGATTATTGACTTTTAAAGTTAGTTGTGTTAGGCGGAATTATGGCACAAGAGTTGAATAGGAATATTTATTCACCACAACTGTATACTTCTATTTTTCAAGGAGATTAAGTTTCTTTCTGCCTCTAAGATTTCTTACTTTTTGTAAGTCTTCTTCCAATAGTTGTAGGACGGTATTCTGTTTTTGTCATCATTGATAAACCAGCATCAGGCTGAGAGGATGACTGTATGCGATTTCTCAAAACATCCCTTTTCAACAAACGGTTCTGCCTGTGTTTGGTGATCACTTTTCTTTCTATGATTTTGAGATTTAATTAAAAACTAGAAATTTCGATACGTTTGATAACATATTGAACTGCATGTCTTGAACATTTAACAGGTTTTGTCTCTGTTGGGTTCTTGCCCTAAGATTAAAAACAGTATTTTAAAACGTTGTTCATCAATAAGTTCAATACTTTTTAAGAATTTATTTCTATTGAAAAGGATGCGACTTAGGATTTAGGTCAAATTAATAGAGGTTTAATGTACATAAGGATGTATTAAAAGAAGCGAGCAAAGTCTAATATTCTTTCCAGTAAAATGTGTAATTCGCACAATTGTCATGACAGTATTTAATTAGCTGTGTTGAAAGATCATGATATTTGCTTACATTGTAGCCAAACCTTCAAATTAATGCTCTTATGCAATAATTAATCAATTTTGATAAACTCTTTCGTAGTTAAGGTAAAATAGATAGGACTGCCTAGTACTTTTGCCCATGGCAGTACATGTTCTCTAAAGATCAATAATCAACTATATATCAGTTTTTAATAAACAAAATACACATTTTTAAGACTATATAAATTTAGTGTCTACAATAATGTTTATGCTTTTATTTTTCCCTCACAAAACACGAAATACTTTATATTATAACAAGCATTTAGTATACGATATTGGTATTTTTTCGAAGCATATCTAAGATCAGTATATATGAACTTGCAAAGAAGAGTAACAAATTAGGACATAAATAATGAATCTGTGGCTTAACATATTACAGGCCAAGCTCGATTATAATTATGTATATATAAAAACAAAGCATGTTAATGCACTGAATCAGTTTCAAAAAGAATAATAAAATCTTTTGAGATATATTACGCATTAAATTTTGAAATTCTAAGTAGGAACTTACCTTCTCTTTGTTGCAAGAAATGATTAATATTCCAATTATTATAAAATATCTGATTAAAATAATTTCAATCCATTCAAATAATTTTTTTCGAAATATTTCAGCAAGGATAAGTTTATTGTTTGAGATAATTCGTAAAATAAAAATTATGATTAACAACCATAAATAGATATTGTAACTTGAAAATTGAGACAAAAGATTACTTTTTATTCAAATTACCTAAAACCGTAACAACTTTTGATGAAGAATCGAACAAGGATAGAATGTATAAATATATAATTCATTAAAGTTATGTTAGTTTAACAGCAGCAAATGAATATCAAGAGAATTTTAGTTAGTATGAAGTATTTAGGGATATTCAACGGATATATCACACCTGTCAAATATTTATAATCGGTGCTAGAGTAGAAACCAGACATAATACGTGAAAGTTGCGAATGAAGAATAACGGATTAAGTTTGGGATTCACTTTGAAAAAGTATCATTATTTATTTATTTCATAATTTTGGTATAAAAATGTATTATGAAAATAAATTCAAATCTGAACTAAAACTCCAATATGAATAACATGTAATTCGTATGAAATAGTTTTCATATTTTTAATTTTTTTTAAAACCCTTTGTAACCATTAATATGTGACCATTATTATGTAAGGCTAATTCAAAGGAATTTTAATTTTGGAAATATTTAAATTGCACACTTAGAATTTATATATTTTAACAATTTAGAATAGGTAGAATGGTATTTATATTTCACTGTGTAACAAAATTGTTAGAAACAAAATTTATGCAGCATCAAAAAAAAAATTCTTGAGAGATTTGCAAGATTACATGCATATTCATTTTGGCTTATCAGTTGTGAGGAAGAGCAATTTTAGATAAAGGGTTTTTTCGAAAGCAAAATTCAATCCACGGAAACTTCCGATAAGAAGAAAAGAAAGATAACGAAAATGCGAAGACACCGCGTTCGTGTAATCTAAAAGCAACACGATTCGATTAAGTGAAAAGAGTTCACCGGTATAAGAAATAAAAATCGAATTCCAATTCACAGGTAATCAACTTTTTTGTTGTTCTTACATGTAGAAGAAAGAAAAAAAATATGCGATCAATATATTGAAGAACAGAATCGAAATTATTTGAAATAAATAATTCATTACAGTACATAAAGTTTTTCAATTAGTTTTAATTGTTTTCTACATAGTTAAAATAAATAAAGTCATATTCTTTTCCTTTACAATATAACTATCGTAATAACAACGAACTATTAGTCAATGGAATAAAATTATTTTAAAGGGACATTCACCAGTTTTCTAAATTTAAAATGGGTCTTTATTATTGCTCATGCTTCTTTATTATTAAATTAATAAAATATTGTAATGATATCTATTTTTATCATCTAATAAATACTTTATAGTTAAGTGATAATTATTAGAACAATGAGTACTCAGTTTCGAAATCTGAAAAAAACAAACCATTTTTCAATAAAATTAGTTTTTTTGATTTTAAATATGATGCTTTATATTTATATTGTATTATTCATTTTGATTTGAATATAATTCAATCACCCATATATTTATTCATTAAAGATTTAACTTACAATTAGGAATATTTTAATGTGTATGATGCTTACATTACTTTAGAAAATTACAACGATTATAAAACTTTCTAGTACAGGTGGGGTTTCAAAATTAATATTTATATATATGGTTTGATATTTTCATTTATCCCGTCTTTAATAATTACTTTTCTACAATATGAGGAAAGGGATGATACAAACACCCAGAAGTTGTAAATAAGTTATTAATTGGTTATTTCTATATTAATTTAAAGTCCTTTTTTTCACAGTAAACTTTCACCCATTCAGGAAAGAAAGAAAGAATAAGTAATTCCCAGGGCCCATGGTTTCTTACCGCGGAGTATCAAGCTGTGCTCAGGCTTTTTAGATATTAAGCCTAATTGTAATAAGAAATCCTGTAAATCGGCTATTAATTAGAATATTTTGGTTTTGTAGAATATTACTGAAATACATTAAACTTAATACATAGGATAAAAAAATAAACGAAAATATTATACGTTATCATATATTTTAAGAAAATACAAAATATACTTGAATTCGTTACATAAAATTCATGTTGTAAGGATGTACAGCTACATGAGATATTAAGACAATAGCACATATCTTATTTTACTGTGTGGTATTTTTCAAAACTTTCTTCAATTCATAGTACAACACAAATGTCTTATACTCATATTTTGTCAATTTTTGACGTTTCGCTTATGAATTTGAGCCAAAGGCACATTTTTGCATTTTTTTTTTTTTTTTTTTTTATCATTTGGTGTTTTATCTACAGATTTGGAAAATGTTGTCTAACGAAACGTAATAAATGTTGCATGTTCAAACTATAAGATTTTATGTTTCCATGTTCCACATATTTCTTATAATCTTATGGATCAATTGAGATCTAAGTTTTAACACTGAAACTTTTTCGTCTTTGTTTGTTTCATACAATCTTTGTTTGTTTTACGTAAAAACATAATCATATGCAAAAATCTGAAAAACAGCTTAGGGTACCATTTATCACTTTTTCGGGAAATTGGATAATAATACAACCTATGTCACCTATGTCGATCCCTCTTATATTTTTAATGTAAGTAAAGACACAACATTCTGGTTTTTGAATTTCTTCCCCATTCTATCTGTTTTTTTTTCTCCTTTTCCTTTTGCATCTTGGTACTTTATTATTACCATGAATTGTCGTTATCATAATTATATCTCTTCAGTTTTATCTTCGAATGCAATGACGTAAGCTAATCATTTTGTAATCGATACAGTTCCATCTTTTTTAATAAAAGTCATAAAACCTGGGGAAATGCTGGAGCATACCTTTCCGAATTTTCTTCACAGTACCGCAGATGTTAAATTTTTCTTCTGGATGATATGCAGCTAAGTGGATGCAAAAAATCACTCAAGATATAAATTGTTCCTATTATTTGCTAAATCTGAGAGTAATGTTTTAACTACATATTCTCCATATAAGCAACTACTTCAGAAAGTCCAGTACCTTTTCCTGTATTAATGTAGCAATTCCATCTGTAACCGGCGCTCGATTCGCAAGGTTTGAAGATTTTTACTCCAAACCATTCTCACCTTGATATAATGTACTGTTGGGAACAAAATGTGCCCTTCCAAGCAAGAAAGCTTTTATCGAGGAAAATATTGCAAGGCAGGATATACAAATATTCGAACTTGCTTATTAATAAATCTAAAGCAGTTTTTATGATATAAAGCTTCTTTGCTTCAGAATTGGACGTAAAATGAAAAAATTCGCAAAATCTCTGGAGGTATTGATAAATGGTGTAACAATCATAGCATCAGATGTGAAATAAATTTTGCTTCTTGGCCTGAAATACATTTTGCTCATGAGCATCTCTAGTCCTTGTAAAATATATTTTTTATTTGACGTAACTTCAGAAAATTGTTTAGCTTGTGGAGTACTTGAAGCAATTGGTTCATTGGTTTTCTTATCAAAATTATAGACTACAAACATATACGTTTCTTTCCCAATAATATCCATTATTTCATTATCAAAAAATGAGCTGAAAGAGTCAATCTCTTTTTCAAAGTAACAGATTTATCTACATCCAATCCCTGTTTTATCTGTAAATGTGAGTGAATGGAAATATTTTAAGCTTTCTCTGTAGTCGTCAGTTAATTGCTGATTGCTTGATTCATCTTCTTCAATATTATATATATATATATATATATATATATATATATACTTGATGTCTTAGACAAATAATCTAAATCACTAAAACGGTCATGATTATCAGTATTTTTACTCACATCATAGTCAGATTCAATTCGCGAATCTCATTCTCAGTCAAATACTTAATGTTCGCCGCAACTGCCGCAAGAAAAAAAATCGGCTCAAATTGAAGCAAACTGCTAACAGCATATGCTAACAAAGACTCCAACTGCCATAAACATTCATAAATTCCCATTCAAATATGTAACAAAATGAATAAAATAAGAAAACAATTCAATAGCTAACGATTCCTTTAAATCATTTTATTACATTTAAAGAGCCAAGCCGCAACTTATGTTTTTGTTTATATAAACAATTTGTACCCCACCTGACCACCAGAAGTGAAATTCAAGTCCATAACACCAAGATCAACTCTCAACATAACATTTATATATAGATTTCATGTTATTGTAACACCATCTAGTAACATTTAAAAATTCAAACCTGTATTCATACGTAGGTATGCATCAGATACTCAGAGTGTATCAAATATACTCTGGTCTTTGGAGAGTAAACGTGACCTTATCAAAAGTGATACATTCGTAGCAAACGGGTTTCAAATTAATTTAACAACTGAAGATAAGTTTTTTTATTTATTTATGGATAATTATATATATATATATATAATATCCGTGTACATAATATATCCATATATATAGCATACTTTTATGCACTTGAAATATTATTTCTATTAAAAATGCTGATTTAAACAAATCTAGCATGCGTAATTAAATAAATAAAAATACTTGAAAGCATACAAATAGCAATTACATTTACCAATATTTCAAATCAGACAATAAATCCTATTTTAATTTTAGCTGCAACAATTATCTATTTATGAGTGACTATTTTACTACTTCATTCATGTTTAAACTAGGTGTGAAATTATATAGTTTAAACAAAAGGTAAACTCTAAGATTACTTAAAAATATAACATTACATGATATTTTATTATGCTATTATATGTCTCTAATGTTATTTTCTTACATATCTTTATAATAATATAAAAATAAGAATTAAAGATATTAAATTTTTAGAATTCAGACTCAAATGTAAACTTATATTTGCAGGGCTATTACACCAAAATGAGCAAATTGTTTTAAGAGAAAAATAATATAAATAAAGTACCCAGTAAGTTAGACAAATTTGATTCTCATCTTTCTAATTTCGAAAAAGGTATTTGTATGTTATAAGAAAAAATCAAAGAAGCATTGATTCAAAATATTTTTTTTCAGAAACTATAAGATTTATCAATCTTTCAGGCAACAAATGAATTCCGTGTTGTAAAAAGTTTATTAGCAATCCAATTTTCAATTATTTATTGATGTCTGCATGTGAGTAGAACCACTCTTTCAGAAGAGCCCTAAGCATGAAGTGACACAAATAGTTAGTAGTTTGAAGCAGCAACACATTGTGAATACAGGGAATTGGGTAACAAATCCCCATATAATTTAAGCATTTGTTGGCTTTCTTATGATTTCTATTGATCGCTCACTACTGATGCTATTGTACACCAATGATGATCAAAATTTCTCGCATCTCAATCATACTAATTGTATAAAGATGATGCAAAATGTAAAATTAAGCAAAGTTTAATACAGAAGCTAATTACTTGTTTTCGACAAAGGTCTTTAAAAAGCAATGGCTCCAAATTTACATCATGTGGTTTACCATACTCTTTGCCATGTGTATAGAAATTATTACTTTTAAGACACCAAAACACAACTTTGCAAGTTCAGTTTCATGGTGCATGTTCACCATAAATGTCTAACTGTAACTAATCTATTTCTCCTGCAATTGTTTTCCTTTTTTTTGTATTGAGATAATGTAGCATAACATCCCGCAAAAGCTATTTGTTTGGCACACAGCTCACATATTTCTTCAGCTAAAAATATTTTCCAATAATAACAGGAGGTCAGAGATACAAAGTCTTAGAGGTTGTTTTCAAATATTTGAAACAGAATTTGCATGTTTCACTAGCACTTTAAACACTATTACTACCGCCATGAAATATAGGAGGAGCCAAAATCATGGATCCAATATTACTTTCGTCATCTGTAATTTGTAAGGCGTTATAAATTTTTGTCAAATATTCTGCTTATAAAGGAGCAAGAAAAATAGACTACTGTGACTGATATTTATTGGCTTAGAAATTTTTATTTCAGATTGAAATACGACGACACACTCTCGGTACTCTACACATATAAAAAGTATATGCAATATTACTCTAATTCAGTGTTTGCATACTTGTGTTTGTGTGTATCTATATTTATCTACTAAATAAACTTCAATAATTTATAACAGCTGTCTTAAGTCTTATCAATAATCTTAAATCAAGATTAGTAGCAATTATTATATTTTATAGTTGTAGTTTTATTATCATATCTAATGAACAACACTTTTTTTCTTTCTAGTCGACTGAGGCTAAATTTGAAACTGTTCTTAGACATAGCAATGACATACGAAATTTGATATCATTTGATAAAAAAGAGTACAAAAATAAAATACTTGATGATAAAAAAGAGTACAAAAATAAAATACTTGATGATAAAAAAGAGTACAAAAATAAAATACTTGCTGAACTTATGAATCTTTTTCAAGAGTATAATACGTAATACTTACACCATCATTTATATCTTACAAATCCTTCCCTTGAGCCTTTGCTCGAATTCAGAATGTGAATGACATACGATAAAGATTTTTTAAAAAAAGCGCCTATGAGCATGCATCAAAGAAAATTTCTCAATTCTTTTCAAAGGAATTCTGGTCATGCTTGGACTATTATAGGTGACTGTAATATGTAAATTTCACAAAGAGTCCTTTCCAAATGACAGTGTTTTAAGATGACATTTTTTTTTTTAACTAAACGTTAAACAAAGTTCCATGTCTGAAATTTTCATTCTAGTTTATGCATGTCATTTCATCAGTTTCAAAATTTTTGAAATACAGTTCTAAGATTTATCTTTCACATGTATATTATTATAAGACATATGATAAAATCATCTAAATGTAATTATATAGGAATTGTGAAATATTTTCTCCATTATGCTGAGCTTTTACGGCACAACTAATGTTGCAATTTCAAAAAGCGTTTATTTAAAGCTAAAACATATATACCATATTTAGGTTTATTTTCGTTTTGCAGAAACCTTGAATAAAACTATATGCGCGAAAGAATGAGTTACACAAAAAAAACACGAGAACATAAATTTCATACTTAATTTTAAAATGTATAACCTTTTTGATTATTTTTTAAACCAAAATTTGGATAATAAATTGAAATATGCATGGTTAGTAGTTATGTTTTTTTGCACAACAAAATAATTTTTCTTCGAAAATACTTTAAATTAAGAGTTAAAAGTGAACAGAGCGGATAATAGTAAAACTTTTAAATTATTTTTTTTAAAAAAAATATAGCGATATTGATTTAAAAATCTTTTCGCTGAATTTAGATAATGATTTAAAATTAACAATGTTGAGCACAGTTATCACATCAATAATTAGACAACTAGGCAGAAAAAGTAATTGTATGATTGGATGGAATATGCGTCTATCATAGATGAGAATAGAGAATTAGAATTAAGAACAATGACTCTTAAAAGAAAGGACACAAATTTGGTGCACTCATCAATTTTATTGAAACAAACTGGTTTAAGTTCAATATTATATACATGTAGGAGAATTGCAGGGGTGTCTTTGTTGAAGTTTATCATGTATAGGAACATAAGTACCTTGTGACTCGCGAGTGTGACATGTCTGTGTTAAAGAATTTTTGTCTGTGCATATGAATGTCGTGAGTTAATATGTCAAACTCTTGGTAAACTTTTGGTTTAATTGGTCTGCCAGAAAGGATTGAGGGCAACCACAAAGAGGGACAAGCTCACTTTCCGCCTAAAACTGCAGTTGACACTTCTGAATGAATGCAATTGACATTGATCAAAGACTTTTACGGGGCTTTGGGATAGTCCCTTGCGTAGAAACACACAAATTCTATCCCAAATTAAACCCACTTGTTTCATGATCGTAGAAACAATCACGTATCTGTCTATCTATCTATCTATCTATCTATCTATCTATCTATCTATCTATCT
>BMAW01037407.1:46661-93230 GCA_019974015.1 Nephila pilipes
TCTATCTATCTATCTATCTATCTATCTATCTATCTATCTATCTATCTATCTGTCTGTCTGTCTGTCTGTGTGTCTGGTCTGGTCTGGTCTGGTCTGTCTGTCTGGTCTGTCTGTCCGTCCGTCCGCCTATAAATGGGCTCACAAATGAAAAGTGTACACATATAATATAGTCATTAGCACTGAAATTATAATAGAACCATTCTTTAAGGTTAGAAGAGAATGTTCGAGGAGTGTGTATCGTAGTTTGAATATAGTCCGTTATCCAGTTCGTCATAACATTCAAAGTGAATGTTAACTGGTGCAAAAGATGGATGCTTCAATAGCTGAACTATTTTTAGTAGTAATACAGAATTTAGTGACAAGATGAGCAAAATACAGCATTTTTTCTAACGATTGGTGGCTGTTTATCGTGCATGGAATTTTGGAAGTATTGTTATGAGCAAATATAGTGGAAGTTTTTGTGAAGGGTGGAGATCAATATCAGCTTTGCCGAAACCAATCCAAGCAAACACCATGGTTTATGTATCAGTAAAGTAATCATGCAATTAGTCTCTACCAACATCTAGAGTAACTTAAAACCTGAGAGCAATGGATATCGAATCATGTTACCCTGCTCACATCACAAGACGAAATGGCTCAGTCTGCAACTTTTGTATCGTTTCAAAGAAAGTCGCACATCTTATGTAATACATAGCTGCTTATAGGGATTAAGATATTACTACACTCCGTATTCAAAGAGAAGGGTATTCAGTAGAAACACCCATCATCTGTTCTACCGAATATTTAAAAAGCAACGCCCGTTACAAGAAAAGTGATGTTAATGTTTTTCTTCGAGTACCATTCTCCCCTTTTTATTCATTCGTTGGTAAAAAAAAATTCTATATCAATTCTGTGCTCTATCCAAACTTCACGAAGCAATCAAAAGTAAAAGTTCTGACTTTCTTTCGCAACAGGTGACCTATCTTCATTATAATATCCGATGTTTCCCGTGAAATTTTAGAAACTGATATACAAATTTCATAAGAATTGTTTGTATACCAGTATATAGTCTGAATTTATTGCTAAGTATCTTTCCAGTTTTTGAATCATTTAAAAAGGTTCTGCAAGAATAACGAATAATTTGGACGACGAAGTGAAGGAAGCAATAGAGAACACCTCGAAAATTCTACACTAAAGTAGCTTTACTTCTTTGCTGATGAAAGCTGTTGTATCTAATAATTTAATATGATTGTTGGTGCTCAAGAGTTTGTTGTAGCTCTTCTGCCTTCAACAGCAATATAAAATTCTATTCAGAAAATATTGCAAAAAACAATGTTATCTCTCTTTGATATGATGCATGGGAATTCATTTTTCAATTATCGTTGAAATCGCAATTTCTCTCTTGATTTTTATATCCATTAAAATGAAATTAAAAATAAAAAAAAATAAAGTATAGAGCTATTCATAAGGTGCACGCATATTATGAATAAATAAAATTAATTATTCAAACTAAGATTTTAATAACAAAAGCGATAAAACTTTACTAAATTTATACTTAAGAATTGTTTCACATATGTGTTGAAAACAGGGCTGTAAAAAGTTGAATTAAAGAATTAATAAAATGTGAATTGTATTTTCCAAGGCATAATATTCACTTAAAAAGAAATATTTTCGTATTTCCGTTAGAAGTAAACACGAAGTATATTATAATGATGGGAGATAAATGCGAGACACTTGAAGTTCTCCTATATTCCACGCATTCATTTCATAATCGCCTTTTTTATGAAATGTACAGTCACATGACACGTAACTATTCGTGGTGGTATATTTGAATGCAGAGAATACAGAATAGTTTTAAAATATTGAAAAGGAGGACAGGAAAAGTCTTTTTGAGGAAGGACAGAACCAACAAAAGCAGGAGAATTAGCGACCTTAGCTATCGGATAATCACTTAGTATTAATAGAATTTTGAAGAGATTGGATTATAATTTTTTTTTATTAATTTCTTAAATAGGAAGTTTTAAAAGCGTTAAAACTTCTGGTTGTATTAGTTTCGATCTATATTTTTATACAAAACAATACGCTGAATTAATCAAAATTCTTAAATTCTGCTTATTGTTTTTCAGGAAGTAAGCCAATGCAAATTTAATGTTGAACTAATTAATGATACGCCAATACTTTTACGCTTTTATTACTTTCCTTTCCATGGCAGAAGCTCTAAGATTCTCTAGAGTATAAAGATATTTAACATATCTAAAACTTTAACAACATTTAACTACTTTTGATGGTTTTATATCTTATCATATTGAGGATAAAAAAGAAGCAAGCCCGTTATTTGAAAAATGAAACTTCCGAAAGTTTTGAAACGCTTATCATTTCTCAACGTCAAGCTTCAAAATACCTTTCACACAAGCCATCAAGGAAACATTTTTGCTTGAACAATCTTTGACTACTAAAATAGTACTAAGAATGAAACTTGTTGTGTCCAACTTTTCCAATTTCTATTTTTCTTCTTTCAAGTGTCCAGAAAATTCTATCATTTGAAAGATAATAAGAAATACTTTAAGACATTTTTAACATAAAAAAAGAATAAAAGGTTATATAGGTAAAGATATTAAGAAATAAAAAAAATACATGATTTTTTTTCTCAAAATATGCGATATTTTTAAAGAAAATAAATAATATAAAGACAAAGGACTTTTAAAAATTATGTATATATATATATATATATATATATATATATATATATATGCTTTTTCTGTGACACAATTCGGTATAAATATATTTTCTAAATAACTTTTGCTATAAATCTCATAAATAATAATTGTCGAATTCTACGTTTAATCCATTATTGCCAAATACTTATTTTAATGATGAAGAACGACACTGAACAAAAAAAAAATATTCGAAAGAAAGATTCATTGATTTCCGATGCTCCTTAAAATTAACTATATAGTATAAAGAACTGTTCTAAAAGTATTAAGTATCCTCATTCCTTTTTACAACTCATTTGGAATAAAATTGTTACTGTTATTTTCACATATAAGTAAATATTCACTACATTGTTCTATATTACACTTCTGAAATGAATGTTTGAAAAAAAATGATTTATATTAATATTTCGGAACATATATTATTTTTACAAGGGTCATTTGAAATTCTTCTTTCTTTGATAATTTGTATGGATAACATAAAATACCAAAAACCACTTCTTTATTGTTAATAGAAATTTATTATATACTAAATTAAAATAAATATGCAACTATCTTGATATTTTAAATTATTCTTTAAATTGAAGAAGAGAACAGTAAAATAGATAAATGTGATTTTTTTTTATAATTATTGAAATGAATTTATATGCATGATTATAAACTACAAAATTAATTCACATTATTATTTTTTAGAGATGGCGAAGCAATATTAACCAAATTAATTTTACAAAATAATTAATGAAGTAAAATTCCAAACGTGTGTTAAAGGGACTTGAAAATTAATAAAATAATATAAATGTGTACACAGTTTTTTTCTATGCATTATTGTGTATTTATTTAGGCACAACTATCATGAATTCTAAATCTGTAATTGGGATTCAGTAAATATTAATATGTACGTAATGTACGGATGATAAGTTAGATATTTTACCTTTCAGTTTTCACTAATCTAGAAAAAAAAAATAAATAAACACGTTTTCTTTTTTCATGAAGTGTATTGAAAGTTTTTTTTCTCCTAGTATGCAATGAGAATATCATCTTTCAGATTTTTTTTATGCATGACATCTTTAGTTATCTTACTTCAGGAGTAGCTTTTTGTTTTCATTACGTTATTTTGAATATATTTTTTTTCATTTGCATGACATATCTAGGGTATTAACGTTCATTTCTTGAAGTTTATCTAAATAGGTAACACGTTTTTTCATGCTTTTATAACTTTGTTCCCTTATTATTCGTTAGAAAACATGATGGATGAAATTACAAGGAAAAGAATTGATTTCTCATAAGTAAAACAAATATTCCATTATATTTTCACTGAAGTTTATAGTAAACGCAGTTTCAGGATTTGAATGGCAATTAGTATTATTAAAACACAACACTATGAGTTATATTTTTTTTTAGATTCTTTATCCATATCGAGTGATACTACACTGACATACAGAATGCGTTTTACAAATAAATATGATTTCTTCTAATTTCAATGTACTATGGACATGTTTTTACTATGGACATATTTCGTAGAAATTATGAGGATATTTACGAACATTTTTTATAAATATTTCTTACTCAATGAAAATGGAGAATTTTTTTTCAGTTATAGAGGATCTAGGTACATTTAAAATAATAACGTTATATAGCGCGGGATAACCTTAATCATTTTTGCAATTTTCATCAGGACTTGACAAATTATGCTATGTGCTAAATAACACTCAAATGAAAGTAAGTTACTATATTAATAGATTAATTAATAAGCTCAGATAATTTTAATTAATTTTAATAATTAATTAAGTTTATCATTAGTGATACCATTCTTTTTTCATGTAATTTATTTCTTATCTTAAATTTAACTAAAATTAAAAATTTCATACAAGTTTTTCCTTAATATTTCGAAACTATGATGATTTATAAAAACATATCCCTAACATCACCTGAGGTTTTCAAATATTTGTAAATATATAATTCTCTACTTTTAATTGTCAAAGCAGATTTCTTACACGAATCAAAATAAGTTTTCAACACTAAAATCGTAAAATAAAACCATAGGAAACGACCTCTTTAATAAAAATATGTGCTATGAAATACAATTACGAAAATTTATGAATTACAACATATCAAACCTTTTAGATATTTTAAGTTCGAAACTCATCAGAATGTAGCAGATGTTGAGGAGTCGTTTACTAGTTAATAATACTTCATTATTGATGCACATATTATGATGTATTTAGAAATGATAAAACTAATGCGAGTGATTTGGGCGAGTTAAATATTAAATAAAATAAGAAAATTAAACTTAATATTAATATCCAAATGTGTCCTAAATTAATAATCGGTTTCCAATGAAATTCGAAACTTTGATTAATTAGATGATTATCAACATAAGTCTTCAAAAAATTCAAATTTTATTCCTTTGTAAGAAAACTATTATTATAAAAACATTATTTAACAATATTGATTAAATTATTTAAATGGATTATGGGCACGATAATTTAGGCTTTTTAGCTCTTAACAGTAGTTTAATTTTTTGAAGCAGCTTGGTAAATTCAAAAAAAAAAATAATAATAATAAGATAAATTTACTAATTTATTTTAGACGAGTATGCATATTAATCTAGGATTAAAATAGTCCTCGCTAGAATCAAAATTATTTATTCAATGTTGCTTCAAAATTCTGCAATAGAACTGAGGTGTGCCAGTTGGTACGGATAGTAATGGAGTAGTAATCATACAGGGAGTTAATGATATGCAGCGTCATGTAGCTGTGTTAATGCATCTCAAATATCTTCTGGCTAGGGTTCGAGATGCAAGCTCATCATTAAGGGAATATAGCTCAAATTTAAGAGGTCCTTCTCCTATAGCTATCGTGCTGCATTGAGCGAGAGGTTAATTGATGTTGAAAAATAGTTGTATAAGTATATAGAATTAAATTTTAATAATATGCAATTGCGATTTTAAGTTAACGATTGAGCGATATTTTTTATTCTTGGACAATAAAAGCATATATAGATTTATTTCTTTTCGATCAGTAATCATTAATTATTCAGTATCTCAAGTTATTCCCTTTTTAAAACCTAATATTTAAGTTTATAAGAAATGCTACAAATTAGATATATCATTTAACTTTATTATTATTATTAATATGGGTTAAACTATACATTAAGATTGTTAAGAAAAATTTTGGATACATTAATTTTTTTTTCAAAAACAGCTATACAATTTCCAATAATAGTAATACATTTTTTCTTCTTAAAATATTCACAAACTTTCTTGTTTTAAATTCCCTTCGGTGAACAAATTAATTTTACCATTGTTTTTAAAACTACATAATCACATATATTTAATATCATTTAGTTCTTTGTAAATGTTTTAAATAACATTGAGGTATAATAATTATTTTTTTAGAAAATAAAAACACTCATGAGAATAAAAGTTAGGAATGTATACAAATGTACAAAATACAGAATAAAGTTTATAACATTGTATTCATTTTAATTAAGGTATATAAGGCATTTTTATTGCATTCTTCTAAATATTTTTTCCTTTCTATTGTTTTGATTTTGAGGCTGAAAGATTGTATTAATGTTTTTATTCTGTGTAAGATTAATTAGCTAATTAAGACTCCAAAGAGAAAAAATTCTTTTCAATTCTTAAAACAAGGGATGCTACATAAAAACTGAAAAGAAACGGTAGTTTTATTTAAATAATTAAATAAAATATTATTTGATTTTTTTCCTTTTCTATAAACTTATATAAAATGTGACTGAGCTATTTGGTACAGTGGGGAGAAGGAATCTCAAAAGAAAACGCTTTCTTTGTTTCGGTATAGACACAAACCAACTCATGATATTTATAGAAGGCAAAAATCTATCTGGCAAATGTAGCCAGTCATCAATCAGCATTGCGACTTTTGTAGAAGAATTATTAATAGTTTTACAATTACTTGGCGACAATTTGGTTGTATCTACCAGTTGATGGTGAACAAATTATTTTGATCGTAAGCTAATTGTCAAATTTTTTCGAAAGTTAGATAATGCCTAAAATATGACGATTTCTTATTGGAAAGTATGGCATATGCATGACTACCTAATCAGAAAGTAAAAAAAAAATCTACGTAACTGCGACAAAGCTTATTTGCAAAACACTAGGATTTACAACGAAAATTCCTCACGTAATTGAAAAAAAACTATGACCGTTACTTCTGAAAATCAAAATATAGTTTGATTACCACCTACACTTATCAGATAGTGTTTGCCCTCTATAAAATTCGTTTGTTCACAGACTTTTCCTGTGTGAAATCGTCTTCTGTTTTTCCTCTCTCTAAACCAAATTTAACAATGAATTCCGATACTTCATATATAACTTTGGAAGATGAAAATTTAAATTTTAACCATCGAATGTAGTTAAAAATACACGCATTAAAATAGAAATTGAATGATTATAAATTAAATTCGTGCTAAGAAAAAATAAAAAACTGGTTATTGGTAACGCAATTCGTAATTTGGGTGTCAGGGGATTAGGACGATGACACTTGAACTGATACTGTAATGTCCTAACTTCTACTCATGTCAATGAAGAGTACTGGGAGCTTAGATTGGTATTACTTGAGTCTACCGGTTACACGGCTGTTCGTTAGCGACATCAGGACTCGAATCCACCGTTCGTCTCGAATAAAGCTGGCCGTGAGTTCGCAACTATTACCTCTCTACCACCATAGCCACAGGAGCAGGAAATCGATTATTAGAAATGGGAATTGAGAATCAAATAACATACTGTAATTTTGCATATTAGTTCTTTTCCATTTTTCTAATACATCAATCAGAATCTGACTACCAATGAATCCTAAAAATCACGAAACGAAATGAAATAAATAACCACGGGGCGTTTTACTTATCGGTGGTGATGACTGAACTCAAAATATCGAAGATAACTCTTAACGGCAGCAATCAAGTTTTAATTTGAAGGCGAATAGTTTCAAAACCAAAATTACTTCTGAATTGATGTAAAATGTTTTTGGCTTTGTTTAACATAGAGCAATACAGCATTGTAATAGAAACTGTATTACCAATGTTATCTGCAGTCAAATCAGCTACTTTTTTGAATACTCTCATGTTGTTCTAAAAGTAGAGAGAAAAATTATTGACGATGAATTTTACTAAATATATTAGATATAAAGTCCTGTTTCTCTTATTAGTTTATTTATTTGGAATGTTAAAGCTCTTTAGAAAAAATGGTAATATTGAATTTCTATCTTAAAATCTTTGAATTTCAAATATGATTTTTAAAAACATTAACAAGAAAATATGCACCTATTAAATATTTATGATTTTTTCAATTAACCATCACATCTAAATGATTCGTAAATAACTTTTTGTCATGCATAAGATATATAATTAAATACAATATTACTTTAAACATTAATTACTTGTAAGTCAATTATTATTTCAGAAATGTACTTTATTGCCACAGAAATCAAAATTTTCTCTTTCAAGAGAAATAATTCTGTAAACTGTATCTTCTTCGCATTTTAAGCTTTACGTATGTTAAAAGCTTTACGTATGTTACGTATGTATGTGTAAAGTTTCCTTAAATTTCTGATTAGTTTGAACTAAATTTAAATTGGAAGAATAAAAGATAAATTAATAGGTTTACAATACACACAACACAGTTCCCAATTTTCAGTACTATTTTCTAAACTTATTTCTGTTTAAAGTGAGTACGAAATTAGAAAAATTCATCTGATGGAGACAGCACAGTAAGAATTACCCATAATTAGATATGTACTACTATCTTTTATCCTTCAAAATATATTCATAAATAATTTTACGGTTTATTAATGAAAATACTATCTGTATCAGGAAACTCGTAACATATTTGTAATATTATATATATAAAAAAGAAATTATATGGAAAAGTTTTTTGAATTTGTTTGGCTTTTATGGAAGTTTTTATGTGTAAAATACACTAATGAAACGTATATGAAAATTCTGAAAACATAAGTTTATCATCACTTGCAATATTCAATTTTGCCATGAATTATTTCTTACCTCTATGTATGCAAATCATAAACAATATTTATCTTTGTGAAATATGGTACCTTTTGAAAACTTGAGACAGGAAATGTATACAAGGTGTCTTGAATCCCTCAAACAAACTACGAGGGAAAGTAGAGATTATCGAAAAGGATCATAATCACGTAACAAAGCTTAGTCAGAAGTGGATAGATGGCACCTTTAAAGATCTACACGTGCTGGTTACTCCATGTAGACGTTAGGAGGGTGTGGTCAACATGAAAAGTTTCATGAAGGTAAGTTGGCCGATGTCTAATGGAAATAGATACCCTTATATTGATTTTTAGAGGTCATTATTTACAATTACCCATTTAGAAAATTGAAAAAGAATTCGCTCATGTGCATGATCTTAATACTGAACGTGCCTGAAAATGTATCCTTCACAGTAACAGAAACAGATACCGGGCTGTCGGGACAAACAACTATATTGAGAGAGGATGAGCTTGATGCACTGGAATGAATTTCCTGCCCTGTATACAGGCGTTTGTCGTTGCAACATATTAATACGTATCATCACTACATTTTCTTCGGTGAATAAATATGAATAATCATCTCGAACAAATGTAGGGTGCGTCTCGCTCAACTGATTTTTATTGGGGTGACTTGATAATCAATATTTACGAAATACTAGTAAATTAACTGTTTTAATTTGCAGTGCACACCTGTACATGCGAGGTATCATAAATAAGTCACACATTTTTAAAGCTTCATTTACTCAAAATAACAATACAACGTTTCCGTTATAATTGAAGCAACAGGATTAGTTTCTGAAAAGTTGTTGATGAAAAAATAGTATGTAATTATTGATATTCCAAAAAAGGGGTTAGATTAAATTCACAATTTGATTGGTTACATTTTTAATTGCATTTCCTGCAACTGTTTTTATACTTAGAGACGTAATACATCATTTGAAATGTAATGATTAAAAATCTATTATTAAATAAAATTTAAAAAAAATTATTTTAGGCCATTTTGAGGCTTTTAAGTTAAATGATTTATTATACAGATATATAAGACTTTCTTCCCTTTTAAAATACATAAAATGCGAAATAATATCAAGCAGTATAACAGATTACTTAAAACAGTTGAATAAAACATAATTGAAATGATCATGTTCTTTTCAACCTTTTAATTCTTATGTTATATTTGTGTTATTCTTGATTGTTCCCACGATCATTAAACAAGAGTTTTAATTTGTTGTTGTCCCTCTTGAATACTTTCATTCTACAATGAAAGATCCACAAATTGTCATTTAATATTTAATCCGTAAACGTGTGCATCCCATTTTCAGCAGAAAAATACACTTTCTCCTTCTTTGTGGTTGTCTTCCATTCTTCCATGTAGAATTGTTAAATAAGAAATGCACCAATAATTTGGCACATTTTCTCACGACATGCGCAATGACGCCAACACTAACGCGGAGACGCGCTTACATTCACAAACACTCAAAACACATACATTCCTCAACATGAATAACTTCCTCGATTGGGACACCACTGTCTTCCTCCTCCAGATATGTGACTATCAATTAGACTGTTTGATTAAATAGACTAAGGATTACACCAAATTATAGTCTCTTCATTCGAGTCAATATTCTTGATCTTAGTTCTGTATTCTCATCTATGATTGGAACTTCTCCTCTCTATAATATCATTTAGATTAGTCGTTTAATTAATAATGTATAACATCAAAATCATCAGTTTTAAATAATATCTTTTTTAAGAGAAGAAGTTCTGCATCACTCTATATAATCAATACGTTTTCCACGATGTTTTTTCAGGGGTTGTTCCTTCATAGTTTTCCAACACAAATAAGTTTATACCTGTTGTCTTTTTAATCAATACCAATAAAATATTTCTACATTTTATCTATTTAAATCAATCTAATTTTTAAATTCCAATTTAAAATATACTGGAATATATTTACTAATAAAAGGACAAAAATGCTTGGTGTAAGAAGGTTGCTCAGTAATGAAATTTACATTTTAATTTAACCTTCTTTAAAGTTCTAAATTCACCTTGACTCTCTTTCGAAATCTCATATTACTGAAGCAGATAACGTCATTTATTTGGCTAAATCGAAATTTCGAACCTAGTATGAAGACAAAACTATTTTTAAAGCTTTCCATTTTGTCAGAAAACAATGACATCTTATTTGTAGTGATATGTTTTATTTCATTTGTGATAGCGCCGCATCTAAGCTGCAGAAAGTGTCAGAGTATTTATAGGGATTCGCTGATGCAGAAAACTACATCCCTTTCCCTATTCCTTTTTTCCCTTTTTTTGTAAGATAGTGTCAAATCGAAATCCTGAGAAGTCTTTACACTTCCTTAAAGTGATACGTCGAATGAAAGTTACAACTGTTGAAAAATGTAAAAGGAATAAATATTTAAAGGTATCAGAAAACACCATGTTGAAAATAATGTATAAAATTTGTGTAGTGCTTTTCATGGATGTATTGCTCTATAGAGAAATAGCGCTTGGTAATTTTGAAGAATTTTTCTTTCATATACGCAGGTAAATGTGTTCATGCATCTAAAGAGGCTATTACTGGAATTTAGCGTTATTTCTCTATTTGTTTCCAAAGGTGCACTTACCTGCTTGAATTTATTATTAATTAATGAATAAAAATATTCATTACACATTGAGAAATCAAATTTAATTAGTTAATATAATAACTGATTTTTATTCAATTTACCTGAATTTTATTCTCTCTTTAAAATTAAGTTTTTGCTTAATATAAGCAAAACTAATAAGCCACGAAATGGGTTCTTACTCTTAAACAATCCCCAAAAAATCGACCCTTACGACTTATCAAATAAAGTGTGTAATGTACATGACTTGCGTAAACTAAATAATTTTTCAACCGATTAGCAATAGTCTTAGATTGAATTTTATTTCTCCTTGAAGTATTAATGTTAGGAATAAATGAATAAGTAAAGATATATTTTATTTTTTTCGTTAAACAACAGCAATTATTACATTTAGCAAATATATTCATTTTATAATTTATCTTTTATTTTATTTTTAATTTCTGAATAGAATATAATATTATTCGTTTTAAAATTTTATCTTTTGCTTGAATTTTAATATGTAACTAAATAATTTGATTCTTAAAGCGAATAAAATAAGTTTTATTTGTTTTGTTATCAAATAATAACATTGTTTTTATTTTGTAAAATCTATATCTTCCACAAAAAGGCTTAAAACATAACTTATTTTCTCCGGATTGTATGATTTTATATTTAATCATTACCAGATGTTTTATGGAGTATTTGAAAAATAATGAGATTTTAAAAAAAATAGTACTACCTTTGGTGGCTAAATTTGTTCGTCGCAAAATTTTGCATGAAACAATTCTAACTTTTTTCAAATTTAATGTGTTTATTTTTTTTTGTATATTATATTATAGACATATGCCAGATAGCCTTTTATTCAACATATCGTAATCACTTGAAAATATTGAAAAGAAAAAAAAAGAATTTGTATTTTAAAATTATAAATGTTTGTTTGCTTAAAACTGCCCATATATAATGAAACCAATCTAAAGGTTTTTGTAATATATTTCAACTTTTTGTTTAATTTTTAAAATATTTTCATTCAAAAAATTTGATTTATTAACGTCTTTGAATAACTATTACTTAAGTTGATATACATGGTATGGACCAACAGTAAAATAATTTTATGTATGAAAAATAATCATAAGTAATAATTTTTAAGTAATAACTATTAGTGCATTTTGTTATCAATTAACAGAAGCGTAACACTATAAGTTGTTGAAATATTCAAAGGAAGCTATAAACCTTCAATATTAAATGTCCCGAAATATTAAACAAATAAACAAAATGATGTTTTGTTTTAATGAAGTAATAACTGAAATTCTTAAAATCAGAAAATTTAACAAAACATTTAGTTCTCTAAATAAGAACATCATTGTTGGAAAATATTTTATACAAAATATATTCAAACATGTTTCTTCACAAACTAGGATAATTACAATCTGTTAGTGAAGCATTTCTTTTCCATAATATTGAAAGTGAAGTATCGAATTTGGACAACAAATTCATCAAATAAAAACTCTTGTAAAAAAAAAAAAAAAAAACATTTGCATAATTTTTCTGTCCATGTTCATTATTTTACATGAATCGTTGAACCTATATCTCTATTTGCAATCCGTATATTTTCAAATCCTCTTGTATGCTAAACATTTGGAATCGTAGAAGTAAGTCAAAAATGTGCATTTGGCTTACTGAAAGGTCTTCAAGAGTTGAAAAATGAAAGTAAAGCTATTCAAAGAAAATTTGGTAACAAAACTATTGAAATATGCGCGATCTCAAAAGATAAAATCACAACAAAAAAAATTCTGTGAGTTGAGAAGAAAATTGAACAAATACTTGAATGATTTTTTTTTAAGTTGAAATTTCAAAAATCCTATTTGCATTCCTGGATGCGAGCTCTAAAATGCGCTGCGTTTACTATAAAAAAAAGGAAGCATTATTTAAACTATTCATAGTTTTTTAAAGGTTATAGCTGGTGTTCTGTATTTCAAAGTTTTCATCAACGTAAAGGCATATACTTCTGGACAATATTAAGAATAACTGTAAATCCCTTCAACAAATTGTATGTTATTACACTCTTGATGTTATTCTAATATATCTTGAATGACATGTTTCAGGTGATAGGTTATGAGCCATTTTACAAGTACTACAATTGTTCATTACTCTTTAAATTTCATTGATTTTTGGATTCCTTCCTTCTAAGTTGAAGAGAAATAGTTTTCATTGCAAGTTAAGTATGAGTATATTTGTATAAAATAGAACTTATAAATATAAGAAAAATACTGATTATTTCAGAAATTTAATTCAATCTGGATATTAATGTAATCTATTGAAAAAAAATAATTTACAAATCCTTAAGCCATCAATTTTTTTCGTGATATTTAGAATATGATGAAAAAAAGGTATATCAAGTACTAAAAATAAAGAATTATGAGACTTTGAGCAAAATGTAAGCAACAAAGTTTTATTTTTTTCAGGCAATTGTATTCATTTATACAAATTATATACATTTATCTTAAGATCAAAGAATAAATTAATTTAAATTAATTTGGAAAAAAAGATGAGTATATATATTTTATGTAAACGTTGAAACTCTGGAGGAATTAGATTGCATTTCAAAAAACAATATAATGAAAATGTTTAAAAAATATTTAACACATTTTGTAGCAAAAAGTAAAAAATTATTCAGTTATAATTCATTTTCTTTCAATCAGGAATTGAAAATAGTACTAATAATTTTAATTTGCACCATGCTTTTCAACATATTTTCTTAGTAACGAAAATGTACAACTCTTTGTCTAATCTTTATAACACTTTTATAAAGAAAAACGATGTATTGATAAAAAAAAAATGTCAAAACACTGCTAAAAGATACATTTAAGTTGTTTTAATGTACTTAAACATACTAGTTATTACGGAATATATCTTTGAAGCTCGACATTTCAAAGTATCTTTCTATAAATAAACATATTTTCAACAATTTATGTTTTCTTAGAATTTTCTGATAAAATATGTTCGTATTAAAATATAACTTAAATACGAAAATATTAATTCCTGTCTGGTGTATCTTGTTAAATACGTTTAACACTTTATATGAAATGAATTCAATTGACGTAAATCGAATATAAATATCAAGTACGTTAAGACATATCCAAAAAATTCCTTTACTTATAGAAATATAATACAGTTTTGTTTTTCGAAATTATAAGAATCAGAAAAATCTCTTGCACATTTGGATTTAAAAGGTCTACATTTTTGTGCAAATAACAAGAGACGGAAAGATAAATATTTATTCTCATTTAGCTTAATTCAAATACTTGTAGAGTTTTTATAGCTCATTTATTTGAGAAAACAGATTTTGTGAAAATTATGAAAAACTATTTTACATGATTTTAAAATAATTATTTCCCTTAGAAATCAGGCAATTTTATCTTCTACAATTATTTGTGTATGTAAATATAACATTAACTTGATTTTATAAGCAAATAACTATGAAATATTACACATAATTTATTTAAAAATTTTAGCAGAATAAATTACTTAGATATATTTATAGTTCTTTTTAATTAATTATCCTTATGTACATCAATATTTTTTAAATGTTTAAATAGTCTAAAACAAGAGTAAAAACATGTTTATTCATTCACTATTTTACGTATTATTCATTTTTGACTACTGTTTATCTGAAATTTTTAATTGCTGAATTGATTAAAATATTAAATGTTTTAAATAATTGTAATTGTAAATCTCATTTACTTTAAATTCTCAGATAATTCAAATTACTAATAATAATTAATAAATCCATCTAATTAAAACAATTTAAAATAGCCACAATGTACAACAAAAAGACAGTAATTCTAATGAAAATTTCAATATAAATATGAATATATAAAATTAATTTTATTATAAAAAAGAGTGGAACACCCGTAAACATTAAATTTGTCTATAATAACATTATGTAACATGGTTTTGTTTAAAAGTATACTACTCAAGTAAATTCAGATCTCTAGTTAGTTCAGTTGCTTTCTAGTTAATAATCATTGCTTATATTAAGTCATAGAACATTAATTAAGGATCTTTGAAATAGTTTGCGAGCACTGAGAATGTTGATTAGACGTATTGCGTTCTTATAAGTTCATTTCAGAACAACTGGCTATTAATAGCTTTGCTTGTATGATACCCTCATTCAAATCCACTATTTGTAGTTTTCACCTGTTGGTGACTTTGTGAGTACGTTAAATCCTTTACTTTTTTTACTGAAAAATCCCATCATTCATGAACTAATTCAATCGAAAGTGTTTCCTGTATCTATATACATTTTTCTGAAACTAACAGCAGCATAAGAAACAGCACCTGAAACTAACAACAGAGACTAAACAAACTTATTAATTTTAATTTTAGTGTCACGTAGGAGATGAAGATAAAAAAGGGACCACCATGTATCCGGCATAACGTGATATTCTGGGGAGCTTTTTTAGATGACAGATGCATGCCATTTGCAGTTTTATGATTTTGTGAAAGCAGACGAGTCTTGCAAATAATAAGGTTTTTTCTCCCAAAATTTTTCTTAATTTTCTGTAAGCCAATACCTTATATACCATGCCCATATGTTCCATCTACGAGTCACCTTGCACTGCGTGGACCTGAATTTAATATCTTCCCCATTTTCCCATTAGTTCAATCACCATGTGCAGATTAATCACGATAATATTCCAGTCCATAAATATTATTTATTCCATTTTTAAGGTCTATGCTTACCGCATTAAATTCAGCAAAGAGAATTAAATGGCATAGTCAGGGACATGAGTCTTACCAATCGTTAATTGAAAGCCTCAAGGTCTAGATAGTAGCAGCATAATTTACGGGCAACAACCAAAGGAATTTCACTATACTCAGAGAAACATTTTAAAATATTTTTCAAAGTCAAATTTCCTTGCGTGTGCATGAAAATTAATGGTATAATGACTAATCTTGGTTTAGAATGTATCCTTCAGGATATAGGTTGTTAATAAACTCTTCTAAGACAAGAAATTTAGCAGTGTTGCGGCACAATGACAATAATAAATATTCAATACCGGAGAACAGGCAGTTGAAAAGAAAGAATTGTATGCGCGACAGTATGTCTGTGTTAGTAAAGAAAATATAGTACATTAAATATATGCAACAATTGTGGGGAGATTTGAAAATCATAGGTTTGGTACATGATTTCAAAGTGAAAATACAAAATATTACTCTTTATTGTGTCTCTGGAACAGAAGAGTACAATTCTGTGCTGTTAAAAACTAGCCTCTTTAAGAAACAGTGCCGAAACAACATAATGATAAATACTCTTCTCCTACTCTTTTACACATAAAGTAGAATACGTTAAAATTTCAGGAACGTTTTCAATAAAAGTGGAGAAGGCTTTGCAGGAAAAAAAATATTAATTTCCCAAAAAAATAATGCTAAATTAAAACAGATTATTCGCTGGGCCAAAAAATCCCTGTTTTATTTAGGGCAGATTAGGAGACTTTTAAAACATGACAATTTCATGAAAATGGAGAGTACTGTAAACATTACTGACAGGAAAGCATTTCAATATTAAAAGGGAGAGGGGATACAATTTTAAAATTATAAAGTATTAGTAGAATTGTCCGTGTTCTTTTAGGAGCTATAATGGCGTATAAGAAGTACGAGTCCAACAATATGATCAGTGAATTTTATTGATTTTTTTTCTAAGAGAGGATGACACACCTCATAAGAGTAAGAAAAGGTATTGCATATATGAATGTTTTCAAACATTCCTTCTTGGGCTTTCAATAGTCACATAAATATAGTTTCATTAGCGTTTATATGACTATTTTTTCAAATTTAATATACATTAATGCCATGTTATAAAACTGGATGTTTATAATTTGCATTCAGACAAATACTTGTCCATGTAAAGAAATTTGAAGTAAAGAATATTTTTTCAAACTAGTTGTATTTTTAATCCATTTTTTGAATTTTTTTTTAAATATCATTTCGTTTCAGGATTAAATTTTACATAAAAAATATTTTTTATTTTATTTTTAATGACTTTTCATTCATAAAGAATTTGATATTGCTGAATCATGATTGATCAATCTGACAAAAGAGTTGATATTCCATAACTTTAATAGCAGTTTTCGAAATCCACACAGTCGGCTCAGAAAGAAAGAGCTCAAATAAACTTGTGACAGAAAAGGAGTAAGAAATGTTTACCTAGCGCCATACGTTGCATTTGAAAAGAAAGTTAATCACTTGATTCAGTAGAGGTTACTAAATATTTAATATCATTAGTAACCATTTTGATTACAACTTTTTTTTCTGAAAATGAGCCTATCATTTTTATTTTTAAAATACACATGATCAATAACAGAGCCAGTCAGCCGTTTTACATCTGTTTGAAATGAATCTGTTTATGTACTTTCTGTGTAGTATCTGAAATATTATTAAGTAATATCCTGTCATGTATGTAATTCAAGATGTATGAAAAATATTGTTTTAAAATATATATTATTTACATTTTCCTAATTTTCATTTCCCCTCAGAATAATGATGAAATAAATAACTATATAAGTTTTAATCTTTATTTCTATGTATTAAACAGCTGTTAAACCTTCTATTGAAGGTCATTAGATGTCATATCAGTATTATGTTTGGAAAAAGAAATGAACTGCCGAGCAGTATCATTAGGTGTTGAACTGTGTCTGGTGTTAGCCGTTTTGATCCTTTACCAAATTGTTTTGTTAATTTTGTCATTCTTTATTCTTAGTTGACTTTACTTGCAGTATTAAAAAAATTATTAAAAACATTTCTTACTCGAAGTGAATATAGAGAAAAAGAGTAAAGTAATATAATGAAATTCACTAAATATCGTGATTGCATTAACTTCTCTATAACTTTTGATATGAGTGCTTCACCTTTACTCCAAAAGAACAAAGGAAATCAATCAAAAAATTAGTTTAAATGCATTTAAATCTGCCTTTTTAGTGTTCCTGAAGATATGGAGGAAAATTGGACTTTCAAATTTCGTGCATAACCTGTACTACTACCCTTCCTGAATGGATAATAGAAAACCGTAAAAATATATCATTTGCTGCATCAATGGTTGGAGTGAAAGAAATAATTCATACCAATGATTTTTAATTTATCTTCCTAATACAGCAGGTATTCAAGTAAACGGAACATAAGATCTTAAGCAGTTAAACATGTGCCTCATGAGCAAGGTTCACCTGTTCCTGCTTGTAACTTGAAAACAACTAAATATGGAACAGAAGAAAATGAACAACTTATCGAAGAATATATTCCTGAGTCGCCCGACATATTTCCTTACCTTATATAACCGAATGAAATGAATGATTTAGAACTTTCTGAACAACATTCAAAACAATTAAGTTCTAGGCTGCAACAAATGAATCTTTTAGCTCAAGGTACACAGATATCCATGTTTAAGAGAATAGGATTTTATAAGAAGTTTTTGGAATTAAAATTACAATGTGATTCTGCTTAGATTCTAATGTACCGAAGGTTTCGATAGGCTTTGGGTATACTCCAAACGTTTGGTGAATTTTTATAAGCTCCTCTACAGCTAGTCTGACAGCAGTCCTACTGCATAATGGCAACAAACACAATGTCTTGGGCAAATGCAATGTAAATACGTCAAAAGTACAAAATCATGATTTTGCTGCTGGACAGAGTCAGATATAAAATTCATTAACTGCCCATTTGCTGTGATTCGAATGTTGTTGAACTGTTGACTAGTTTATGGGACAGTTTCATAACATTTTGCTATTTTCGTGTTTACGGAACAAATGAGACACACAAAAAAAACCCATCACAATTAATTCAGGACTGGCCTATGAGGAAATCGTACATGATTGGAATGTTAAAACTTTGAAATGTTATATCAGTTGAGTGAAGTAAAATCTGAAATTATATGTATCAGATGAAAAACTTTTTCAAAGCTCTTAATAAAGATGAATAAGAATTCAGACATTTGTGGGACATTTTTTTCCAAAATTGAGGGAAATAAATTTCAGAGAAGGCACTATTATTTACCTACAAATAAGAAACGTGTTGAAAAATCCAACACTTGAAACTAAACCCAAAAATCTAGAGTTAACAGTTTGCGCATTATTCAAAGCTATTGTTCTCTAAATTTTGGATAACATAAGATATGAAGATTATGTTGCTGCAGTATTTAAGTTATTAGAAATCTACAAAAACATTGAAAGGATACAGAATGTCATTAAACACTCACTTCTGGCATTTACACTTAGACTTTCCCTCAAGCAATTTGAGAGCTGTAAATGAAGAACTAGATTAATATTTATAATAAGTTATTCTTCCTACGGAACATCGGGACAAATAACATTATAATTCGCAAATTAGGGTAAATACTACTAACCTCTGCTTAGAAACTGGTGAGAAACCATATGAAAGAAAAACTTTAAAATTATTTTTCCCTTATCAAATTGATATTAGGCTTCTTATATGTTAACATATATAATTCGGGAATAATTAATTTTACTTTTATGTATGATTTTTTTAACATTTACTGAGCAATTTGTGTTATTCCATTTATATCTCTCTCAACTCGGTATATCTAGAAACATTTGAAGTAAAACAAAATATCTAATTTAGCTACTGAATTCAACATCCCAAATTTAGTTAATTTCATACATTTATTAACCAAACACCAATCAACTTTTTTTAGTAATTTATTTAAGAAAAGCATTTTAATTTAATTGAAATATATATCTCTCCACAGTATTTAACATGCGAGTATTTGTTTATTTTTTCCCAATCTTTCTATCTATTATGTATATCGTTCGCTATGTATATTTCAGTCATTTTTGTTTATTTATATCATTCTCCTTTATTCCTATCGCTATCATTCATTTTGTTATTTCAATCTTTATGTATGTTTCGAACTTTTTGCATGTTTCTTTCATGACAATTGATAAAATTTCTCAAAAAGAATATGACTAACTCTTTACATTTTTTATAATAAATATAAGTAATGATAGCAAAAATATGTAATTTTATGAAAAGTAATCGCACTGTATGCAAATTTGTTTGATATGAATGGGTATATAACTCTTTAAAAAAAACTATATATCAATAAATACAGTGAAAATGAGAAAATAAGAAACATCTAAGCGTTTTAGGAATATCTCATTGCCGATGCATAATTTAAATATGTTTGGTCCTCCGGTAGAACCATTACTTATCCATCAGACATAGATTCAAATCTTACGATAACTAGAATTGTGGTATGACGTGTAACTGGATCATTACGAAGTCATTTTTCTCATGTGATCATTTTTCAAAGAAAGTATTAAGTCATTACTGTCTAAAATAATAGATGCATACATAAAGAATTAGTGAAATTAGCTCAACATTTATCATTGGCTTTACTTTACATATAACTGTCTCACAATAATTAATCATAATAAGTTTTATTGGATGATAGTCAATGTAATTGTGCATATATTACTTAAAATTTCTTTATCAAATCACTCAATACCATATTATCGAGATGTTTGAAACACTAACCTAGTTGATTTTAATGAAGGAATGGGGAAGATTATAGCTATCACATTTTTGGATAAAATACGTGACGAATAAAATAAATAATATTTTGTTTTATAATGAAACTGAGAAGTACCTTTACAATTCTAATAAATAATATCATTTTTTATCACTAATGAATATTTGGGCATGAATTTCTTTTTTATACTGTTGAAAGATTTGTTATATATATCGAATTATAGAAATATCAGTTCAAATATTTTTCACTTATGAAAAAGTATTTAAAATTTAGAAATTATTCGAGTCCCTTTCCCAATTTAATTTATTGTGAAGGAAAAAAATATGTCATTATCCATATTTCGGTAACATTTTATAACTTTTTTTTGGTTCTAAGAATATCGAAGAGTAATGCATGTATTTATTCGTTCATTTCATATAATAATATAAATATAGAATAGAATCTGTAATAATGTATCCTGAATTTTCATAATATTAGTCTATATTTCTAATTAATGTAGCACGTGAAAATGCTATGATTAAGACTATTAAAAAATGTGGAACTTATGATCTCTCTCTCCTTTCCAGAAATCATTTCCGATTCCAGAACGGGAACCGAAACTTCGGTATGCTTATGATAATAACCCAACATAAAAAAGGGGGAAATGCAAATGAATGAGAGAAGGAAAGCGACACTATGCTCTGTTACTCGGCCGGATTTATGAAAGAGACGAACGAAAAACATCCAATCAGATAACTAGTGCTTGATTTTTTGAGATGAGGAAAATTTGCCCTGCTCAAAATTTCTTCCAAACTCAATCTGCAGACAGTTGTTTTTTGATTAAAAAAAAAACTAAATATTCCGGCCTCTATTCCATTACATTAAATATGTCGTATAGAAATTAATTCAATTAGAAGCTACAGTATGGTTGCAATTGATGGAGTTATTTTAAGTTGAACTAAATATTAAAACTTAAAATTGAGAAAGAGATCTGAGTGATTGTAAGATGTTAGATTGTAAGATGTTAGTACTCAAGATCTTATTACTTTGATACTGTTTGCTTCATTGCTGATCCCTGTTATGTTTAAAAAAATATTTTCTTGGAAACACTTGCTATAATTTTCTTCTGAAATTAATTTCAATGAAAACTCCAATTTTCTAATAATTTGTAATTTTCTTTTCCTTAAAATATTTTTCAATACATCAAACAATTAACTTAAAATTTGTGTTTTTGATTTGATTTATCTTCAAAGTATTTATAAATACCTTTTTAATAATCTCTCCGAAATACGATTAAAATGTTAAGTCCTACAGTACATTTTTCTACAAAGAACGTTGATAATCCTCTATAGGGTTACATAACCCTAAAGCCGAATTATGTTACAAATTATATCAGTTCACGAAGCAGCTCAGTACGATTTACTCAAGGAAAAATGATATTCTCTTATTGTAAATATTACAATAATTATATAACCTTAATTATTCTTCATCATTTAATTTAAACAAAATTCGGCTTTAATTTTAATTTCAAGGTAGTAAGTAGGGCCCACAAAATTTAAATTTTCCTATCGATAATTTTAACTATAGGTTCATTAGGCTGAAACATATCAAAGCAGAAAAAATGTAGGATGGGTATTTTTCGAGATGTAACAAGAGCATTTTTCTTGGAATTAAGGACTATGAAGTTGTTGTTATGTTTTATTTTAAATTTATGTTTGGAATATTACTGCTTTTTGAATTCAATGTTTGAATAAGTGCAGAGCATCTACCAAATATGTGAGAACAATTTTAAATAAGGATTTCGTTTCAAAAATAAAGGATATGGAGATTAAATGTTTAAATGGTAGACTAATATACACAAACTACTTCTGTAGTATCCAAAAAGGGAATACGGAAGCTTAAATTATCTTTTTTAGATCGTAGAGGATCATTGTACAAGGCAAAGTTTTCAAAGATTTAGAAATTAAAGTTTTTATCTTTTGATTATGAATGTAATAAATAATTAAATATCTTAATAGAAGAATGTTTTGATAAGGAACAAATAGTGGCATGATATTTAAAGAAAGACTCTTTAGACTTTAAAAGCATTGAAAAAATGAAACACCTTCGCAAAAATAAATTTTAATCTTACAAATTTAAAAAGAAAATTCAATAAACATTAAAATTGCATAAAATGAGAATAGTGATGAAATTAACTCTTAAGCAAATATTTTAAATATGCTAAAATAAATATCAATTTTATGGATGCAGAAAATTCTGTCAGAAATATTGATGGAATTGAAAAGTAATCTGTTCACTAAGGGATCAAAGATTTCTAGGGAATGTCTGAAATGCTATATTAAGAATGCTTATATAAATATATAAAATAAATGGGTATTATTAATTTAAAAGTGCATTCCTTAATTGTCAATTAGTCGCAAATTACGTAAAAAATAATTTCTTATATAATAATGACATATAAATTTTATTTATTTTTAATTATTCAGCGATAATTATAGCATGGTTTCATTTAAACAACATATTCATTTTATATGCATGGGTTAGTTTAATATCATTTTAACGCAGAAATGTTTCACTGATTATATTGAAAACAAAAGTTTTCGTTTCTTTAAAAAAAAATTAGCTTTAAAAATTTATTTATTTATTGAAAATTAGTTTCTATCATGTTAAATGAGGAAAATATATTAATGGAGTCAAAATTAACAATTATTTAAGAAGAAATTTTACAAGTAAAATGTAACAAAACACAGAGTAAAACTTTCAAATGAAATAGTAAACATTACTGAGTTTGCAGTAAAGCTTTAGTACAAAGAATATATACTTTATGTAATAATATAGTCCTTTTATAGTGTTTTCATTTAGTGAATCAAATTTTATTATTCCAACATACATATATCTTGAAACACTATCTATACCAATAATACTTGCCTGATTTTTGGTTGTGAATAAGATAATCACTGACAATAATATTTGAAGCAAATCTAAAGAATTATTCTGTTCTCTTTTCCTGAAACGAAGATTAACCCTTCAAAATATATTAAAGTCTCAGTGATATTTCTACTTCGAAAACGTTTTTTTAAGTTACTATTTATGATGTTTATACGGAATGAAAGATTGAGACAAATGACGATTAAAGTACGAGTGTATAAAAACAATTCCCAGAACAATCTATAAATGACATTCTGTGAACAGACTCTAATATATAAATTAGATTGAGAAACAACAAAAAACATTATTTCCTTATACTGTCATAATCATTTATTCTCATGCCATTGTTTTCTTATAATTATAGGTTTATTTTTTTTTGTCTTGGACAAAGTATAATACAGTTAAAATGTAATATTTTTAAATACAAAAAGGAAAATTTTCTACCGTTAAATAAGTATGACATTTAGTACATGAAAATGATAATATCCGCAGTATGTAGTTTATTTAATCTGTGTGACTGTTAATGTCAGTTCTTACCATTTGAAATGTCATATTTTATATATAGTGATAATATAGTATACTGTCTCATTTAATTAGTAACATATTATTTAACTTGTATGTAATTTCTCAATTTCTTATATGTTTATTTTATGATTAATTCTATATAATGCGGATATCTTTGAAAAATGGAAATAAAGCATTTATATCTACAGTTTTTTTTAAAATTTAGAATGCATTGTGAAACTTGAGAAATTAAGGAAATAGTTATAAACATTCAATGATTAGAGAGAAATATGCGAGCTTTGTTACTAAATATACCTAATACTTATTATTTTGATTAAGTGTTTTCCCATAGGAATAAAAATGTTGCAAAAGATTTGAATTCTAGCTAATAACTGGTGTTTCATGTTTCATGCAAGTCAGATAACTGTTTATCTTTCCATTCAAAATACGTATACAAATTTTATTTTAACTATTCAAATTTTGCTAAAGAGTTAATTTGATTTGAAATTTTTAACTATTACTATAAATTTTAATATATGTGAAGTGCAATGACAAAAGTTAATACGACTAGAAAGTTAATTATGCCATACGTTAGAATTTATCTTGTTTTTTTTCTACACGATAAAGTTCTATTTTTAAATAGTTTAAATTTATTTAACACTTATAGCATTTAAATTAGACAAATTAAGCTTCTTGTATGAAAGGGGTATATAAAGTACATGAAATTGGTAATAATCTTAATTCCTGCTGAATAATGTTATAAAAGATATTTTTTCGAATCAGAAAGTAAAGAAAAAAGTATGAAAACCTGAATGATATTTTATCTACCTTGAAGTTTCGAAGTATGGAAAATAGTTTAAAGAGAGGAAGAGCTCTTATATTTATACCATAGAAAATATAAAAATGCTATTTTTAAAAATTTAATCATGCCACTATAAACTGTTAGTCCTTATGATATGAATTTTTATTTAAAACAAATATCGTGCATTACGTTTATTCCAAAATGATGATTATTTTTTCATTGTTTAATTATGTCTATAAATTATATTTTAATTGCAATTGTGTTATCTCATTACTTAGAAATATACAAATTATATTCGCAGTTTTTCATCGGATCATTTAAACAAATAGTGAGTAGCCATAGCCTCTGGTGGTTACTGATTTAGCATTACCCGGGAGGCACGTGTGGATTAAGGAATTCCACGGGCACGTGTAACATTATCCCCCTCCCCATCCCGAGTAATGTTGAGAGAGCACATTAATATTTTTTGATGTTTGTGCAAGTAGTCAGATGTTTATGGATTGAGTTTATTTTGAGCGATATGAAACAAAAACATTTAAATAACTAAAACTTACGCTTTTAATGTCTTAAATAATAAGAAATTCTTATAATAGTAACATATTTTTAAAATCTATTAAAAGCAATTTTTTGTAAAATTGGTATTTCTCTATCCCATAGGTTTTCTTAACAAAAGGCTTAAAATAATAACATAAAAATAAATCTTAGAAAAAGTACCAATTCTATACACCCTTTTCTAAATATATCTACTATGTATCTGAAGTTCTATACTATATATAAAGAGCTTACTAAAGTATTTCGATAATCAAGAAAGCGAGCGGTGAATGCTAAATCTACATCCTCTTGAAATCATATTTTTCATTTCTCTGCTCTTCACGAAAAATATTCTCTTAATATTTCCAACACGCAGTTTGATTTTAATAGAGGATGAAAAGTAATTTTTATCTGTCAAAAAGTATTAATCTCACTTTTCAGTTCTCATAATGTTACATACATTTTCACAATGCTTCTAGGTTAAACATATTCTATTAAATTTTTACTTTTTTTTATTTTTACTTCTGTCATTCTCTATTCCTTTAATTTCTTATAAATTAGAAATCCTTTCATATATATTTTTATTGAGTATTAATAAAACATTCTTACATATTAATCTACATAAATTTTAAATAATAGTAGAATTGTAGTGTTTTAATGCCCTTCAATCTTAAAAAGACAGTAAAATTAATGAAACATTTCCATAAGAATTAACGTTGATGAAATAGTTTTCATTCAAATAATGAAATTCTTTGCCTTAAATCTTTTCATTTAAGACTACATCAATATATATAAAAAATTATTTTGTACCTAAATTTACTTATTACATTATATACATCCGGTTAGGTAAAAGTCTTAAAAATGAATTAATTTGTATTTAAGAATCCTTTTATCTTAAAAGAATGTGGAAAGTAAGCTGGATCTTGTGCAAAGCAAATATTACAAACTGTCTTTAACGAGTGGGTTTAATGTGCAGTTGGTTTTATATGTTCAGAACAAAAATTGTGATGATTTAAATAATTACATATTACACAAAAAACACAAAAGTATTAAATTCAAACTATTAAAATACTAATTTAACAATTTTCTCTCTCATATTAAATATACATAACTTTCAATTTCATCTCAATAATTTAATAATTATCTCATAATATTTTTACTTAAAATATATCAAATATTTATATTTATTATAAATTTATGTATTGGATAATTAATACTATTCATTATAGGTAAGAAAACTGTTACGGGTATTGATTCGGTTAAAATGATTACGGCTGTCACTTCAAATCAAAGTTAAAACTCAGATGATTCGTATTTAAAAAACACTATTTGGCTTTATTATTGAATTCGCGAGTTTAATTAAATTTGTTTTTTAACTGTTCAGAAAAGTTTAAAAAAGTTATGTAAAAGGATTAAGCCATACTTATTATTCTCGATAGTATAATAATGAGTGTATGAGACGCGTTGAACATGTAAACGATTAATAAGATGTATCCTACAAAAAAACATTTGCTTTATTTTTCGCAATATTTAAAAGAGCTCTGTGTTAAAAATATCATAAGCGGATGATAATATTTATTAATTATTTTTTATACAATTGATATACAAGGATTTCTTTCTTTTTATAGATACATGAACTCTCGAACTAAATTCTCAATAACCTATTTTAATAAAAATTATAATATTAGTTAATTTCAAAAGTTTTATTCGTTATTTTACCCAGAATTTTTTTTCCGTTTGAGATTTCAGATGAAAAACAGTAGTAGTTAACTTTATTAATACTCCTAATAGCTTACGCTACAATCGCCCAATCATGTCTACCGTTGATTATACCATATAGGTGGCTAAATTCTCGAATTGCTTCTCTGGTTTGTCTTCTGCCTCCACCTTCTCATTTCCTAGGAAAGCAATCTTGTGTCTTTCTCTAAGATTTCCATCTTGAAGACACCTACCCTTCGAGTCACATTCTATGTCATTGATCTTGAACGGTCTTCTGATGAGGATATTATATTCGGACATCCCTCTCACCTTCTCAACCTCACAGGATGAGTAGGTATTCTGAAATGTAATATTTAAAAAGATGTAAAATAACGAAAAGCACTTCGTAAATATTTCCGGAAAAGTGTTATATTCAGTTCACTCGCCAATTCACCAGCTTTTCAAAACAATCTAAGCAGTCTACATTTCCACTAGATGAATATGCATTTTCCCCCTTTAGAACAGAGAAGAAATACTTTCTCTCCACTAAAGGCGCCAGACATCACAATCGCAGATGAGTCGGCAATTTGCAACTTCACCGACAAATGATTTCTCATGGATCACAGCAAGAGATTTACTTCAAACACTTCGCTGTTTCATTTAATTCTATCCTTTTATTTCTAAAAAGCAGCTGGATAAAAAATTAGTGATTGTTGAGGTGAAAGAATACAACAATGAAGTAATCAAAGCACATTTATTTTGTAATATGTTTTTATGGAAAGTTAAGGGGACTCAGTACCTTACGAAAACAAAAGTAGAACATTTTGACAAACTGATTTCGATTCATCATAAAACAACAAGTTTTGCTCATTTCAGAATGAAACTTTGCCAGTTTGTGTAATAAAGTGCATAGTTTAAAATATTGTGTCAAGGTTTGCTATTAAATTAATATATTTTCTTATACAACATGAAATATGCGTACAAAAATTTGAAAAATAAATTAGCTTACCTTACGTTACCCACAAGATAACTTTTGAAAGATATACAGTAGAACCATTATTCTTATACCAAACTAAAGCTAAATCATGATCATATTCTGTAAATCTCAAATTTTAAATTTATCTTACATTGAAAAAAAATTGAAAAATTAAAAAATTATCAAGTTTTATTTAGTAACTTTTTTTCATCTATCATCTAAATCTAATCATCCTATTAACAAAATTGAGATTCACAGAATAAAGATTTACAAGTACAACACTCATGTAAAATTTTAAAGCTCTGCATGCAAAAGATTTTTTTTTAGTCCTGTGGGAATGTGTGAAAATAGCAAACTGAGAACTGTTCTATGTAATGTAATGTTTGTTTACATTACATTACATAGAACAAGCCACTTTAGACATTTACATTTTTTGTTGCACAGGGTGTAATAAATGTCGGATTTTGACGCAGTTTGTTTTAAAACGTTCCTAACATTCAGTACTATTTATTAAAATCAAATTTGAAAAATCGAATTTTTGAAGGTGCAAAGGTACTAAGTCCCCTTAAGCCATATTTCATCAGTTTAAGGAATAATCAGCCATATTTAAATATAAAATTATTAAAACAGAGCAACACAAACTTTAAATTCAAATTATTAAATCACATTTCCTTAATACATAAGTATAAAACTTTAAGTCCCTCATTAAATTTTCTTATGTCTCTTTTTTTTTCATTTAAGATATCATTTAGTATTTACGAAATCACTTAGCATAAATTCTGGTAATTCAATTGTTCTAGGATATTACATGATATAAGAAATTTCGTAAAAATGATATTTAAGAAATATACTTTCTAAAACCATAAAAGAGCTATTTGAACATTTATTTTCCGAAAGAACAACATAAATAAAATCTACATCCTTAGCGTTTTATTTAGGTCTCATCCAATATGCCATACATATCTCTGAAATCGAAGAAGAGTTCTTTTTTCCATTTATGACAGATGTGACATTTGAAAGGTACAATGCTTGATATATGGCTTAAAATGATAATATGTGAACTTTAATATAATTTGTTATGTGCTTTATTTCGGTTTGTCATTGAATAAATACAAATATATCTTTAATATTTAGATTGTAGTTTTGGAAAATAATTTTATAATTCGAAAGGTAGAATAGTATACGAAAAATATATCCTTATGAGTTATTACTTATAAGATTGAATAAAATATACCAGTGTTAGGATTAGGAAATAAGGTGTTAATAATAGAGTAACTAACTGTAATACTGTCGAATGAAAACTTCTTCCTTCCTCTAAGAGGTTCAGGATTATGACTTTTTTGACCGGTGAGATCGTCTTCACATTCCTTCGAACAAAATCAATGAAACAAACGCTCCTTATTCAAGTGTATAAAGACAAATCTGGTTATCAACACTGGAATTTGTTCCGGAGCCCCTTAACAGATTGCAGTCTACAATGATAACATCAATCGCATTAGTAATGCCTTCTTTTATCAAAAAAGTTTTTTTTTAGTGTACTAGCATATATTCATTTATATGTATCTAAATATTAACAAAATACTTATAAATATCTGATACATAGTCCGAGTAGTTTAATTTAAAGAAATGAATCATAAACATTTAAAAACAACAAATTCAGTAAATTTAAAGGAAATGATTGATGCTTACTTTGCTGTAATACCTGCTAATCGGAGCATATTACTTTCGATTTCCCTATATATACAAAGAAATATTATTAGAAAATGTGTTTAACTATTTTATAGGATATTAACAAAATTTGAACATTAAAATAACGACATATTAAGTAAGATAAATAAACAGCTCTCAAATAAACTTGAAATTCCAACCATTTTAATTTAAATATTTGTAAAAATAATATATAAGTAAGATCTTAGATTTTTACTTACAAACTTCATCATTGTTTTGGCATGATTAAAATAAAGGAAATCCTTCTATCTATAATTTGAAGCACATCTCAAATTTTATGCTTTTAATGATCCCTCTTCCCTTTAATTGAAATTAAATGATAAAATAAACATAAAGTCATCGATATTTTATTCATTTGAAAAAACAAATACAAAGCAATATCTACATCACGATTTTAAAATAAAACTATCTATAAATTCTATAAAAGCGATACGATAAGGGAATCCAATCCTTTGAATTAAGTAACTGCATTAAAATTATTAATTTCAAAGGAGACTCCCTCTTGTAAATACAGTGGTCAGTTGCATTGTATAGTCAGCAAGAAAGACTCTGATCACAGATGAAAATTTAATAGAATCATAATTAATTAATAGAATAATAACAAATTATTCAATGAGAAGACCATAATTATTTGCATTTGTTAAATTTATTAAAGTAAATAGAGTTATAGTTAATGATTACATAATTAAGAAAACAACATACCCGATATATTCGAAACAAAGTGCCCTAGCGTAGATATTTGATTTCAGTAGCATTGCATATTGTGAGTTAAGTAAGTAAAGTGCCTAATTATGAGTGTACGAGCATGTCTCATGATATGAAGTGTGGGTTTCGAAAGTTCGAAGAAATCGTGTAAGTGTATGAGACAATTATTTGGTAAAATCATTACTTAAATACGCGGACGGAAGGGATACATGGTTACCACAAATAAATAGAAAATGACCTTTCCTTTAGAATGAACCCGTAAAATTTCTGCGAATTAAGTGTACAATTACGCTTTACGGGTCTTTCAACAGTAAATTCAAAGAATTAAAAAAAAAAAACCACTCCGCATAAAAACAATTTAATCCATGGTCGGGAGATATCGTATCAATTATTAAAAACTATTATAAAACAATTACGTATAGAATCAACTTTTTCTGATACAAATACTATATATATATATTAAATATACTCATGGACAAAAACATTAGCGCACCAAGAAGGAGTCGTCAAAATGAAAGGAAATTTGACATACGTAATGACTACTTTAATATAAGTAAATGATTAGAAGAACAAAGAAAAATGATAATTTATTTCAGAGCAAAAGACAAAAGAACGGAGGATTTAATACCCTGTTGAACTCCCTGTAGCGCGAATGCACGATGCGATACAATCGGGCATTATGCCATGCAATTAATGTATGATACCCTGAGACATTTCGTTCTATATGTGCTGTAACCTTGCCTCTAGTTCGTTCAAAGTCGTGGGATGCCCAACTCGCCTTCCCAAATGATCCCAGATATGCTTGATTGGTGACAAATCTAGGGATCGAGCAGGCCAAGGAAGGATAGTAATAGTGCTGAGAAGTCTTGTGACACCCTTGCCGTGTGAGGCCGAGCATTGTCTTGTTGAAAAATAGTTTCTAGGAGCCGTTGTATGAGTAGCAACACATGTGGTTTCAGAATGTCATGGACTTACCGCCTGGCTGTCATGGTGCCAGGGATCAATACTACGGGTGACCGTGTATTGTAGGCAATGGCACCCCGTACCATCACACCAGCTGTGGGAGCGGTGTGTCGTTGTAAATCAAAGGCAGGATTGAGGCGTTCAACGCGGGGTCTCCACACATGAACACGATTGTCCTCACTGCTGAGATTGAATCTGGATTCGTCGCTAAAGACGACCTGGTTCCATTCCGCTGCTGTCTAGTTTCCTCGTGCGCGGCACCAATCCAAACGGAGGCGTTTATGGGTGGGCGTCAAGGGCAGCATAAGTAATGGGCGCCGCGATCCCAAATGTTAATTTGTCAAGTATACCATATAAGCCAGATTATAAAGAATTAAGATTTACAGATGAATTCTTTTCCAAACGTTAATTGATGGTAGATGTAGATCTTCATAAAAACGCTAGTGAGGTATTTTTAATTTAAAGAAATTAAGAACAATTCTAAGCGAACAATTTAAAAACAATCCATGCTACAGCAAATCATACTAGATTATTTTTCATATAAATAATACTTTTAAAGAATTCCAAATATTTGAATAAATTCTTATCCATAAATTTACATCAAAAGTAATTAAGTTTCAAATTAGATTTTGCTCTACTGAGCAAAAAAAAACCCAGATGTAATCGCATACATATGTAATTATTACTACAGGGAATCATAATCAGGTAATATTAAATCATTGTTTTGAAATACTGAGAATGGATACGGAGGAAAATTTACTTCTTTAATGATAACAAATACAAAACTAACAAATATTAATAAGAACTTTGCTTGGTTGAATGGAATATTTGGTTCCATTTCCCTTGGAATATTTACTTCAGTTTTAAAACATACTAATTTTGAGGGCTCATTATCCCTTTCTTTGTTATGAAATATCTTTCAGAAAGAAAAGTGTTAATATCAAAGAAATGCAACAAATCATCATGTTTGGTTTGTTCTAATTTTTCTATTTGGAAATAAAATGGCAGTAAAACTAATTTTGACAATTGCGTGTTATTAAAGCCATGAATAAGAAATGCAGAGCTTTTAAGTGAAAAAAGGAATGACCACATTTCTTTAAAGTACGCTAAGAAATTTTTCCACCTGAATATTTCTTTTTGAAACTACTCATACTAGAAAAAAATAAAGAAAAAGAAAAAAAAATAACTAAATTATGTGATAAGAAAATTTTCACATTACATTTTTCTTTAAATTTCAATTTATGATAAAATTAAGTTTTTGACGAGTACTATAATTCTTAGTTATAACGTTGTAAGAATTCATGACGTTAAACTGTCATTTAAACATGAAAACATGAACATTAAATGCGATAACTTTGTTATTAAAATATTTTTTTCCCTTTCAAAAATAAGCAGTATTTTATCATATAGATATATATATATATATATAACTGTGAAATCCATTAAAAATTTAAAAATGTAATTTAAATATTTTCTTGTAATATCTTTTGAATTCCATATTTATTTATGCATGGAATTTTATACATACTTTAACACATTTAAAATTAAGATAAATAGAGGCATTAAATGCAATAAAAAAATAATAATTTCATACATGATTTCGTACGTTACATTCAGAAATATTTTTAATAGATTTTAGAAGTATAAAGTTAGCTAAAATATTATTTTCGAACTGTTTTATACAACTGTTTAATAAGTAAAATTATTAGTAATTATTATTTCCTTGATATATATTTGCAGAAAATTTCCATTCTTATCTATTGTGTCAAAAGTGTGTTTCCTAAGACTACCACAATATTCTCAAGACTCAATGCATTTGAATCTACAACTATACAAATACAAATACAGTAATTTATTCAGCCACGCGGAATATGCTGTCATTTATTTTCTGAATCTTTAAAGTTAAAAAGTCCGGATTTTGAGAATTGTTTAATGTCACATGCAAATGGAGCATAGTGGACTGTAACAGAAAAATGACCGAAAAGTCATTTTATCTGGATAAGTATATTTACATATAAGAAAGAGCCTACTCTGTTCAAAAATTCATTGAAGTTTTCATTCAAGAAGTATGGCTCGTTAATATAAAAGAAAAAAAAAATATTACTATGAACAGAATTATATCCATTTTACACATGCATACAATCGCACTTCTTTTTCTCGTAAAAATACGACTAAATTATTCTTCCTTTTTCACTTTATTAGTTAAGTTATTCAAAAAGTTTTTAAAGTTTATTATAAAATTAAATTATTTATACATAATACATAAGTAATATAGTACAATTATCATCATCTATTTGCTTATAATTATCTTTGTTACTTCCAAGTTGATGTTTAGGGAATATCTAAGGCTTTCACTTTTATTTTCAAACCTTTTTAAATTCTAATACACATTTTATTATTTAATTAAATGATTATTATTAGCTATTTGGAAATTCAATTCCATCTCCAAGGAAATTAAAAATATTTCTTAATATTTATTTTAATAAATAAAAAGCATATAAAGTAAAATATTTGTTTTATTTATAAAATATTAATTATCCTGATTTACGTCAAATATAAATTGGCTTCGTATATGAAAATAATATTTGCTATACTAACGTATATCTCTATGGGAGGAAAGGAAATACATTCTGATTACAAAATACTATGGATATTCATATTAGTTTATCAATTCAAAGGAAAAGCAATTTTAGTCTGGATACTTTTTACAACACAAAAATTCAATTTACCGAAACTTCTGATACAAAAACATGAGATGAAGAAAATTCAAAAAGTTTCGATCATATAATCTAAAAGCAACACGATTTGATTAAGTGAAAAGTGTATAAAGTATAAGGAATAAAAATCGAATTCCAATTTACAGATAATCAACTTTTTCCTAGGTCTACGAAACAAAATCAGTAAAAAATTTTACTTGCGATCAATTTTTTTTATTATTTCTACTCGTGTTCATTAAAAAGGAATGTATTTTGTCAAATCTACAGAATTGGAAAGTAACATTTTTTTGGTCTGAAATGGACCTAAATAACTAAGGGTAAAATACAAATTTTGTTTCAATAAAGATAAGTATAAGAATAATAAGATCTTTAAGTATAAAATTAAAATATTTCTTTCAAAATTTATTTTTCAACTTTATAATAGTTCTGTAGAATGCGTTGTATGTAAAAAGAGTTAATCTCGATTGCGATATAATAATAAAAAAAAGTTTATTTTCAATAATAAAATATTTATATTTGATTAACATTACATATTTTTTAGCAGTAAATGAAGACGTTTGATTTTCGGTTATTATTTTAGTTGATTTTTACACGTTAATTCATTTTATACAATAACATGAAAATCACTGTCTTAAGTTTCATTTCTAAAACACATATCTATAATAACTACTATTATTACCATTATTGTAATCAAAAGAATGGATTCAATTACTGAAACTCATTTTATTTAGAGAAATTATTTTTGTTGCTCATATCGCTTTGAAATTCGGTTCTAATCTATTTTGATTCTTGATGTCTAATTCCACTGGGAATAACCAAAACATTTTATGTATTTCTTTTCTTAATAACTTATCTATTATTTGTTTCAATATTTATTTCTTATTAGATATCTCTGCAATAATATTTATACAGTTTCTGAAAAAAAAAACCAAATCCTACTAGAAAAGATTATTAAACACTGGTTCACATTCTGTGGTTTCTTTGGATTCGCCTTCGGATGTTTTTTCTTTAAAAGATGTATTGAAGAAGATGTCTTCATTTTAACCTTATTAACTGGCACATGAAAATTGTTTTATTGAAGCTATTTTTTATGTTTTGTGCTAAAACATATGCATTTCCATTTTATGAGTAGTGGGATCTTAAATTGTATTGTTATTTGGAAAGATGTATTTTGGAGAATTATAAATAGTCCTTCGGCTTATAAAGGTGAAGAGAACAAAAAAGATACTTTTTTTAAGAAGACAAATATTCATTTTCCTTTTTAGCTTAAATAATTCTTACATTTAAATATCTAACTATTAACGTTTTTTTTTCCTGTGAGCTGCATTCTTTTATATTTCTCTTTTGGTGATTAAATGATTTTTTTTTCTTTCTGAGTTTTAATTTTCTTTTTAAAATTGTCTGCTACAAATTATTTTCTATCATCCTCTATGAAGAAAAAAAAAGATTTTTTTTATTGATGAATTCTAATACTGTTTTTTTCCATCACTCTTCAAAGATATTAGGAAGAATCTAAAAAATGGGGAAGGAAATATTAATATCTGTTCAACTTCTTTTGAAGAAACTTGATTTGTTATATTTAAGAGAAAAATCATCTACAAAAGTCAAACGTTATTTATTTATCAAACATATTTTTAAATAGTTTACTATTATTTTTGCTTTTAAGAATAAATTTTAAGTATCCAGTTATAATAGGTTGTTGGATGAATAACGGAACACATAGGTTTTGGACTTTTAATGTTCTGTCGAATAAACTATTAAATAAGTTGATTCGGTCTATTCTTTGCCCATGGATCTAGAAAATCAATTTTAAAAAATTGAAAATACATTACCTTTATAAAAGATTAACGAGTTAAAAACATTAATACTATGAAAATAATGAATGCTTAGGGGGAAAACAGATAATAACTATTATTGATTGAAAATGGTTTTGTGGCAGGAGAGAAACTTAATTGGTTAACTAATCAGGTATTGGTTCCATCAATTCAAAACTCTGCGAGACGGAGTTCGAGTAAACATCAGAAGTGGATTGGGTATTTAATTATAAATGTATCAATATATAAAACAGAAAGCTTTGATTTCACTCTAAGTATTTGTGAATTAAAAATAAAGCGGGTATTATTGCTGCTTTGGACAAACTGTTCTTGCTTGTTCTTGTTAATTTAAAGAACTGTTCCTTAACCTGTTCTTTGATTCACTTATTATTTAGATTCCTCAAACTTAAGACACGAAGTAAATTTCAAAATATAAAATTATTGCTTGTGAAAGAAACAGAAGGCTATTTTCTAATTTTAGCAGCAGGTAATGAAAATAAAGTATCTTTGGTATTTTCTAAAAATGAATTTTTACATATATTTGCATATTCAAAATAAATAAATTGATTGAAGTAAATGTCAATAAAAATATTTCATTTCGTTTTTCTTTCATGAGTATATATTGTTAATTTTAGGCAAAAGCATTTAATATTTTTGTTGGAAAAATTAATTAGTAAGCCACGCTTCTAATTTTTTTTTTGGGAAATGAATAAGATATAACATTCTTGCTGACACACACATAAATAAAAAATAAATATGTTTTGTTTTAGTCTTCTGTACCTACAAAAATTAAATACTGTGTACAGAAATCTATTTCCTTTTTTTAGTAAAATGAATAGTTTTAAACTGGTACTCATGAAATGTATTAAATATTTAAATACATATTCTATATTGATTCGCTTTCCTTCTATACAATAATAAGAATCAGAATACAGCGAAAGTGTTCCTAAAATATTATTCATTAATCATTCGTAGATTTGATTTTATTTAAATTGATGTTAATGTCAAATATTGCATCATATGTATAAACTTGTTGCGGCTAAATATTTTCGTTTAATTAAGACTTACTTTACAATTATAAGCCCAAAAATGTATTTTGACGATCAAATATATTCTTTGTGAGAATTAAAAATATATATAAAAAAAGTTATTTACTATTATGTGCATCTAATAAAAGTGAGATAATTTTATAATTATTTCATCATTTCAAACCAAAAATATCACATGGAAAATAGAAATACTTTAAATGAGGAAAAATCAGTTTCGATTACATTCTGTTGTAGAAGTTGATTACGAAACGGATATGAAAGTAGCCAAACTTCATGTTTTTTCCCCTCCTATCATTCTTCTAATTTTGAGCCTAGTTCATGTGGGTTCCTTTTTTTTATTTTGAGTCTAAAGTTTTCGAAAGGGTTTCCCATCGGGCCGTTCTAGCTTTAATTCAATTTGCTCTCTTAGAGGTTAGCGCTTATGTGTAAATATTTTTTTTCTGCGGCATTCATTTGGGAGAGGTAGGATAGACTCACAAATGCGCTCGTTGGTTAATAGCTCAAAGCGGTGTACTGTTACGGTCATGGTAGAGTGTCGCTATCCTTATTCATTGATAAAAAAATTTGGTAGTTCATGGACGGGCGTGGCGGTGAATGACGTTTGCTCGCTATCAGTAAAAAGGTTATCCTCCATTTTGGGTGAATTTGTCGCTGATGGCTTCAAATTTCCAAATCAATTCGTTTAAATATTGATTATGCTGTGCCAGGTATACAATTATATGTTGTAACTATCCGTGAAAGTTATTCCAAACGATTGCACGTATACACAACAAAATCAATTATATCTGCAATAGCAATGTAAAAAAAATCAAAACTGTTTTTAATGTTTTAAATTGCCAATTACAGTAGGTGCAGATAACATTTCTTCCTTGTGTTTTAAAAACTGGGGTTTCTTTTTTCAGAGAAATGGAGTAAAGCATATTATTTCAGCACCATATTCTTAACAGACAACTAAGACGGCTGGAAGTTGTTTGCAAACCCTTGATAAAGGTTCATAATGTATGTTCAATTAATCAGAAGCGAACTGAACATTTTTTTTTATTTTGAAGGAGTTACATTTACAACAACAGGAGAAACACCAGGAAAATTATAATTCAACGAAAATTTAAGTTATCATTGAAATGTATTGTTTTCTATTAGTTTTTTCCAGATTTAAAGGAAATCAAGATGAAGGAGAAACAGGATTGTCTTTTTTCACTGATTCTTTTCCAAGTGATTCAATTTTATTTAAAAACTATACCAAGACTACTAAATGGAGAACCGGAAAGATTTTGATCCAACTATGAGATATTCTGTTTGCTCCATAAAAAAAATGCAAATGATGGCTCGGATCATATGCATCCCATATCAGTTGCTAAGGGAGTGAAACTGATTCAATTGCCCTACCTTTACCATCGAAGGAAATGGACTTGCCTGAGTCTATACCCAAGAAGAATATAGCGTTTCACCGAGTCTTCATGTGGTGTCTGTTTCGAGTTCACCTAAGCCTTCTCTAGACACAACTAAAGGGATGTCAAGATTCTATTCAATACCACTGAATTTGAGCATTCGTCATTGAACGAGAATATTTAGACAAGGTGATTGATATGCTTACGAACAATAATTTATTTGAAATAGAAATTTATGAGGAGTGGAACTATGTATAGATGTTCTTGTGAGTTAGTCTCCTAGTTGTATTGATTTTGAGCCCAATTTATGATGATTAATGCGTATGCATATGTGGTAATTTAAAATTGGTTATATAGTTTTTGCTAGAATAATTGTTTTTCTTTTTCAATGGACAGTTTTTAAGTGTGATTTATCTTGTCTTTTCAACAAATATTTTTTTCACTTTTAAAATAGTTTTCCGCTTTCGTTACCTAAAGCTAAGTACATCAGGGTTTTGGAAAACGGGAAATGTGTACATGTACAAGCTTTTTATACTACTTTGAAAAGCATCCCAACAGAAGGAATAGCGATTGTCATCTAGTCAAATAGCTATTATTTGTCAACTTTTGACTCACATTAAATGCTGTAATTGTACACCACATACCATTCTTTCTGATCTCGACACTGATTGATCTCGATTTATTTTCAAAAATAAAAAGCTGAAGCTAAAATTATAAATATCTGACAATGTCAAGAGTACGCAATGTAAAGTTACCAAGGAACTGGGCCGCATACCAGAAAAGTCTACCCTACCTTGTAGATTACTCCAATTCATGGATTACTTAATAACTTCCATATAAAGATAATTATTAATAAATATGTATTTATTATAACTTAAATTTTATTTAAGAGCATTTTAATCAAACTGCATATATATTATTTTTATGTACTTAACATTTCGTATAATGTAGCTATAGATTTGTATACTCTTATTAAAATTTCATAACATAAACTTCACTATGGATACATTATAAATAAAATCTTATAGGCATATGTTCCATGATGAAATAAACGTTTCCTATGTTTTCTGAATTTTTTTCTTATGTATGTGGATATTGGCTAGGTTACGGCTTTATTTCTATAATATCAAGTTAAATTCGTACTGTATTTTCAATAGGCAGTAATAGAATTTCGAGAGAAAAACTGCAAATTCACCACACCTAAATACTAACATTCTACAACATATATTTCTTTTAATTGTATACATGCTATTAATAATATTGATAAATTATATCGTAAAATGCTAAACTATTTTAACTATTTCAAAGAGTTTTATAATGAATGTTGAACAGTTCAAAATGACGAAAAATGATAAAAAAGACTATTGTACAATAATATTGCTTTCAATGATTAGGTTAATAAAAGTATTGCGTCAGAAATATCTTGATTATATATTCTTAGATAATTGTTAAATAACATTATACCCCGCGTAAATTATTGTACCTGTTTGTTAAATAATATATAAATTTAAGTATTATACGATACCTTATTTTACGTTACATCCAAATAAAATATATGTAAGTTCATTCAATAATTACACTTTCACAGATTGCATGTTCTAATAAAATTATAGTGAAGATATGGAATGCAATCATAACAACGAAATAATGTAATAAATGTTTCCGATTTGAACGAAATAAATCAACACATATTCACCAAAATGAGGCAATAAATTACATCGTTTGGAACGGAAGTATAGCCATAATCACATCTACTATATTACGCTATCACACATTGGTTATATGAACTTGGAGAATATTAACTGGCAATTCAATGTTGCATATCAACCGTAAGGTTTTAACGCTTTCAGTTCCCGTAATCTATTCGTGTGATTCAAATTACTGCATCAAATGAGCCGAATAATACTTGATTTAACTACCAGACCTGTTAATCTAATAGATTAGAATTATCTCACATATATGTAGCATTTGGTATCAGCGCATACATACGAGTGAAGAGAAGTAATTTAAAATATCATGAAAGCTAAATTAAAGTTTGGACTTTCACTAATACAGGCTTTACTTACTTATACGGCAGAATAAAACTAAAAGTTTAATTTAAAGAAAAGAAAAGGATACGAATTTTTTGTTCTCCAAAGCAATTTCATTCATTAAGTCTAAAAGTAATTTTAGAAGATAGAAATAAATATGTACAGCTTCGCGTGAAATGGAATCTTTTTTTGAAAAAGAATATTTTTAGAGAATAAAAAATCTTAAACTCTCGGAGTGAGGTATTCATGAAATTTTTACCCATTCTTGCCTATTAATATCATTCTGATAATGTTTTGCGCAGTAAAAAGAAAACTGATGCCGTGAAAAGAAATTCATTCTTGGAAAGATTGGCTCCTTTCTCAAATTGAATATTTATGAATTATTTATCTTTTACACAAAAGATTAAACTCATAAATTAATTACTAATAAATTAGAAAAGCAGGATGTATAATAATTTATTATTCTAGGAAGATATACGGAGAAGATCGTTTAAATTTATTCAAGCGCTTTTTATTCTCTGCTTTCTATACATAAGTACTATATTTAGTATCTCCTTCTATTCGACAACTTTTTAAGGACCTACATTATTTTGGTAAATACCAGCAATATTTTTAACTGATTCTTATCTTTATGAATCAACACCATCGTAAATAATCTCTGCAGTGCGGTTTCCGTATATTTTCTGAGCGTTCAAATATGAAATATACTTTAACAGCCCACATAATTGAAGTAAAATCCTTGCGATTGTGACAAACATGTGAACTGAAAGCACCATCTGATGCCATCTGTTTTCAAATAGAAGAAATTTTTGAATTACCATTGTATCAATATTCTGATATCAGATATTCGAAGGCGAAATAGTTCAAAAGAACAGAACAATTTTTACTTAAAAAGTTATGCTTCATATCTTGAAAATTTATAGCACTTTTAGTATTAGATACTGCAAAAGCTCCAATTTAAGCTTTGCTTAAAAACCATTTGTTTGCATATTAATTTCTTATAAATGTTAAAATTTTTGCAATGTTTTCTGCTTTTACCCATATTTATGGCATTTAGAACAACTGTTATGCACTATTAAATGTAACGTAAAATGTATGCTACAATTGTAAAAAGGAATCTGGAATAATTAGACAAAAACATATATTGAAAGTAAACAAATACTATTTGTTATGAATTCTCAGCAAGAAATCACTAAACTGTAAAGGCCTGGCTAAAACAAAAGAAAATTATGAAAACATTTCCTATAATTTTAAAATAAAGAAAACAATAGAAATTGAGTTAAAAATTTAAAAATGTAATTTTTTATAACTGCCGATTTCAAACTGTTATTTCCAGTTTTCTTTTGGAGTCAAATGAAATTTTAATATATATATATATATATATATATATATATATATATATATATATATATATATATATATATATATATATATAACGTAAAATGAAAAGAAAAAAATACTTGAAATAAAAAAAATATCAAAAATTACCCATGTGGTGAAAAAATGACATTTGGTACGTAGCCAGTCACCTTAAAATGCCTTGGCCATTTTTTACGATTTTTTCCTTCTATGTAAGTGTTGGAAATGGCATGTTTTCCATCGTGATCATTTAAATAAAGCCATGATTCATAGTCCCGAAAAACTTCCAAATATTTCCAATTAGAAGTATTCGATACAGATTTCTACAGTTAATTTTTTTCTCCCTTCATTATATTCTTCTTCAAAATTATATAAGCTATACGTTTTAATATATTTAAATTTAAAATCTTAATGAATAGTTTTATTTACACTTTGATACATAATTATTTATCTCATTGTATTGTTTTGGTTATAATGAGTTTTTTTCCCTATAATAAGACTTTAGTTTCCTTGATAAGTTTACAATTATTAGATTATATTAAAACAGAGCATAATGAGAGAGTGTGGGAGAATATTCGGTATACAAATTGACAGTTAATGGCATCAAACATCATAGATAAGAAAAATGGGTTGAGTCGACATGTTAAATGCATTTACATTTCGTAGAGTAAGTCGATGCTACATAGAGTTTTATTTTAAATTTCATTACATTCACTACATCAAGACTGTAATTTAGAAATATATTTTCTGAAGGGTATTTAAAACATACTACTGAAAATCTTAGGCGTGTTTTGAAAGTAAATACCGCATTTAAATAAGGCAGCTGCATAAGTTTGCACATAAGGTCATTCAATGAAGATTCAATAATAATTCACATATGTTGACCAATCACAGACGCCAACACAGAAGCATTTGTCCACGTTTACTTTTATTTGTGCGCTTTTGAAATGACTAACGCAATTGAAAATTTTGCCAATTCTGATATATGTGTTGGAATTCATTTTCTGTATGCAAATTGTGAAAAACGAAAAAAATAATCTGCTGATGAATGAAGTGTGTGAACGTGTAATTCATGTTATAACGGAAACACACCAGTAATCCAAAGAGTGGAGGCATTCAACATCACCCAAAAATAAAGCTTATGCAAGCATTTTCAACGTGCAAAATCATGTGCACAGTATTTTGGGATAGGTAGTCTTTACTGCTTATAGATGTTTTACCTTGAGATGACACATAAATTCTGAGATATAGAGTGACACCTTGACTAAATTGTGTCATGCAAATCAAATCCAAATGGGCGATATGTTGAATAAAGGGATTGTTTTGCTTCATGATAATGTTCGCCCACGCGCGGTTGTAGTATCGAAATATTTTAACAGCATATGGCAAGGAATAACATGAATATCCTCAGTATACGCTTTGATCTGACTACCCTTTGTCCTTGAACTTGAAAACACATTTATGTGATCAGCGACATAACGAGGATGTCATCTCGAGGAAGATGATTTTAAAAACGGCGTTGGTGGAGTGATTAGCCTATCACAAAGCAGATTTCTATGATAATGCAATTTAGAAGCTGTTTATACGATATAATAAGTGCCTCAATAGTGGAAATAATTCTGATGAATATTAAAATAAGATACAAGTCTTCTGATAAAAATAATTTAGCAGAAAAATTGTGCTTCGTTTTTTATTAGCAAAACGGTACTTTCTTACAAAACAAGCTAATATAATCTGGTACAAATTCAAAAACTTCCTTTGTAATTCATAGCAAAGAACGTTTTTAAATGTTTATGTTTGTAAAAATCAATGTACTAACGACTATGTTTATAAGTTACTATGCTTAAGCAATTTATATAGAAAATATCACAATTTATTTGTTTTGTTTTATCTTTTTCCGATTTTATTATGTTATAGTTGTCATTTGAAGGTAACTTGGATGAGGTTTTCATTTAAATGATTGTTTCAAAATTTAGCATATTTTGTAAGAAATTTTCATTATAATAATAATAATAATAAAAAGTAATTATAAGGTTTTGAAATAAAATTTACTTAGTTTCATTTCACTGCCATATACGCGCCAATCCTTCTACGATTAAGAATTTGGAATTAAATCAGCAACAAAGAAGTCAGAATGAATTAATAAATTAGTTAAGTGTAATTTATAAATACTTATACATCGCCAAAAGAAATTAATTCAATGATAAATAAATTCATAAAATTTCTTTTTTAAGTTATTTTAGGATTTATCTATCTATTTCTATAAGAACCACTGAAATGTAAATCACACAATAATAAAATTTATTAATATCTCTTACGATATTTACTTTTAAGATTACATGAAATCTAAACTCAGGTCGACGAACTAGAAAAGGGAATTTATTGTTTCTAAAATTCTATTGTTCAGTCTCAATAATATTTACGGAATATTTTTGTAAAAGATTGCTTATAAGTAAATTTTGATAAAGTTTACTTTTAAGATTACATGAAAACCTACGTTCAAGCAAACGAATAATGAATAAGTCATGCATTGTTTCTTAAAATTTGTTATAAGTTATAATGATATCTAATAGGAAATATTTTTCTTCAATTCGAAAAAAGAAGCACTGAATGATTTGCAAGGGAAAAAAATGTTTCAAAATCATCGTTTTCTTTATTTCTTAATAATAGATTTATCGAGGCGGGTCTTATGTGAATTCAGAAGAATACATTTTTTGAAATGTCTGTAAACCTAGAAGTACCAGAGTGTCATAACTAATCCTAACAAGATAACAGTCTTTTATTTTATTTCAACCAAAATTTCAACTCTACATTTTTCAGTTACAAAAGAATTGTATTAAGAGATGTATTGCACTTGCTTTTCGAGAAAGGGTGAGAGGGAGAAGTTCGTGTGTCCGCATCTTGCATGTACATGTTAAGAAGGTGTGTGAGCTTTTGTGATTAGAAGCTATTGTATTGGAATATTGTAGAATATTCTTAGCTCTGTAATAGGCATGAAACTAAGAGAAAAGAATATTTCCCTGATGTAAATTGAGCAGAAGAAAGATGAATTAGTAGCATTCCAGTTTTCCACATGTTTAGTGATTGTGCCTAGCAGAAAAAAGTTTTTCGAAGGAAGAAGCTTTCAAATTGCTAAATGGACATTCAGAAAATGATTCTTGCGACGAAAATAGATCTGATGTTGATAATAATTTTTTTTATAAACGTCGAAAGAAAAATTCTGGAACATTCTCATATAACTTCCTCGTCTCGATCTAGTTCGAGGGACAGCGAGTTGAATAAAAATATTCCAAGTAAATACAGCTCAAAGGATAGTAATCCCCCCTTAAAAGTGATTAAAAAGAAGCGAATGATAGAACTATGGGGAAATATATCAACAAAGTTCAGTGCCTTCTAGTCGACGACCTATTCAAAATATTCTAAAAGAAAATCCGGGACTAGCACCATATTCCAAAAAAAGTATTGTTAAATGTAGTCCAATAACTTCCTGGAAACTTTTCGTAAATGATAAAATTTTGAATATCATAAAAAAATATACATGTTGAAGCAAAATCAAAATTAAATAATGAAACGTAGATCATTTCTCTCGAAGAACTAGATTGCTTTATTGCAATATTGTATGTTATAGGAGCTTTAGCTGCAAAAGAAGTTTCTATAACTAGCTTTGGTCAAAGACCTGGGGCCATATTGTTTTCCCTTCAACAATGTACCGGCACAGATTTCTAGAAACCATGCGGTACACGCATTTTGAATCAAAATTTTCAAGGTCAGATAGATTGAAAGATGATAAATATGCAATAATATCAGATGTTTGGAATGCATTCATAGAAAATTGTCTGATGTAATACAAACCACAGAAGAAAACATTATTATAGATGAGCAGCTCTCTCCATTAAAGACAAACTGTAGAATTTTGCAATTTATACCTAACAAACCCGACAAATTTTGCATCAAACTTTTGTTCGCTGAGGATGTCAGCTTAAAGTATATAATCAATGCATTTCATTATTTAAGAAAATATTATTTCTTAATAAATGATCTAAGAATAGATGAAAATTAGATAAGTACAACCTTATCTCAAAACAGGACAAAATATAATATGTAAAAAAAATTTTTTACACCTCTAAAACTTACCTAAAAGAAAATACATGTTTATGGAAAGTCTAAAAGAAAATGGTTAGAGATATGTCGGGACAATCGATATAGCAAAAAGAGATGTTCCAAAATCTTTTAAGGAAACAAACAAACAAAAATAATAATATTCAACAATCTTCATGACCCATAATAACACCTTTCTTGTTTCTTACCAATGTAAGAAAACACTCAAATTTCTTTCCTCTTTACATATTACATTCTTAATTGAAAATTACTCAAAATGTGAGAGAAGAAAACTTCTGATATAATAATTTTCTAAAATTCCCCTAAATGTGTTGTTATTGTTTAGTCGTCATTGTAGATGAAAAGGCAAGAAAACATTCCATGAAATCTGCATCAAAGTATTGGTCCATGCATGTTTTTTTTTTTTTTTTTT
>BMAW01037412.1:12145-34646 GCA_019974015.1 Nephila pilipes
TACATGCTTAAAATTGTATTTTTAATACATGCTAAATTTTATTCACTATGTTGTGGCAACAGTAAAAATTATTCCATTTTATTTTTTTGTTTTTACAAGAGAAAAGATAATTTTTGAGATATTAACATTGATTTGTTTTATTAATTTGTGAGATACTTTTTGTGATATTAATGTCTGAGAATCTTTATTAAAGAGAGATATTTTGACATCATCTACAACTAAGACTTCATACGGGAATATTACAGATAATCAAATTGGAAAGCTTCAAGTATTAATGATAATACCTTGAGATGAAATACATATAAAAAGTAATTTGTATTTTCAATTAAAGTATAGTTTTTTTTCTTCAAAAATACGTTAACTCAATACATTCCTGATAATCGGTTCCAAATAAAAACAAAATAAAACAAAAAAAATAGAGTGTTATGATATAATCAGAAAAATATCATTTATGCAACTGAAATGGAATGCGCCCCGATAGTTAGTAAAAAAAGTAAAATATGTGAAAAAATAAGTGATAACTTTATAATAATTTTAAAAAATAAAGATTTTGGAAACACTTCAATAGTTTGGTAAAAGTTTTTTTAGTCAATATTATATGAGTAATGCTTTTAAAAGCTTCGTTGTAGATATTAGGCATTTGAAATATTAAAATCAAATAAAATATATTTCACAAAATAACAATACCAATTGTTTCTTTTACTTTCCCATTTTTATTCTCTATTTGATAAGAATTATTTAAAATAAATTTCGGCTTACATTTCGAATATCAAGAAGTAGTTTAAATACCGTTTCTAAAGTGATAAATCCATAACATTAAAATATAAGGAGAATTCAGAAACAAAATATATGGGATATACATATATATCTTTTTATATAAAATAATGCAATAAGTAACGCAAATTGTTTTTACATCGAACAAAATATAGCATCAAATAAAATCAATAGCCTCTAATTTATTCTATTATTAAATAAGTAAGACGCTGATTCTTTGAACAATATTCTAAAAGGATTAAACGCCTCCGTGAGAAGCGGAAAAGCGACAAAAATTGCATTAAATGCAATTACTCCTGAACGCCTTTTAATAGGAATGTCACAAAAATGCTTTTATTCCATTAAAGAGAGCTAATAAGCAATAATTCTAGGGAAAGTGGGAGTATTCCCAGAAGAATTGTTACATCAATAAAAAGTGATTTTAATAGATGTCGAGAAAAGAGCTTAATTTTAATGTACTTTTCAATGAGGACTCGAAAATGATATTACTTATTTCTAATTGCTTGATAATAACAATTCGAAAGACCCTGGGTAGCTCTAATATTTCATTTACAACCCTGTATTGAAAAAAGCAATACTTGGAATTTCTGTTCTGCGTTGGATTGAATTAAATAATCCCTGAGTTCCTGAATAAAGCATGCTTCGAGAAAGCTTATTGCAAAGTTTCTAGTTAAGCAAAATCGAACATTTTTATATATATTTCAATTAAATCGATGCACAAATTATTGTAAGCAAAAATATACCTGATTAATTGTGGATGATGTATGCATATTAACTGCAGTCTAACTAATTTTTCCCCAAAATTTTCAAATAAATTTTATTAATATTCAGAAGAAGGTACATGTATGTGTGTTTGTGTATACAGTGGTGAGAGATGTAATTGTAAGTGTGCGTGTGTATAAGTTTATATGAAATGCTTTTGATACGTTTTCTGTATTTAGACTGAAAATATTTATTGAAAACTTTATTATTAAAAAATATTTCTTCAGCTTAAAAACGATATCTATAAACTAAAAATAATGAACCAAAGCTACTACAAGCGTATCAATTGGGTATTTTTTTTAAATTAAAATCAAAGAATATACTAAAAAATATTCTGATAATTATAAGAATTTATTAGAGCTTGGCATTTTACGTAACTCTTACTCATGACGAAAAAATTAAAATTCGAGGCTTCATTTTGTTTTTTTTTTTTTTTTGCTTATTCATGTGTTAATCCATTAATCTGTATCAATGTAATATATGTTTAAAATAAAAAAAATGAATGTGGTACACCTCAAATATTTTATTACTGTTATATCCCACGCATATCATGCGACCGCGGTAACATAGTGATGACCACTTGCGGTTGGCGGTTTTCGTCGAGTCGTGGGTTCGAGCCTTGATACCATTAAAGACTCGCCATGCAGCCGAGGTTGTTGCACGTTCAACTTGTCGAGGCCCAAAGTCTTCTCGGTGGCGTGGTGTGGAAGTTAAGAGAAGGCGATGCCAGCTCAGATATCATCCTCAGCACATGACCGAGATTCAAAATCACGAACTCCGTCGCCAATAAAACCAAGCCAATCACGCGTATCATTTGAGGAGCAACAAAAGTCAAATTTGAAGCTCAGCTCTTAAAACGAAAGGCTCAATTATTCCGCTGGACAATTGGAGTATATCCGTGATTTTCAACTGTGGTACAGATATCCTTGAGGTTAAATGAAGATTAACCACGTAGCACGTAGGTAGCTAAGTAAAGAAAAGGCTTCACTGTCCAAAAGTAATCCCAAAATCCTCCCCGTGTTCATTCAACAATGAAAACAGCAGTGTGAGAAAATCGAGAAGAGACAAAACTCTTACTACGACTTTGTAAGAAAAAAGAATCTGATTTCTTTTCGAAGAAAACGAGAGATCTGTGAAATAAGAATGATTATGACCCCTAGAATAATAACAAATTTCAGCCATCTGAAAGCGATTATCATTAGAAAAATAGAATAATTCACAAGATTTCCTTAGAGGAAAGGCTGCGCCCAATTAAATACACTTTTTGTAATGATAAAAAACAAGCTCATGTTTTAGCCATATAATTTCTTATACCAGGTTTCGAACTTTCAATAACATAGCCTCAGGATATCCAAACTGTATTTATTTCCTGCGCATATTAACCGAAACAAAAACTTTGATTCTCTAATGATTGCTGCAAAATGCGAGAACAATTTTTTTTCGTTCTTTTTTACAGTACAACATTTCTACTGTGAATTAAATATTCATTTCAATTATGCTCTACGTTTTTCAGATGTATTTTATTACATTTTGTTAATCAAAATATATATATATAGTATTAATCAATTGCATAGTGATTTCTTGCAGTCATAATTATTTCAAAATATTTGTTACAATTTCTCTTAAACTCATATTGTCTGTGATTTATTCATTAGCCCTTAATTAATTATAGTTCTTGATTTCGGAAACAGAAACCGATATCGAAATGCATTAAAATGTATTAACATAGTCTTCAGATTACTTTGTTACGTTAAGAAGTAATATAGTAAAATTTTAATTATTTCTTAGAAATAACCGCTATACCTTGACAAAATTTATTCTGCATATTAATTGATTTTTATATACATAATATTGTAAGTTATAGTTAGTGTTGCTGATTTATTTGGCTTAAGGAAGCCATAGATTGACATTATCCGCAGAGTGGATAAGACTCAGTTCAATCTCCTGAGCTCTACGTTGACGGCCATCTATAGGTTTAGAAACCTATAGATGGAGAAATGTGTAACACTGGACTATGATTATGTAAATAAGTCTTAAGTATAGTAAATAAAATATTAAGTTTCTATTATTTTTAGAAAAAAAATAAAACTTTACGATATATATTTTGTTTCTATTTTGATTATTGAATAACGATCAAAATTTTATGTGTTACTACAGTTACTTCAATCTATGGCTTCCTGAAATCAAAACAAATCAACATTAATAACTGTGATTTATAATACTATGTAAATGAGAATAAATCAATATGCGGAACAAATTTTAAACAGATATCCTGATTGTTTTAGTACAATAATTAAAACTGTATGATACTCCCTCATATACAGAAAAAAGAATACATAAAATAAACTGATCATTCAATAAAAAATAAGACAAAACTTAAGATCGTGAATTCATCATAAGTGGTTATTTAGTTTTTCCAAAAATAAGAAACTAATAATAATCATCAGAATTTTTAAACCTTTTGAAAATATGCATTTAATTTAAATTGAAACACTGAGCAAAGTTGTAACATATAGAGCCCAAATCAAAAACATTTTTTACACCGAATGATATCATACAAATTAATATTTTGTCATTGAACTTTAAAAAAATTATATGAATCTCTTTAAATATTTTCTGTTAATATTTTTCTTTAATTTACTGAGAATATAATTGTTATGGTTTTGATTGTTTTTATTGAATTTTATGGTTTAATCATAGCTTCATTTAATGTTTTAACGTTGTGGTCTAAAAATTAAAAGTTATAATTATTTTGTTAAACGGAATGATAAATCCCATAAATTCACTGTAATGAATCATTTTTATTTATGCGTAACTTATTATGCTTTCAAGTACTTTTAGACCTTTAATTTAATTGTTCTCAAATATTTTTTTTAATTTCATGTAAATTAATATATATATTAGGAAAAGAACCACTCAAAAAAGTAAAGTAATATTCATGATGAGCATCTTTCTCTATACCATGAGATTAAGGCAAAAGACAGAAAAAAAAATGCTTCTAGAAGAAATGTACTTAAGAATATTAACAACTTAAGGTTTGTAAGCCATCTTACGATCTCCTGGCTTTTACTTGAAAAAATATTCGACATTTTATGAAATGAAATTTTTCCAGAACTGATTGCTTTAAGCAATATTTGTATACCATGAATCATAGTTATGCGCCCCTAAGGTATAATTCAACTCGTTGCTCAAACTGATTTGCTTTTAAAGGTTTTTGATTCTGTTAATAATTTCAACAATACACAACAATATTTTATTAGTGTTGTGAAATTAAAACAATTAGGCATAAATGGCAATATTCGACAAAATGACCTTTATTAATAGCATTTAAATTTCTTAACAAATTTTAAAATGAATTCGCTAATTCAATACACGACTGTTTGGGGAATTTTTTTTCCTTCGGAGCTAGATAGATAATAGTTAAAAAGCATGTCTAGAAAAAAAAAATTAGATATATTGATTTGCATGACTCCTTTCGCACTCTTACATTAAATATTTTCGTATGTAGACAGAAAAAGAGAGAGAAAAAAAAACAGAAAGAGGAGAGAGAAATTAAAGGAGGGAAAGAAAGAAAGGCAGAGAGAGAAAGAGGTGTGCAACACACTTAAAGAAGTATTTAGCCTTGATCTCTAAAGTGAACAAAATATGACAATATCATGTCTTTGGTTTCCGTGAAGGGAGAGAGAGAGAGAGATCTTAAAATGTGCCAATGGTGATTTGTTAAGAAACCTCAAAAAACCTTCGTAAGACAACCCGATTTATATATTTAGAGATATAGAAAAATGAAACAAGTAATTGTTATATTTTATAATAAGTTTACAAAGTAAGTAACAAAATAAATTTAAACTATCCTCTTTTTAAAATTTGCGTTCATTATTTTAATTATTAATTAAATATTATATTGTATATTGTTTCACGCATTAATAACTATCTAGAAGAAGATCATTGTTTATTCAATTCATTTGATTAAAATAAGTATTTGTAATACATCGTTAAATTTAGAGTAAAGAAATGAGATAAATAAAAACTTAATCCTTTTTCGATTAAAACATATATATACAAGAGATCATTAAATTGATTATTAATTGATTATAAAAAAAAACGGAAGCTATATTTTATCTATTATATCATTCACTATTCTTCAGCTGAGACTTTAAAATATGCCGTTGATTGTTCTTTTTAAAACTCTATGCGATTGATCGTTATTAAAGACATATATTTACTTAAATACTCGAATTAGATTAAATTTTCGCTACGTGAGTTAATAATTGTAAATTATTGTGAAAAATAGCTAAGAATTTTGTTTCATCACTGTCCATTTCTTAAATGTCTTGCCCTATTAGCTATTTTTAATAAGTTAATCATACAATATGATTTATTAAGCAAAATTAGTTGGGCTAAAAGATTTATTGAGAACAAAGAATATCCTTTTTATCAAATGATTAAATGCAAATTAACAGAATTGATAAAATATGAACGATATGCATCTTAACCCGTTCGTTCCCAGCGTATCACAGGCGATACGCTCGTGTTGGCTCTCCTGTGCTCAGCGTATCATGGGCGATACGCTGCGTGAGTGTCTTCTACGGCCCAGCGTATCAATAGAGATACGCTCGATGATAACATTTTATTTGATTTTTTAATGTTACTGTATGGCATTACAATACCGCGAAATCTATATAGATAGGTTATTTGGAGTGTTGACCTTTGATATGGGCTTGGATTTCACTTCTGGCTACCAGGAGAGGGTAATTGTTAAAAGCTCGTGTTGCGACGCGGCTCTTTAAATGTAATGACATGATTTAAAGAGTGCACTTGATATCGGTTTGCTTTTTTTTTTCTTCCTTGCTTCTTAGAAGTTCGAAGGAGAATTTATGGCCCTTTATGGGGGTTAGGGCTTTTGGTAGCAGATGTTCTCAGCTGTTCGTTTCATTCGGTCAGTTTTTATTTGTAGCGACAGTCATGACGAAAAGAAAGTGTTTATCTGATACTGAGATTTGCGAAATAATAAATGAATCCAACAGTAATGTTAGCAAAAATAATCCAAATCTGTACATAGACATTAAAGTAAAAAAAAAAGGGGGGGGGACTAAGATGTGCCGTTTGCTCAAAATCTTGCGTGAGGCGTCAAAATATGTGTGTAAGACATGTAACGTTGTATTATGCATTGAATTTTTTTTTATAAATATACCATACAGCAAATAAGATTTATCTTTTATATCTATATATTCCATATAATGGCTCATCATTACACCATGAAATTTATGTAACATATGTAAATATATTTTGTATTTTCTTAAAAGTATGATTTTTTATGTAATTTTATGTATAAAACATTCAATTTTCGATTAAATCTTTTTTTCTTTTGTATATATTAAGTTTAATGCATTTTAAATAATATATGTAACCACCAAAATATTTTAATGAATAGCCGATTTTAGAGGAATTTTTTTTCACGAATTAGGCTTAATATCTAAAATCGTCTGGCACAGCGTGTCACTCCGCGGTAAGAAGCCGCGGGCCCAGCGAAGCACTTCTTTTTTCTCCCTCCAATAGCGAAAGGGTTAAGTCAAACTGATAAAAAGAATTCACTTTTATTATTAAAATAACTATAACATATCTACTTAAAAGCACGTAAAATATTTATATCACAAATGTTAAACACAAGAAAGTAAAATGAACATTCGAGTTTTTCATTCAATTCAAATACAATGAAATAAATCTTAGAAATAATTCATGGACAAACGATAATATAAACTTTAATGGCTCGAACTATAATTCGTGAATTTCAAAATTGCTTTCAAAATTATTTATGGGTCCTATAAAAAGTTATCACCTCAATGCACTAAAGTATTCATAAATGTTTAAATAATATAATGAAAACACGTTTGCATTGTATAATGCGTTCCCTTCTTCAAGTTCCTTGTCTGTGAATATAAGGAATACAGCTGTCTGATTAAAGATCCAAACGCCAGACATCTATTTATATATTATGTTTCGTTAAATACAGATCAGAAAATTATTTTTTTCAAAAACAATTGCTGCATACAAATTCTAAAGTTAAGATTTTTATGCGCAATTCTTAAGGACATTCAAAACATCTAAAATTAGATTAATTTGAAACAAATAAAAGCACAGAGGAAGAAACTGTCGAATGTTTGTGGGATGCAGGACAATGACGACGTCTAGACAGCTTGCATCCCATTTTTTGTCTCGAAAATAATCCGCAAGACAAGGGCAAATTCAATAGTTCCTAACCTACTTTCACGGAATGACATAGTGTTGCAAATTAATTTATATCTTGGTGAAGAGACGATTTATTGTAGAAATGGGACCAATTTGTAATAAAGATAAATCTGTCCAAACATAGTAACATTGCTACCGATCAGAATCTTTTTATGACTCAGCGTCTGTGAAAGCAAATTGTTTATATTTCCAATAGGGAAAATACGTATCTTATTTTTTGGTCCATATTGTTCCTATAGGATATAATAACACATGCAATTCGTAAATCCCAAATGTATTAACAGCAATTTCTGTAAAAGTGTTTTTGTCCCATTTGTCAAGTTCTAGTAAAGGTTTCATGGCATATATTTATAAGCATTATATTTTTGGTAATTTTTTAATTGACAATTTAATAAGGGATTTAAACTTCGATAATGTAATTATACAAATTAATGTTTAAAGATAATATAACATTAATGTAATAAATAAATATAAAAACTAATTGTTTAAATAAATATAAAAATTACTGTTTAAATAAATATAAAAATTAATATTTAAATCATTCGGCCTAGATGTTTTCTCGTCTTATTGGAGAGTGTTTTTCACCCCCATAGTGGGAGAGATCAGTTGACCTTGAACGCCGAATGCATTTCGAACTTTCAATCTTTGGGTATGAAAAAAAAAATCGTCCTGTCACTTTTTGTAATAGAGGATCTGTTTTATGATCAGTTAGTCGGATCCTCAATTCAAGTTATACTCCGTACTCGAACCCGGTTTATCTACTACAGTTAAGTACTTTTTGTAATATTAATCTTTTTTTCGGAAGTATGTAGGGATTATTCCACAAGCATGATAAGTATCTTGAATTTTGTTTACTTTGACACTCAAATAACTTTTAGATACCACATGGTTAGAATTTTTAGTGACTGTGTTGAATTGTGATTCTTTAATTACTAAGGTAAACTCATAAGCTTCCGGCCTAGTAAAGAAAACATTTTTCTTTAATTTTACCTTTTTATTTAACATAAAGATTAATACACTTTTCATTTCGGTGTTCTAATTTAATCATGCCACTTTCCTGAAATAATTCACCGTTTTGAGGTTGAGGAATATATGTTAGTTGCTAAGTGCTAAATCTGGATAATACAGCGAATGACAAATCAATTTGAGCTTTAGCCATTGTTATAATTGGCGAAAGTACTAGAACATTACCATGTGCCAATATATATATATATATATATATATATGATAAGTTTGGCCTTTTCCAAGACATCCAAATGTGTTTAAATTATTCAGTAGTCATGATCGAGAAAGCAAGCAACAATTCTCAAACTCATTCATTTTTCTTTATACGCGGCAGAACAGAGCAGAAGCATGTTGATAGATGAGATGCATGTTGTCGTGATCGACAAATATCCGAAAATTTTCGCTTTTCGAAACATGTATATGGAAGGAATGCGGTGGTGCGCTTGAATACAGTGCTATTTTTTATATTGCGGAAACCAGACGGACTAACTTTTCGCCCGTACTCTTCTCAAATTTCCTCACATAATTAACCAACGCTTGAATCCAAACTAATAACCCGACGCCATCATTGAAAACCAATCTGGGAAAGAAATCTAATAAAGTCCCCTGAAAACTTTAATTCCACTAAATTTTAGTAACGCACAAACACACACATATGTAACAAAAAACGATGCACCAAGAAGGAGTTGTTCGATGGTTAAAAATAATTGGCGGTTAGAACAATTATGTACAGAATAGAAATGATTAAAATTTCGGAAAAATTGAATTATTTATTTCAGAGTTACATCTCACAAAGTAACGAGCTCAATAAGGTGTTGACCCAACTTTAGCCTGGATGCAAGCTGCCACACGACGTGGCATAGACTGATAAAGCTCTCTGACTGTCTCCTGCAGAATTTCTTTCTAAATTTGCTCCAATTGTCGAGCTAGGTCATCAACATTCCCTGGTAGATGCAGTCGCCTTCCCATCACATCCCAGACATGTTCGATTGCAGAGAGGTCTGGCAATCTGGCTGGTTAAGGAAGTGTTTGACAAGTTGTAAGACGTACCTCTGTGCTGTAAGTGTGCCTCTAATGACGACCAAAGGGGTCCGGCTATCAAGGGAAATGGTACCCCAGACCCTAACTCCTGTTGAAGGCCTGTGAGACATGTAATAGGGAAAGCAGGATCAGCACGCTGCCCTGGACGTCTCCAGACACGTCTTCGATGATCGTAAAGGACACAGTTGGAATCGATATTCGTCGCTAAACCTCTCCGTCCCCTATCAGCATCATTCCAACCTGATCGAGCCAAGCACAACTGTAATCTGGCTCGACAGTATGCAGGCGTGAGTGGCAGATGGCGTAGCGGTCGATACGAGCGTAGGTTTCGCTCTATCAGCCGTCTATGAATGGTAATAGTGGACACTCGTGAGCCAGTTGCACGTCTAATGGTAGATAGCGATGAATCAGGCGCTGTGACAGCTGATCTGACAATCACTCTGTCCTCCCGATCTTCTGCAGCTCTAGGTCGACCGCTACCATCATGACTCTGAAATCTGCCATTGTCCACCCATTCTTGCCAGCATCTTCTAATGGCCGCATCGCTTGGACCCAAATGACGAACGATTCTCCGATTTGCCCAATCTACCTCTTTCAATACAATGATATGACTACTTTCAAGTTCTGACAGTTGCTCGTAATGAGCTCGAATCTTGTGGCGAGGTATTTTTTCAGTCGTTTGGAAGGTATCCAGAATCTCAATACAACAGAAAATTTGACCATCATATTGAGAATCGCTTCTTATATACACCTGCCAAGTGTGCAGTTCCGATGCGCTGCAGCTCCATTACAAGATATTCATTGTTATCCATTACAAGATAATCAATAAATATAATTCCTTTAGCTTCTCAGAAAACAGGCACCTTAACCTTGTTGACTGACGAAGTTGTTTTTGCTTTCTTCGGAGTGAGTTCATTAGCCTCTGACCATTACATTGACTGTCGTTTACTTTCAGGAGTGTGATGGAGGATTTTCTGGGATCCTCAGGAATTACCAAACGCGATATCCATCTCCTAGTCCAGAGCTACAGCACGTCCAGCATGTCATGTAAAATATTACGTACACGTTCTTTTGATACCTTAACTGTTACAACAATCTCAGTCATTTTTTTTCTATGGAATTTCAGCACGAGTTTCTGAACATTTTCTATAATTTCGAGTCGTTTCCTCATCGGGGCGTCCGGATCAAGGTTCTTCTTTAGTTATCGAACGATTTTTTTAAATTTAAAGCCCCATTGTTTTATCATTGAATACGTTGGAGAAGGATATTTTTGTGGTTTCATTTCTTTTATTTATCCGAAGCGGAGTCAAATCTTTCAATTGATTGATTGGCTTTTTACATAGCACTAGAAGCCACACGAGGACTAATGGTGACAAACCTCGTAAATTTGAATCTCGGTCAAATGACGAAGATGGCACCTGAGTTGGCACCTCCCTCTCCTAACTTCTACACCATGCCAATGGGAGGACTTTGGGCCTCGTCATATTTAAGGTGCATCGGCCCAGGCTACACGGCAGGTTTTTGGTGGCATCAAGGTTCGAACCCACGACTCAACGGAAACCGACGGCAGCGAGTCAATGACCATGATCACCAAGCTAATAGGGCCCACTAAAATCTTTCAAATGGAAATGTTTTACAACAGCCCGTTTTTCTAATTTGTCCATTTTAATGAAAGAAGTTCGATATGTCTCGCTTGAAAATCTGTCAAACGTATACTAACAAAACAATCGTCCTGAAATGTTAAATATGACCTAGTAAGGGCATTACAGAGTTCCAATAGCATTACAGAAGTAATCAATAGCATTACAGAGTTCCAGGACGATATTCTATTGTGGGAACCATCTTTATGTCAGGCCGGAAACTTATCAGCCCGCCCTTGTATTAAATAGTGACGGAGCAATCACTGGAAAGAAACCATCTCGGGTCTTCACTAAATAAACAGTAATCGTTAATGAAAACATAATTTTTATTAATTGTATTTGATGGAATCACGTAATATAATCGTAAAACAAAAATGGTTTGCTAAGAAAGTCATTAAAAAGGATTTAGATACAATCAGCAATCCATACATGTACATACAAATGGTACGTTAAAATTTTTCGTCTACTAAAATGTATTACATTAAGCCGTGTGTAAAAATGTATAATTTATTTTATCTTATTTTGAAATTCAGGTGAGTACTCAAAAAAATACATTTTTTTTTTCAAACATTTCAAAGTGGTTTCAAAAATTATAACTGCTCCTGTTTTTTTTCCCCATCAAATACTTAATTTATTTCTTAAAAAGAGAGAGAGAGAGAGAGAATGTATCTTAAGATAAAAAGGAATATGTTCGTGACGCAAAATATTCTGCGTTATTGTTTTAAAGTTTTATTCTTCTGAAGGCATTGATGATTTATTGCGCTGACATCGAGACTCATGAATGATTATACATTACGTCCAGACAAGTTCGTGTACATATGTTACGTCATTCGTATATAAATGATATTGAGCTAATGGGTTTTTATAAACGAAATATTCCTCAATACAATTTTAATTAGAAGCTGTGATTTCTAGAGAAAATTTGTTGCATTTTGGGGGAAATCTAAAAAAATTAAAACAACGAAGTTGTGAAATAAAATATTAGTTATATGGATTAGAAAAACTGTTTCTAATACAGAACAAAAAAAGATTAATATATATATATTGTTCATATTTAATACTAAAACACTAAGCAATTGATACACAAACATGTTTTTAAAAACATCGTGTATAAACATTGCAAGGTAAAATATTCACAAGTAGGAATAACGCTTTTGTGAATGCCGAATAGGATACGAATAGGATATAAATTATTCTGTATAAAAATTTTTAATTCTCCAAATAACAAGTATTTTATTTGAAGGCATGCTTTTAATGTTTGTTTCTGAAGGTTTTATTTTAGGAAATTGTTGTATAGCTAAATACAGAATACAAATATCATTAGTTTATAATATGGTATTAATCTTTTTAAATGAGAAAATATACAAATATGACAAAAGAAATTTGTCTTTTATTCTAAATTCTGAAGATTAAAAGCAATTTCATAAGTTTAGGCAATAAAATTTCAAAAAATTCTACATACTTCTTAACATTTATTGAAATAGGAAGTGGTTATCATAGAGATCACATCTTTCTCTTAAAACATTTTAAACCAATTTTTAGAAATTTTTGAAATTTTAAATTTCATAAGACTCTTTTACTTTCCCGGGTTATACAAAACAAACTTTATTATAAATATATAAAATGATTCCTTCTGTTATAAAACAACAAAGTATTTTAAAGAAAAGATAGTTTCAACATTAATTTTACAAAAAGAAACGTTCATGATGTTAACATATAGCCAGAAAATAACATCAGTTCTTAATTTATTCGATTAAAATTGATTTAAATAAGCTTAGGAATTTTCAAAATTTCTCTCTTCTTGTAAATGAAAATTTTAATTTTCATTATATAATACGCGTGGTAAGGTGTGTATTATGTTATTTGAACTCTAATTCAGCGTTTATTATTTTTTTATTACATAAAACATTGTTGTTAGGATAAGAATTGAAATTTTCAATACAGATGAAAGAGTTTAACATGTGTCGAGAGCTACTATTTCAATTTTTAATTTGATGTCGAATAAATAAATATAGTTTGTAATTCAATATATATTTCTTTCTCATACGTAATTAATCTATGATCATAATATTTTACATAACTTAATATTCCAAATAAATAAAACATATATTTATTCAAATAATTAATTCTAAAAGCTTTATAAATTTAAAAATATCATTACCCGAAAAACTGACTTTGTCCTGAATAATTATCAAAATAGTTCTAAAATAAAATGACTCCTTCTCTAAATATAACTGCATTTTTTATTATAGTGTCTACTGAATCGAATTAAAGCATTCAAGTTCTTAAGTACGAAAACGATGTAACTTACAAACGTTTATGCGATATACGTAACAAAAGATATGTTAACAAATCTAATTATTAATTAAATGTTAAAATTGAAGCAAATGATAAAATATTCAAATAGATACATTTAAATGAAATTTATTTATTGTTGCAGTAAAATGAAATTAAATAAAAAGATTTATAAATTAATCAATTCTCAACATCCTCCCACCTTTTTATTTTAAGTGAAATTTAAAACGTGCAATATCTGGTTCACTCAGTACAGAAGTAGAGTGCATAATTTTTACAGTTACATTAAAAGCAAATAGAGAAACAAAGAAAGATAAGAAATAATTCAATGTAACTATAAACAGATGATACACTTTATAAATTCAGTCTTTCTGGAATTTCCATTCTTCCAATTTTTCAACATCTCTCGTCACCAGGAGTATTACAATTCTTGGTAACTTGATTAGAATTCTGGTTGAAATCACCGGATGCGGTTGTCTTGATTTACAGGGGTTGGACAAAAATATGGAAACACCTTTTAAAAAACATGTTTCTTTGCTTAATATGGTGTAGGAAACCCGTTGGCATCCAAAACAGCTTGCAGTCTTCTCGGAATGGATAAATACAGTTCCTGTATGTGTGCCAAGGGAATATTATACTATTCTTCCTGCAAAACGGTGGCAAGTTCAGATAACGATGTTGGCGGTGGATAACGAGAACGCACTTTCCGTTCCAATGTAGACCACAAAGGTTCGATAATATTCAGGTCTGGTGACTGTGGTGGCCAGGGGAGATGGGACAAATCCTCCTCGTGCTCAGAAAACCAGTCCTGGACAATGTGAGCTGTGTGAGCAGGGGTTTTGTCGTCTTGGAAGACACCATCACCATCGGGGAACAAAGTTTGTACCATGGGATGAACTTGATATGCCAAAATGTTCACATAAGTCTTGGCAGTCATGTGCCCTGACACAGTTATCATGGGGCCAGCAGAGAACCACGATATGGCTGCCAAAACCATAACAGAACCAACGCCATGTTTCACTCTTGGCAACAAGCAGTCTGTATTATAGGCTTGAGATGGCGTTCTCCAGACGTAAACTCGGCCAGAAGTGGGAAACAATGTGAAAGAAGACTTGTCAGACCATATTACACGCTTCCACTGCCCTATAGTCCAGGCTTTATGACTTAAACACCACCTTTTCCTGATACGGGCATTAGCATCACTGATGAGTGGCTTCTCAATTGCAGCACGGCCAGAAATTCCCTGTTTATGAAGCTCCCTTCTAATTGTTTTGGTACTCACAGGGTTCTGTAACACAACATTCATTTCAGCAGTAACTTTTGCAGCTGTGGTCTTCTTATTTTTCGTCACAATTGCCCTTAATGATCGTCTGTCACGATCACTCAGCACACACTTTCGTCCGCGCTGTGATTTAGCAGATGATGTTTTTCCGCTTTTCAAATATGCGGAATAAATCTTCGATACAGTACCTCTTGAAACACTAAACACCTCGGCTACCTTGCTTACGGAAGCACCTACCATACGTACTCCAACAATTTGCCCACGTTCGAAGTCTGTTAACTCTGACATAATGCAATGCCAACCTCACATAATAGTACTCCGACAACAACTGAACTGTTTAGCACATTTACAAAGTTGTATAGGTGGCGTTAGTAGTCAAAAACGCCAGCGCCACCTACATATTTCATTAAAATTAATCTTTCTTTTCAAACATGCATTTTACAAGGTGTTTCCATATTTTTGTCCACCCCCTGTACTTTAGAGCTGTTAGTCAGCAAAAATTCTTGAGCTGAAGTTTCCACGGGGGAAAAAAATCGCTAAATTAGTTTTTATAATTGAATGAGCACTATGGTGGCTCTCCTCGAACCACTCGTAACCTTCTTACCATACCAAGAGGCGGCATGTTTGAGTAACTTATTTCTGCATGCTCAAATGTGCAAATTACGAGTGTGCGTACCTGTGATGTTGGTATTTATACACTTGCATCCATCAGAAGAATTCAGCAGAAGAGGAAAAGAATTAGTTTGCTTTGGTGATCCGACTATTGTCCTCCGCATCTATCCTATTTGATATCCCTCCTGGACCTGTTCGGATTTCCTTCCCTCCGTCGATGGATAAGACTTACTGAGTTCATCCTGGTTGAGTAGAAGACATCTCGAACAAGTAGAGTCATCTTTCTCGTTACGCTACTAGCCAGAGTTCTTGGTGGTCGCTTCCGGTTTCTCGAATTCTGCTCGCATTGATGTCTATGGTATTATTCGACAGTTGTTCGTTGTTACTGTGTTTCATACTAGATTGGTAACTTTCTGATGCGAACTGTATTTCTTCAGTTGTCCATTAGCTAATATTTTTGTAAATATTTGAACTAACTTCACTTTTTTTCGTTTCTTTTGAACGAGTGATATTCTTATACACTATACTGTAAGTAATATTAAAAATAAATGATGTTTTGAATATTAAATTTTTTTGGATCCTTCTCAACTGTAGATTTAAGTCATTTGAAGTATATGCTTTTGATGATAGCATCACCCCTTCAGCAATCTTGACTTTTACTAGATGAATTTCAATATCTTTTCCTGGAATAATTTCAACGAATTTCTTACTGGACAGTTACGAAGTTTAGAGTATTACTTCCTATTAAAACTACATCGTTTACCTTAAAGAGATGGTTTTTGAAATTGATTACTTTGTTAGTCAGTATTTCGTTCTTTTAATAAAAGACTTCTGCTCAAGCACCCCCCCCCCAACGTCAGTAAAATCTCTTTCTCTGATGTCATTAATTTAAATTATTTTTTTAAATATTTTACTAGGGTAATTAAAACGTATAATTATCAAGTGCATCTTTTGATCCAGAAACTTTTTTCTATTTTTATATGAATGGAAACTATATTGAAAATTACTTCAATGATTTGGGTTCACTTTTCTCTTAAATATAAGATTGTAAAAGGCCTTTAAAAATTTATTAATCTTTTTTTAGACAATATGTTATTAATTTTCTTTAAGTATCACTTCTGGCTCTCAATAAAATGAATACTACTTGTACTATGATATAATTGACTGTGAAAATAACTATCATCTTGAAATATATTGTCATTTTAAACGTACTGTAAGATGTAGAATTTTAGTAATAGTTGATGTTTTATTGGAACCGAAGCAAGTTTGGTCCTTACTTTAAAATTTTTCATTATTTATTCTATTTTTGGAAGCTTTTATGTATTATGTTCATATGTCTTTCCAGTTCAAAATTTGTAATCAATTTTTAACCCACTTCCTTTCTTTTGATTGAGCTGAACTTTTACATACACGTATAACTCCAAAGATGATAGTACTATGATATTCTCAAGTAGTAACGGACTTAGAGGGACCCGAATGCCCAGACCTTGCACTTAGCAACGTCTGATTCAGTTGAAATTTTGCACTTGCATATAGTTCACGTAATTTATTTCCTTAGTCTTAAATATACAGTCTAAAGTACTAAATAAATAGAAGTAGTAAATTTTTTTTGATTGAAGCTTTTATTTAAAATTGGGCTAACAGATATAAAATAATTTTTTTAATGTAAAGTAATTTGTAATTTATAAGCACTTGAAGCGTTAATACTTCTTACGATCTCGTATATCTACGATTTTTAATTTATCGATAATTACATTGGTATATTAGTTAAACCCCTCATGATTTTATATATTATATCTTATTTTTCACTAAAAATATTTTTATGCTTTTAAGTCCATATATAAATAAAAGTTTGATAAAAAAAAAAAACTTATTTACTTTTATTTATATATATTCAGATTTCACTTTAGTTCATTTTGCGAAATTTTCGACAGTGAAATTTCCAAATATTTTCCTCGAGTACAAGGGGGAGGGAACTTGTAAAAGTCACCTTCAAATGTTTTTCCTTTGAATTTTGAGTGAGAAAGAAAAAAACTCGTCTTTTCGTTATCAGTACATGAAACATAAATTACTATTGAATGTCAAACTTCGAGTTAAATGTAAAAGAACAAATTTTCATTTCTTCTTAGAATGTGTTTTAGGATCTATTCATTTCAAAAACAATAGAAAGAGAAAAAAGTCCGCTTAATTTGTTTTAAAATTCCAAAAAAATGAAGAGCTTAGTTTGACAGCGACGGGATATTTTTGCATTTAATTGAATGTATTAAATTCCATGATTTTTCTTAAATCTTGACAAAAATGTATTTCTTCAGCAAGGATTATCACTTTAACATTGCTTGATTACAAGCAATATGATGAAAATAATAGTATAAATGAAATGGAAATTATAAATAGCATGGAAATTGAAAGTTTCTTATCATAACTAACTTTCAGTTAGTTAAAATAATGAATTTTAGTTTTGCATTTCTTCTCCAGATGTCTTTCTTTAGTAATATATAAATAATAAATTTCACAAATTTTTATAACAATTTTAAATAATAAAACATACTGATTCTATATTGCTTATGTTTAAAACTACATTCTTACAAAAATACAAACATTTCAAAGTTATTAGTAACAGCCGTTCAGTAACACGGAAATGAAAAGTGCAGTAAGATTATAATAAAGTTACATATCTCAGTTAATGAGAGAAGCATTATGATTTTATTTATACAACATCACCACTTTATTTTATTGAGATTTTTGTATCTTTGTGGGTAGGGGTATAAAAAAAATATTTTATTAGAATTTTTCGTTATATTTCAGATAAAATATAATTAGTCGTTAGAATCAATGTCAAGAATACAAAAATTTCATATTAAATTTTCTAATTATATATGATCATGCAATTTTCATATGATAAGAAGTAACTGCACATTTCCCACACTCTGAAGTTTCGAAGGCGTTTAAATCCTTCATTGTGAAGTGAAATATGAAGACAATTAATTGATTAAATAAAATATTTATTAATTAAATGTTATTATAAATTCTCGGGCTGAAACTGAGATTTATGAATCCAATAGTTTGAACAAAATTATTTTTTAATTGCAACTTCTTGCATTTATTTATGAGGCAGATTTTTTGATACTTTTCTTTCCAATTCAGAAATTTAACGTAAAAAGAATTTTTATTTATTTAAATATATAAAGAAGAATATAAAACTCAAGTAGCTAATAATAAAGTGATTATTCTTCATAAATAGAATATAATAAGATTATAAAAAATGAAATACGGTGCGTTTAATTAATGAGATAGGAATTGATTAAACCTCTTAAATTAAGCATAAAAATGAAATATTTAAGAAATTAAAAAAAATAGTGAGGAAAGTTAAATGATCATGTCGGGAAATACTCTTTTGAGTAAAAAAAGAATTTAGTTTAAATTCTTTATAATTTTAATAAACAAAAAACTAAGCATAAATGTTATGTTAAAGTGCATCGTTTAAACTGTATTTTTTAATCTTATTTAAAAGAGAAGTAAAAAATGGGAAATTCAAAAAGAAAATATGGAATAGTTTTAGGTTTGTTACCTTAGAATCTTTTTACATAAGTAAAATTGCCTTTTCTCATAACAGTATATCTATTTTAAATACTGAAATTAAAAGTACAATGTAAAACATAAAAACAGCGTTTTTTTCATTTTAAAATCCTTAATATCTAAATTTATTCATTGAAAATGTTAAATGGATGTTTCATAATATGCTTTATTTTCATTGTAATTAAATTTTTATGTACTTTTCAAAAAATATTTTTATATCTTTGAAGTTAAATCTTACAGTCTAAAAAGATGAAAAAAAAAAAAGACCTTTATCGCAAAATTTTCATTTCTCTTTATTACATGTTATTAATATTTATTATCCTTTATATTTTTAAAAAATTCTGAATGAAGGTTTTGGACATATCTTTATGTCCACTTTTTTGCCATCTCGATTCCTGTCATCCAACCAAAAATTATTTCAGTACATGAAAACATATCATGCACTGATATTATGAAAATATATTTTGAGAATTTCTTATGTGCAAAACTATGAGGACATGTAAAAAAAGATTATATTTGTACTCTTTCAGATATTTTTAATGAAAAAAGCTTTACTTGAGCAAAATGGAAAAAAAAAAACTGAAATATCGTCAAAACTGACGAAAACATTGACGACTAAAACCAAAATATTGTCAAAAATTTTAAAGAAATTTTATCAAATCTTATCAGTCCTAAATTTTTAAACCCTAGGGATTATATCAGGGGACCTCGGGGACAACCAATTTGTCTTTCTTTTAGTTTTTTTTTTCACACGTCTAGACCACAGTTGCATCTCGTTTGGCTCAGCTTAGTCACATTTGACTCTTGCGCCAATAACCTTCACACTCACTCACCTAAATTTTTATCATTTCTGGTTTTCTGTTATATTCTGTAATATAATTATTAAATAAATCGCTGAATATTGTCAAAATGGTACTGTGTGCTATAACATTTACTACATTCATTATAAGTTTCTTAATATTATTTATGTACAGCAATCTGTTTGCATCAACACTGTTCCCTTTTTTCCCCCTAACTGAACATCGTACATTTATCCATTTATCCCAGAACGTTTTATAGATTACATCATAGTATGTATTGTAACATATAAATATCTTACAAAATACACAAACAGTCACCAATCTTTTTGCTTTTAGTGACCAATTTGTAACAATATTTTCCCTAAGAATGATTGGGAAAATGTGATATTTTCCAGACAAAAACAAAGAAAACTTCTGAGTTCTTTGAAAAACTGAGTTCCTTTTGTATTATTTTAACATTACATAGAGTAATATATACATTATGAAATAGTTTCAGTAATGTTGAAATTTCTTAATGATTACCAGTAATATATATCGCACAATATAGAGCAATATAATATCTACCTGTAATGCCCCGTGAATATTATTTGATTCATTTTCCATTTTAAATCTAGTAATCTAGACGCTAAACTATACAGTCAAATGAAAAGGAAGACATATGATACCTAAGTTCTTTTTAATCAAGTTATGTGTGTGTTGCGAATATATTTTATGTCTAAAAACTATCAGTGTTCTCTGTGATAATCTTTACCTAAATGCGGTTCAAAATACAAACTTAAAGCGTTTTTTTTTCCCAAATCACTCGAGTTCGAGGGAATAAACAAATTTTCACTGTGGGTTCGAGCCTGGAACCTTTCTCCTATTTTGTTCAAGATTTCTCTGACCACTTCTTAGATAACTAACGGTTTGGTTCGGTCATTTCATTTTCTCTAGTTAAACTAATTCACTTCCAATTATCAAATTTCGCATTATTTTATTTTCATCGCTGCTTATAAAAATAATTTACCTAATCCGTTCATTACGCTTCATTACTTCAATATAATCTGCATGAATCACATTTTATTTTATATTGGGGATGAAGTTTCCTTTTAAACAATTCAAATAGATAAGTACCAAGGGTTAGTTAAATCAGGAGATCGCCCAACTTCATACACCTTGCAATGTATGCTATAATGTACAGAAGATATTACATTCGTATCCTTTTTATGTACGTCATTTAGAAAGGCCTTATTATATATGCCTGATTGTACTCCTAAGCCATAATTTATATATCGGAATGTGAAACACAAGTGCGATGGTGAAAAAGAAACAAAAAAAAAATATTTTTATTAAATCTGTTTCAATGATTCGATATCTGGGTCAGATATTGAGAAAATGAGTCCGGGATAAAATTTTATTCAGATAATATGGAAGTGTTTTTGAAAGTATCTCATGTCTCGAGATATTTAAAAATCTAATTCAGCACGAGGTGATACCTATTTGAAAAAAATATGTCTGATATATGTTTTAGTCATATTCTGATTTAAAAAAAAGAAATCTTACTTCGGCGTTTGGAGTTTTTCGACCCAGCGGAGGGGATGAGAGGGCTGCCTCTAATGACGACCAAAGTGGTCTGGCTATCCAGGGAAATGGCACCCCAGACCGTAACTATTGGTTAAGGGCCTGTGTGGCGTGTGATAGTGAAAGCAGGATCGGCACGCTGTCCTGGGCGTCTCCAGACACGTCTTCGATGATCGTCAGGACACAGTTGGAAGCGGGATTCATCGCTAAACACTATACGACCCCAAACAGCATCATTCCAACCTGATCGAGCCAAGCACCACAGTAATCTGGCTCGACAGTATGCAGGCGTGAGTGGCAGGTGGCGTAGCGGTCAGTACGAGGGTAGATTTCGCTCTATCAGCCGACTGTGAATGTCCACGGTGGACACTCGTGTGCGGGACGCACATCTGATGGCTGATAACGATGAATCAGGCACTGTGACAGCTGATCTGACAATCACTCTGTTCTCCCGATCGGGTGTGGCCATAGGTCGACTGCTACCATCATGACGCTGAAAACTGCCATTGTCCACCCATTCTTGCCAGCATCTTCTAATCGCCGCATCGTTTCTACCATGACGAATGATTCTCCGATTTGCCCAACCTGCCTCTTTCAATCCAATAACACGACCTCTTTCAAGCTCTGACAGTTGCTCGTAATGAGCTCAAATCCTGCGCGAGACATTTTTTCAGTCGTTTGAAAGGTATCCAGAATCGCAATGCAACAGAAAATTTGACCATCAGATTGAGAATAGTTTCTTATATACCCCTGCCGAGTGTGCAGTTCCGATGCGCTGTACCTCCCGCTATTCATTCATTGGAACCAAATTTAAACCATTTGCATGTTCGGTCCAAATGTCTTTGAATACGAAATCTCATTTCAATCGGGCAACTCCTTCTTGGTGCATTAGCTTTTTTTTTTTTTTT
>BMAW01037412.1:39017-52771 GCA_019974015.1 Nephila pilipes
ATTCGTACCAATTATTTTAAAATTGTAAGACCTTTTGCATAATTTGAATAAATAACGTGTAAAAGTTACCTTCAAATGTTTTTCCTTTGAATTTTGAGAGAGAAAGAAAAAAAATATAAATGCAGGTAATTGGCATAGTAATCGAAAAGTCTATTGAAAGATGCGATTATACAAAACTTCAGAGTGATGTAGGCGTCGTTATTTCTTTTATATACGAATTGGGTAGGATTTCAATTATCTGTTTCAGTTACATATAAGGCACCAGTTGTATAGTATTATTTCAAACTCTTAAACTTTAGCAATTTAAAGGAAGGCATGATTATTGATGCTCGCCGGGTGAGGACTTCGGTGTCTAAAACAACTAAAATTGTGATTGTGGCGAGAGGAACTGTGTGTCGAAAAGTATAACGATGTATCAAAATGAACAATCTTTTACTTTTGAATGTGAATGAAAAAATTTCCTTTTTCATTCACATTTTTGTGAAAAATGTGAATGAAAAAGGAAATTGTCGAACAGGAATGAAACGGATTATTCGCCAGAAACAAATGCTAAGCTGAAAAAATAACAGCAGATTTAAACATTGGCGAAGACGATCCCATTTCGAGCAGAATAGTTCGTCGGGAACTTCATGAATTTGTGTTTTATGTTCCGTGGCACTGCCTATACTCTTCATTATTGACATCAGCGCCAAAATACTCATACTATGAAGAATAAAGCATCTTAACTGGAACCTTGATGGCTGAAAAACGTAATTTGATCTGACGAATCGTCTTTCATCTAGTTTTCGTTTGGCGACGGATTGTTTGGTTCAAACTGTAAAGAATGAAGCCGGAACTTTGATGGTGTGGGGTGTTATTTTTGTGCAACTCTTTATGACCAAAAGTCATTCTGAAAGATCTAAATCAGCCTAGAGCTAGTAGAACCCACTACATGATCATGTCCAGTACAGGATTAGAGAAGATTGTTTGCTCTATTGAGGCAGGCAATCCTCGCTGGCCTCTATCCCGTGTATCAGATGGATAATACTTCTGTTCATACTGCAAAATGGCTCACAAGTTGATGTAATGAAATGATGATAAAGTTAAACAATTTCCTTAGTACCCTTCTGTGCCGAGACTTTATCATTATCAAACCTTTATGAGAATATCTTCAGCGATAAGGGAGAGGACGCGATTTCCTCCATATAGCAGAATTAGATACTTTCAGAAGGAACGGTATGAAGTACGTTATCTTATGTGACAGATCTAAATACATCTGTTCCACGATGAAATGTTATAGTTTGTAATACTCATGGTGTACCAACATTCTATTTTAAAAAATACTAATTCAGATTCAAAACATTTCCAATAATTTTGTCTGCCACCTTTAAGTTAATTAAGGATCTGTAACCTTTTGATAGATTCACTAATTAAATTTATATTTTAATAGGCATTTCAAAAAAATTCTGAAATAGAGAATCAAGTTATTCAGATTTTTAAAGTAGTTTATTGTCATCATTTTCGTCTCTTAAACCTCGAATCATTTTTTTACTGCAACTCTTTCTAGATATTTCATTTAATGAAATTTGCCAAATAATTACAATATTGTCGTTAAATGGCGCAGATTCGCATTCTTAACATAGATTTTTTTTTTAACTATTTTTTGTTTCATTACAAAGCTTTGAAAACTGATGTTGTTACTCATTTCTGTCAATGTCTAAAAGATTTTATGAAATATTCCTATTCTGTTTTCTAGAATTTTTTTTTTAAATTATAGAATTAAAAGTTGTGTTTCTCTGTATAAAGGCTGTTGCAATTTGATGTAATTTATTCTCCTATCAAATAACTTATTTTTACCATATAATTCAAATAAAAATATTTCCAGTCAAAATCTAAGATTAAAACGAAGCAATAGATATTATAGACATAATAAGAAAAATAATAATTCAAAACAACTCATAGCTAACCTTTTACGGCTAAGTTAATACTTATTTATTATCAATTATTTCTATGTTCTTAGTTTCCAGGAAACGTTAAATAATCTTATAAACAAAACTCATATTTTATAACGTTTATTACGAAATGCAGCTTTTAAAAGTTAGTTTGTTCAAAGAATATAAAAGATATTTTTCCCCCTAATGTGGAACAAATATACAATTAATGATAAATACCTAATAAAATTTTGATACATACAAAACAATTAGAAAAGTTTAAATGTAGCGAAAATATAACATATTGTTTTAAAATACAGTAAATTCATTGGAACATAAAATAGATATTATAACTGTATTTTTGAAAAATTATCAATGACAAAGGTTTTTATGATTTTTATTCGACTTATTTTCTGATTTCAACTAAATTTCGAATTTTCATTGGCAGAAAAAGCATTCCAAACTAAGATCATTGTATATTTCAAATCCAAAACAATAAATAGGAAAGCCAGTTAAATTAATTAATTCGTTAATTTAACTATGTATTTTCCATATCAGTGGAAACATTTTGATATAATAATATTGCATTTTTCAATCACAAAGCTCTAAATGTAAAAGTGAATTTCTAAATGGAAAACGAAATAGCATTTCTTCTTCTTTTTTATATAAATTCGTCTGTTGATATCTTATTTTAAAAATTACGTTATAAAGGGGGAAATATTTTAAATCGTTATGCATTGTTTTGTTCGAGAAAGTTTTAAAAATATTTTATATTTATGTACACTTTATTCTGTTTTATAAAAATGTATTTTTTACCAAAGATCATTAAAAATCAAACACTTGAATTTTTATTTATACTCTGACAATTATATTATTTAATTTCTTTGAAGAGAAGGATTGCTTAAGTTTTTTCTTAAATAACCTTAATAAGAAGGATATAATTACTCTTACATCCGTTAAACAATGCATCACGTATTTCTTGCTTGTTGAAAAGAATTTTCCAAAAAACTTTATTTTTTAAAATTTTAACTATTGCTAGTAAGATAGAGTCAGTATGTCTGTTCTTATAATTGTTTAAGACAGTTTTCAGTATCGAGTAAGCGAAAGAAATTTTTGGAGTCTTAAAAATACAAGACAGAAAGAAGTGAAAATCAGTACATAATTTTTTTTCTGTTTAGAATTCGTACATGATTACTTCTGACCATAAGAAAAATATGAATTTTTTTTATCTTAATGTAATTTTATCCGATAAATCTGAAGATAATTTTGAAATTATAAATTCCTAGATTTTGCAATGAACTTCGAAACAGCAATATCAAAAGTAAATGTAAGCCGACTTGTCTGCATGGGACCTTATACCAAGTTTTTTTCTAGTCTTACACAAATTGTGTCGTAGACTTAACTTTCAGAAAAGTTTCCAGCGTCCTTCATGTTTTACTTAATGTATATTTTTATGAATATTTAAATTTTTTCCTTGTAACCGTAAGCTCAGTATCAAATGAAATAGACTCTTCAGACTGTATTTAAATGATATGTAGGACATATAAAAAGCAGTGGAAGTTTTTAATGATTATATATAATTGAAGTATTATTATTAAGGCATCCGCCTACCTTCGAAGAGGAATTTTTTAAATAATTGAAAAAATAACTTTTTATATGCATTATACTATAAGATATGGTTAAAAACTTAAAATACAATGTAAAATTTGCATAAATTAATAATTGTTTTAATATTTCAGCTCAAAAAATACGTAAAAATAGCAGTAAAATGGCACTTGTGCAAAACACTAAAACTGAAATTTAAATAAAGATATTTCAGTTCTGTAAATTTTATTATGATGAATGGAATCTAATTTAGGATTTGTACCTCTCTCAAAATTATAACCTTGAAAATTAAATATTTATAAGAAGTCGTACTTTAACATACAGAAAAACCGTACAAATTTGTGATAAGTTATGACTTTATCGTCAATAAAAGGGAAAGTAATCGCATTATAACAATAGGAGAGATTCTAGTCCTGAATTCACTTTCATAGAGTATTTCATGAAATTTTCATAACATTATATACATAACTGTTTTCAATACGATGTTTTGCGCTGAAGCAAAATATGAAAATCTTGATTTTGAGAAAAAACTGAAAATACATTTCAACCTAGAAACTTACCTAATTAAATAAACATTTAACATTAAAAGGCCTCTGATTTGTAAAGTTCACTATTTGTATTACTTAAATAAGTTGTCTTTTTCTTCCTGGTGGTCTTTAAAATTTTCCTACGCTTTCATGTAACAGGTGTTGTATAACACTTCTTATCCTTGATTCGATTGTAATCCAACTTTTTGTATCCCTTTACAGTGAAGTACCCCGTATTTTCAATATTCAGCTTATTTAAGACTTTTAAGCAGCCTTGATGTCCTTCATTAAATTGTATAATTGCATCATATGCACCCAATTTCACAGTTTTCAAACAAACAAAAACTTCCTTTAGTACTCTTTATCATATTACACCATTAAAATATTAATTTGCATTTTGGGACTTAGGATATTCATCTTGCATGTTGGAAGATATTTTCATGGCGAAAATTACGTAAAATATCAATGAAAAACAAACATTAAAATTCCATTTCTGGTAGCAGAATGCTACTTCCAGTTCTAAAATTTGACACAGACTATTATTAAAATGCTTATAACTCGTTCTATGTAAGATAGAAACAAAATTGAAAGTGTTCTAGAAAGCTAAGAAATCCGGCTTTAATAATAGACCGTAAATAAAAAAAATCAACTTTTTGACCGAAAATCGCGTTTTAAAGGTAGGCAGATACCTTAAAGAAAAATTCTTTTTACAATACATTTACAAATAATTGTGCATTTTGTTTTACTAAGTATCCGGTTCTGGGGAGAGATACAAACTACAACTTTTTAAAAAATAATTACTTCACTTTTCTTTAAGTTTAATCTGTTGTGAATGTTTAAAATCCCCATGCTGTTGATTTCTAATTCTATGGAGCAAAATAAAATTCCTCCTGATTAATGCTTCATTAATTACTTTCATTTGGCAGCACACAGATAGAAGTAAGTCATTTAATTAATTGAATTTGTGAAGCAAAATAATTTTTATTACTATAAATAATGCAAAATCCGAGATAAAAGAAAAATAAAATACAAAGAGAAAAGCCTTTCAGAAAATGCACACTGTATGCTATTTTCTTATTTATTTAAATTACTACAATCGCAGCGTGTGAAATTGTTTGTCATTAAAGACATTATAAAAAAAACTCTTTCTGAAAAATAAACGAAGATAAATTCGTCCCTAGGACTTCCATTAATCACATGTCAACTTTATTTTTCAACGCTTCAAGAGAATTAAATTCCCTTGCTTCGGAATAAAAAAAATCATTCCTTTGTTTAAATAACTTCGAAATGCATTTTTCAAAATCAACATATTAAACAGTCTTCCTTTGAATTAATGTTTTTTTTTTCAGGAATTCTATTGTGTTACTTTAATTAAAGTAAGGGATTTATGGTATGCATTTTTTAATTCATGGTATCCAGCTATGGAGTTTGCGGTAGAGTTACACATTTTTCATTTCATTCAAGATTTTAATGAAGTTCGGGTTTTAAATTCCAATAAAATTGATATAAATATAAGAAAATGTAACGTGTTACATCTAGTATTACTGAATTTAAACAATATTTTCTTTTTTAAACTCCTTATGCTTCTATTTCTTGGAAATTCACTGAATAACATTTTTCGTTAATTTAAGCATCAGTTCAAAGTAAGAAATACAATATCCCAATTTGTTTTTAAAATCCCTTCATAATTGTTAGTCAAAACAGTATTAAATTTCTTGACTTTCTACGCATACGACATGGAACATCAGCTTTTAACAAAAGTAATTTAATTATTTACGTCGAAATGCGCAGCTTCAGAAAAAAACAACAGTGTTTTGAAGTATTTCGTACAAAAACAAAACAATGAAAATAAATGTTATTCTGGTAAACAAAAGCATTTTGTTCATGTTTTACATGTTTTGGAGAGTTTCATTGAAACAAACGACAACAATAGATAAATAAAATAAAGCATTCAATTTTAAATATGAAAAATTGATGGTTTTATTATCTACTTGAGTTATGTAGAATATGAAAAGTACGCTAAAAGACATTATTTGATATTTTTTGTTAAGTATATTCTGAAAGCTATTACAGTGCACAAAAGGTCAAACAAGTTTTATTCCATTTCTAGTTCTTCATAAATAAAATAAAGCAGTTATTTATTACTTTAAAATTTATTGTTCTCCATTTATATAATATTGAAACATTTGATAAATATGTTTGGTCAGAAATTCGTATTTGTTTTCATGACTACAGAAAAACAATCCATTGTGAAAACAATTTATTTATTTCTAAGAACATCTTCTAATAACACAATTTTATCTAAATATTTGTTTTTGAATATTCTGTTGCATTTAATTAATGAATCAAAAGTGTGTTTAACTCATTAAAATTCTAAATGTGCTTAAATTCCCAATTTTAATAGGTTAAATTAAAAATTGGGAATTTATTTTGAATATACACTGATGTTCAAAATGAAAAGAATATGACCATAATTTTCGGAAAAGTACTGAATCAAAGAAAAATAATGCTTCCCAACAAAAATGTAAATATTTAGAGTTGATTATGCAAGAGTACACGTGGAAATGTATTTAGAGAATGATTTTTACCACATATATCGATTTTTGCGTTTCGTTCATTCGCACTCTCGGCGACTTTCATGGGGCCGCGGTAGCCTAGTGGGCAAGGTCGTGGACTCGCGGCCGGCGGTGTTTGTTCAGTCGCGGGTTTGATCCTTGGCCGCCAAAGACCCGCCGTGTAGCCGGGGCTGATGCACGTTAAATCTGTCGGGGCCCAAAGTCCTCCCGTTGGTGTGGATATTAGGAGAGGGGGGTGCCAGCTCAGGTGTCGTCCTCGTCACTTGACCGTGGTTCAAAATTACGAGGTCCGTCGCCAATTGCCCTCGTGTTGCTTCTAGTGCGACGTTAATAAAAAAAACTAAAACTCGACGACTTTCATTGTGCGTTTTTGCAGCATTCAATGGAATTCAAAAGCAGACAGTTAAAATGAGTAACTATCAATACTCAGATAAGGAAATTAAAAAATAAATAATCTTTGGAAGCTCGAGAGTAGACAGTCTTAAGTGTATATTTCCAGAGCACGCTGGCATTGTGTGCAACTTGTGAAGATAATTTCATGAGATTGGATCCGTAAGGAGATGGCCTCAGCAAGATCGTCCAAGATGCACGATGACCAATGAAGATAGAAATTTGTCCATTACAACATGATATAACAAAGTGCATTAGCTTTTCAGCTGTTTCTTGAGCTTCGTAGGCTACAGAAATCGAATTTTGAAGGCTTATTCTTTCTAGAAGGTTACATGATAGCGGTCTGTTTCCATGAAAATCTACTGCTTGTGTCCCACTCACATTTGTGCTACGTTTGAATGGTTCAGAGAACATCTACACTGGAGCAAAGATTAATGCGAAATAGTTCTATTAACTGATGAGTCTAGATTCAATATAATCATTGAATCTCGACGTACCTTCATCTGAAGGGAACCAGGGATATTCTACGTGTCATTCAATATCTGAGAAAAAAACTGATATGGCAGCGGTGCTTTGATGGTCTGACCAGTTATTAAGATGAAGGCAAGTATACAGATCCCATGTCTTGTGTGTCTGTTATGAGATTATGAGGATTTTTGTCTGTTATGAGATTATGAGGATTTTTGTCTGCTATGAGATTTAGGGATGAAATCTTGGAGTGTTATGTTCGGCTTTTCATGGGTACAGTTAGCCTTAATTTCGTTTTGTGGCTTATCTGACCTACGAACTTCTACTTGCTGGACGGATTGATCATCCTGATAATAGTAAATCAAATAACAATATAATATAGATCAAATAACATAGTAAAGTACATCTAAAGGTTAGTTTCAATGAAATGAGCGGGAGAAATTGTTACAAATACTACTTTTTAACCGATTTTTCCTTCTTGTAACCTCTCTTTTAGGCTTTCCTGATCAGATGAGCCTTATGTATTATCATTCATGAGTACCGTAACTGTTTTATGGTAATTTTTTGTTTGTATCGTAAAACATTTGTACATACTTAGTTTCAATAAAAACCATCCAGTATGTTTATAGATAATCGACGAAAAGTGAAAATTCTCTTAATTTTGAGAATCAATGTGTATTTATTTATCTACCATTCAGAGTTAAAGCATTTATATCAAAATTTTGTTCTAAGCATTTTAAAGCCAACAATACAAAACTAAGGGTAGAAAATAACTATAAAAAATACACGAAAGTTGTTTTTGTTCACAACATTGTATAAATATCAAATTGAAAAGTGAAATGAAGAGAATTAAAGATTTTCTTAATTTACCTTATTTCATCACGGCAATGCACTCCTTCATTCAACAGTAACAACTAACAAAGCTTTTTGTGTTTTGCGACGTATTATTACATCATTTCTATTTAACATACAGATACAGTTTAAAATAAATGACTCGAAATATTCCCGAAGAAGAAGATCAGCTTTTTATTCAAATACACATAGATATCGTCTCAGACATGTAAGGATTGTATCGTATAACCATGACGTTTAGAAAGGGAATAAGATAAGTGTGCCTCTTTCGTATTGAATAAATATTGAGATTTAAAAATAATAATAAATCAGCGTTTTTGTTTGATTGTATTTGATATGTGAATAAAATATCCAAATTTTGAAGAAGAATACATATTTTTAAACAATTTTAAGTCTATTTTTGGTATTGCCGTGTGCTCTGCAGGAAGCCTACAATATGCATATTTTCAAAACAATCGTTTTATAGTACAGAAATTGATTAAAGTCTTGTTTGTAAGGCTTGTCAAACTTAAGATACTTAATAATAAAGTCTTACATTAATTCGTAAAACTATTACAGCTTCCAAATCTTCAGAAGCCTGCCTCACACGAGATGGAACTGTACAGTTTCTTTCATATAACTAAATAATTTACATGAAAAAAGAAATCAAGCTTAGAGGTAAAACAAAAAAAAAAAAAAAACACTCAGCTTGAAATAAATATAATGATATAACTGATTGGCCAGTTATTTCAGGCTAATTTAAAGAAAGGATTCACGATATAAAAAATTATTCTGCATCAAAAATGTCTTCCTCAAAATTAAATCCGTGTAATAATTACAACGCTACAATTTCTAAGAAGTAGTTAAATTCCCCTCACCACTTTTTTTTTCCTGATTACGTTCAAAAATGCTGCTTTATATTAATGTAGTTCACTTTAGTTTTTTGCATATATATATATATATATATATATATATCTTTAAAAAATGGATCTAAAGTTGCAGAACAAGTAAAATCGACAGTGAAAAATTATTATACTAACAAAATGAAGTTTCTAAAAATATGATCGGGAGAAATTCGAAACTTCATTTAAATGATTTTAAATGTGAAAGGATACTCAAGAAATTTGGAAGAAACTTCATAGATATTCGAAGAATTTAAACTCGATTAAATACAGAGTTCAAGTTTTTCAAGATAAACGTGGTTGTGAGCAACATTTAAAAACAAGACTTTTTAAAAATATGTAAATATGTAATTATTTTCTTAACAAAATACTGTATGCAGATAAAAACTTGTATTAGAAACATAATGACTTGATGAATTTGCAAAAAAATACAAATAAATAATTTTACTTCAACAATACATAAGAATTAGAAAATAAAACAACTCAAGATGATAAGCACATTAAATGCTCTTATATTTTTTTTATAAAATTTTATGAATGAAAAGTACATAATTTTATAGATTTTCCAATATAATTAAAATTCACATTGATTGCAGCATATTTATATAAAAGGAATACAAAAAATGAAAAGTGACAAAATATACTAAAAAATTGTTGCAACCATTATAATTCACCATCAAACTCACTTCCAAAATAAGTTGAAAGGAAACGTGTCACAACAGTTTTTCGAAGAAAATATGGTCTTTTGAATTTAAACCCAAATATAATTTCAAAACGAATTTAGCATATAATGAGCAATTTGAATTCAAAGCTAATCGAATGCACATTTTCAATGATGCTGTTTCAGTAAGCTAGATCGATTAGGAATTATGCTCATTACAAGTGGGTTGTTCTATATCGGCTCAAATTCCATGTATTACTTGGTATGACGTAGACTATGTACTACATACTGTGATGACGAAGTTCGAGAATTATTATTACAATACGATTATCGAGAGGTATGATCAAGTACTGCTTCTCTATAGAGTACGAAAAATTATCTCACAACTGAGTTTGATTGTATTAAAATATTAAAAATAAGCAAAAAAAATTATTTTATGGATTAGAATGTATTCGCTGGCAGAAAATTAAAAAGAATCGCTTAACATTTATCATACAATTTAAATATAGACTTAGTATAGACTCCTTCTAGGTCTATTATACAAATAATTCTCTGACCTCTCAATCATTGAACACTTACGAAAAAACATTTATTTTCAGTTCCCTTACACTTAAAAAGAAGCACAGAATTTTCAAATAGACACCACTTTCATGATATAATACACCTCCAAATAGCTATGCACAAGTATAAATATCATATTCTTTTTTTTTTGTTGTTGTTGTTGTTCTTTGAAGTTGTTCAACGAGAAATCAAGATCGAGAAAAAATTAATGCGTACCATATTAGGAAAAATTCATCTTTAGTATTTAAGGACAATATTCCGAAACTTTTTTTTCTTTTGACAAAAAAATAATAATTTAAACTTGTTTCAATGACAAAATCAATAATGCAAAGAATACAATGATGAAGAAAAATCAAGCGTAGAAAATTATCCAAAACTAAGTTTGGAAACGATGCGTAATGTTAGTTGATTAATATCATTTTATAATAGTAATAGTAGGAAACTTAAACGTCTATAATTTTCATAGTGAAGTAGAGATTGTCGAATAAAAATATATTAGATTCATAAAAGATATTTTAATCAGTTTATGTTTGATAAAATTATCATATTTTTATTTGCTTCGAAAATATTATGGTTGTATTAATATTATTACATAACTGTAAATTACTAGTCAAACTCTCATTAGATAAACATGGAAAAAATGCACAACTTAAAATGCTCCTGAAAACAATTTTAATTTTATAAATTCCCCAATTCGCCAGATTAAAAATGTTATTGAAGTATAAATTACCGTTATAAATAGATTACGTTTAAATGCTTAGTATGTAAAGGTTTTAATGTAGCAGAAACATTATCCTACAGTTGTGTATATAGCTGTTTGAATTTATATCAAATATATTCTCTCAATAATGAGAAATCTAATGTCTCCTTTGAGAACTTTAATGGTTTTGGAATATCCGACTTTAATTATATAAAGCTACGTCATATATTTAAAGATTAAGTTTGGAATACAGAATAGCGAATTATTTAGTTATATATTTCCCATTCCTAGTAATAACTCGCTTTGATAAAGCTCTTCCTTTCCAGGAAATGGGAGGCCTCCGATATAATTAAATTAAGTTAACTTTGGAATCACAAAACAAGCCCATGTTTTGAGATTGTGTAGCTGCACTATATTGTGACGAAAGTATGCTTTATGTACTTAGTATGTTTATTTGAGAAAATCTATGCATATCACAGGAGATAACACATTATATGTCTTGCTAATATCAATGTTAGTTCAGTCTTTATTTAAAAGAACTCAGAAGTTTGTCTAATGAAGAGATGTATAGCTCTTCGATAGCTCTTAGATAGATGAAGAATTCTTTGATTATATTTTTAATTAACATTATATGTTTACTTAACAAACATAGGAGCTAAATTTTAAATTGATTTAATTAACATTCTGTTTTATTCACCAGACTTACACAATATAGTATTAACAACAGAATTCATTATTCCAAATCCTGGTCTCATGGCGAGTGCTGCAACTGGCTTAAAGTCGACTATACCATATAAGATATTTCACTATTGATAATATTGAACACTTGCAGAATTCTTAAAAATATAAAAATATCTTCTTTTTCTTTTTTTTTATTGAAACAGGGTTTGATCCTATAATCCAAAAGTCATGAAGTTCACAACATTATCATTAGGTTACCAAAGGCATTTTGCAAAGAGAATAGATGTTGACAGATGTTGGAGCCCTTACAGTCCGTTAAGAAGTTATAAGACTATTCTAATTTTGAAAATTACGAAGTAGATAAAGGTTTCAAACATAATTTTGAATAATGTGGGAAATCATTAAGTTAACAAACACTTAAAAAATAAATGAAAATAAAAATCTCTTAATAAATTGCCTCGTCACTCGTCTAGAAACGAAAAATTTCTGAAAATTAATATGATATTGGTCCCCCTTTTTTTCCTGGTATCCTTCAACCTCCTGTTTTTCATTTAAGTAATTCAGGTGATTAAGCTCAATTTCAGAAATATTGTGCCATTTTTTTGCTATGATTACTTCCAGTTCATGGGCTGATGAAAACTGTGTATCATTAGCACAAATTTTTCGGTATAATATAACGTGAAGGGTTTCCAACGGATTCAAGTCTAGACTTCGACTTGCCCATGGCAAAACATCGACTTTTTCTTTTTGGGACCATTCCTGAGGGAATTTAGATGTATGACTTGAAGCATCGTCCTACTGAAATATCCAGTTGTCACTACCTAACAAAATCCTAAATATATCAGATGAGTCCGTGTGTGTGTCGCCGCGGTAGCATAGTGGTCATGGATTCGTGGCCGGCGGTTTTCGCTCAGTCGCGGGTTCGATCCTTAGCACGGTGGGTCTTATATGGTATATCCAAGACCCACCGTGTAGCCAGGGCTGATGCACGTTAAATCTATCGGGGTCCAAAGTCCTCTCGTTGGTGTGGTGTGGATGTTAGGAGAGAAGAGGGGTTCCAGCTCAGGTGTCGTCCTCATCACTTGACCGTGGTTCAAAATTACGAGGTTCGTCGCCAATAGCCTTCGTGTTGCTTTTAGTGTGACGTTAATAAAAAACTAAACTAAAACTAAAGAGTCCATACGTGTCGAAATTTGTTGTAAACCGCATTATCCATCATGATACTAAAGGTTCATCAAATCATCTCTGATGCGCCTCCTATTTATCGACTGAAAACATTATATTGGAACCTTCCTCAAGTCATGTCAATAGCTTTTGTAGCTATCGGGACCATTAAGGTTAAATTTCTTTTCATCAGGAAATATGATTTGTTTCCGCTCATCTTTCTATGACATAACATTTTTAGTCAATTTCAATCCTTCTTCTCCATGATGTTTCAATTACTTAAAAATTTGGTGTTTATTCATTTTCATAAATTTTATTTCAGTATCTAATTTAAGACTCTTCGAAACTGTTATATGAACAGTTTTTTGATGGGACCTTTTTAAAATTCTATGAGTCGAAATAAATTTTTATTTAATAGTCGCAAAATTTGTTGGCAGTCCAGTGCTGTCAAAATCTTTTTCTTCCAAACCTTTTTATTTTGCTTGGATCATCTTTTCTAATTATAGCATTGCGAATGGCAGTTTTAGAACGCACATCATTAATCTAGCTATTTCAGATTTACCAGTACCCTTATGAAATAAAACTTTTCTCACTTCGCTCTCCGATAACTCTTTATCCCCGCAGCATTTTGAAATAAATCGAGAATAACACAATCAAATGCTGCAACTTTACTTCTCTGATAATTCGATTTCAAAATACAAACGTATACGTTTTATAATTATTCTGATGCGATGTGTAATACGATAATTTTCTCAGGTGGTTTTATAATTTCTTCATA
>BMAW01037412.1:62659-78471 GCA_019974015.1 Nephila pilipes
GAGAGACATAAAATTTATAGATCCATTTAGTTGGCACTTAAAAAACTAATAAATTTCATTCCAGACATATTTATCTTCATATTTTTAAATGACAAATACTTTCTGAAAAAATATCTTAATTTTTGTTGTTGTTTGCCCTCACAATTTACTTTACTATACATATTTCAATTTAAAGCTATTTGCATTTGAAGTCTTGTTGAAAATAGATTGGTTCCACAAAATGGAAACTACTGAACAAAAATATATCAAAAAAGTAATTTTATTCATGTTACCTAAAAAGTAAACGCGTTTCTGTCAAGTACTTAAGAGAATACAAGGAAATAATATATTTCTTTAAACTAATACTAATCTTTAAACATAAAATTTCATACCAAAAATTTCATCTAAAATAATCAAAAAAAAAAAAAAAAAAAATTCCAACTTCCTTAGAAAATATTTTTATACATTAAATTCATGTTTTATGTCAAACGAATGAAAATATTTGCTATCAAAACATTTAGAGCCCTTAAACACGACGGAAAAAGAAAGTATTTCATTAAATGTCGAATACATATGCATTTTATGATTTTTTGGAAATAATTTTCTAGTAATTTTCCATTTAATAATTTAAATGAGTAAATTTCAATTTTTCAAATCAGTCGAAAAATCATTCTTAAAGAATTCAGAAGATTTTTTTTATACAATAACAAAGAAAGACGAAAATTTCTGGGAATTATTATTTACGTCTACATCAGACTATTCCAGTATAATTCCAATTAAATTTCCTCATTCAAAATGCTTCTTCTAATTTTGAAATAAGTAAATGAAAATGTTTAAAGCTATATATTGGATTCAAAATCTTTGAATTCTTTTCACGTTTTTTTTTTTTTTTTTTTTCATCTTTGATGTTATCATTGAATTTAAAATACTTAAACTTGAACAAATATTTTCAAATGAATTATTTCTTTGAATATCTTACTCGACTTTACCGATAGAATGGAATGAGTAGCTTTTTCAATAATGAAAAGAAAAACTTTAAAAAAATCATAACGCACATTAAATTATTCTTTCTTTTCCTAAATTTTTTTCAAAATTATGTACGTATTTATTTTCTTCTCATATGCAAACTCGTTAATTTTAAAACTTATCCTTACGAAAGATGAATATGCATTACGATAAAATAATAAAAAAGCACCATCTTAGAATATTAAAAATGAGAAATGAAGCTTTTCAAATCTGCTAATACATTAAAAAAGAGTTGAAATTTTCAAAACATTTGATCATAGAATTTTTATCTTAAAAATAATAATATATGATTGTATCAGTGAGTATATGTAGGTGAACAAATATTAAATTTTAGAAAAAGAATAGAAGAATACTAAATTATCTAAAGCTTCTTTTTTTTTCAGGCATATTTTTTTATTTACATATATACTGAAAACCATGAAATATTTGAAGAAGCTTACTGTATCTTTTATAAGATGAATAAAAATATGTTATTAACATCATGCCAATTTGAAATAAAATGCTCCAAATTGATTACATATTCGTATTTAAGTTTTCAAATGTTATATTTACTTAAGAAAATCCAAGAATTGTATAAATATAGTAAAAAACTCAATTGTTAAACTGGTGCCCATAGAGGTTTATTCTTTATAGGGTTTATCCTATACTGAAGCTCATCTTCAAGGTTTATGTACCGCATAAATTGTTCGGACAGAAAACTAAGCTCTGTCATCTATGAGCTGTGTATCGGTTGGCATGAATTATCATCACACCAAACATATTGATATGTTGCGCCATATTTGGGGATCATACATTATTTGATCATTTATCATCTGGAGGTGATCTTTGGTGCTTTGACAAGGATGTCATGAAAATCTCTTTTAGATTATACGAATAAAAATGTATTGTTTTCACTAACATTACATTAATATTTCAAAATTTACTAGTATTATATGTGATGAAATTTTACATTTATTACCTAAAAGTAGCCGTATATTATTTCTTTACCAAAAACATAAATATGGATTTGTATATAATAAAATGAGCCGAAAATGTTTTTTACATTTTATATTTCATTTTTCTTTTTAAATTTAGAATGATGTAACAAGTATATCTCTATTAATAAGTTTGTTTCAAAATGACAGACATTTGCATAAAACTATAACTTAGTTCAATTTTCCAGATAAGTTATGAAATCATTGAATTTATCCGTACAATTTTTAGTCTATTTTGCTAAATCACTATGATAACTCTGATAGTCATAAGTATAAGGTTGTAATAAAATAATTGCAAAAACCTTGTTGGCAATCATAAATGTAAAAATTTTAATAATTATTCTGTTAAAAGTTCATAAACTGATGCTTTGATGAAAATGTCAGGTGGACAGACATATTCTTTAAGAAGATTTCATTGTTAAAGTAATTTATACAAGTAATTATGTCAAATAACTTATAGGTATTGAAATACTAATCTAAATATTTTCCCATATTTACGATCTGCGTACTTTTATACTTTAATTTAATTTAAAAACAAAAAAAAATGTAAATTATATGAAAACTGAAAATGATAAGAAAAACATTTGAAAACACGTAATCATCTACTATTTAGAACTGAATTGAGATAAACAGCTAATAAAAGTATATAATAAGTAGAAAACACAATATAACATTTTTTTTAAAAAAAAATTCCATGATTTTCTTAAAATTTAAAAAAAAAATGATTATAATAAAAGTATTTAACTAAGCTATTGCTACTTTAATGAAAAAATTGCGTAAAATCAATATTTTTATCAAACCCTTCAGTACATACTATACCTTGAAAAATTCTATTTAAAAAAAATGAAATATATTTACTTGCAAAATATTAAACCTTTATTTTCGCAGTCTTGAAAGTGCAATTTCAGATGAATTGTTCCATGGCTTCGGAAACCCGACAAAAGCTTAGAAGACCTTGCATTTCACAATCCTTCAATATTAAAATGAAAAAAGTTCCCAAATTGGATGAAGTAAAAAAAATTCTAGATTTACAAGCTGAAAAGCAAAGGGGAAAAAAGGAAGTTTATAATCAATTACTTCAGAAAAAAATGACGACAAAAATAAGTTTTTAGATTTCAGCACGTTGACGTATTTTTGAGATTATATAAAATTGTAGGTAATAAAATTCTAGGAAGAAATTCCTTAAAAAAAAAAAAAAAAAAAGATGACTTTGATTTTCAGAAAAAAAAAAAAAATATTGTGAAAGAAATTAGAAAAACTTTTGTGTTAATATCTAAACATTAGTTTTTGTCCTTCTTTTTCTTTTGAATAAGATAAAAATAGAAATTTATGCTTTGGGGAAATTACTTTAAGAACTCTATTTCAATTCATGAAATCTGTGCTTTCACATTATTTCAAATTTTACGAACTGTCTTAAAAATGGCAGAATAGTCACTCAATAACCACGCAATAACTTTCGATTCATTTATTTTATTTATTTTTCTGCTGCATTTCTCGACAAAATCATGCTCTTAATTAATCTGGGTGGGTCCATTTCTCCTAGACCCTAACTTCCATTCTGCCTCTTAAATGACCCCAGCAAGTATAAGATATGCCGTATCATGAAAAATAATTAACACTTTGTTAGATTCGAGTAATAAGCTCGCTTTGAAGAACTGATACTCGATCAAAAATTTGACATTTTTATTGATACTGCCTTCAGTATCAATAAAAATGTCAAACAAAGTCAATCAATATTTTCGAAGAAAATATGCTATGTCAAGAAATGCTTCTAAATGAAACCTATTACATATTAAGATTCAAATTATACTAATTGCCGGAAAAAATGTCATTTAAGAGATTCATGTAAGAGAGAAGTTCATTAACAAAAAAAACATCTTAATTGTTTTCAGTTTTCAATTCAATGTTATACTAATCTCGTAAATAAAACTAAATAGTTTTCATTTCAGACTATGACCTTTCTACTAATGCACGATACTTTTAAAAAACATACTTAAATATCTAGTTATACAGTAATTTAGTTCTTTGAAACTGTACCAGTTACTATTATAATACAGAACAAGGAAAATAATACAATAAGTTATTTCTACTGAAATTTTATTCGTAGAATTTAATAAATTTATAAAAATACTTGTTATATAAAAACAAAAGCTTACTCTTCTAATACAAAATAGAAATTTGTGTATATGTGTTTCTAATATCTTTTATGTCTTGCTTTCACCAGTAAAGTAAAACTGATTAAAAAGTTGGTAGTGTCTTATCTCTCCATAGAACTTTATAATCAGGAGTTCAAGAGAGACTGAAAATAAATTCAAATTGATAGGAAATTTAAAACGCTTGTGAACTCACCATTTTTGCCACGATATTTTTAAACTATTCTTTCTTAACTTTACTTCTTTATTAATATTCTTTGGAGCGAAGTGAATTTTATATTTCTTTCCATTTTTTCCTCCACTGCTTGGAAAATATATGCATAGCTGATCATATTTCATGTTAGACTTTCTCATCGAAGTCTAGTTTTTTCCCCTTTTCTATTTGGTGCAGCTGTTATTGTTATTGAATAAATTTGATAGTTTAATTGAATATTTTAACGAATTGACGAAGAAAGGGCTTCACTGACTTTTGTTTGGTACTTTTTTAATTTTTTTTTTATTTTTTTATTTTTTTTACTTAATTACTTAGTTTGTTAAGGTAGAAAAGATTGGCATTAGATTAAAAAAATTTATAACTAGTATTTTTATTTCAATCACACACAGAGAAAGCGAAATTTTGCTTTAAAAAATTAAATTAGTTCTCTTTCCATTTAGTTACATATTAATAACAGTATCACTAACAGAAGAAAAACTTAAAAGATTTTAGCAATATAGTGAGTTATACAAATTCAAAAATAACTAATATTTCAGATATGAAACCATTTGTATCTTCAGTTTGTCTTTTAATCTTTATCTTTAGTATATGATTGGGAGGATAGCTCAGATGCAATAAATTGCCAAAAATGAGTACATTGTAGTTTTTGTAAGACAACTAAATTAATTCTTCAGTAACAATTGGGAATTATGCACACACTAAAAGGAAAACTATGGTACATGATTATAATACAGTACATTCAATTCATTAAGAGCGACATTTCTGACCATAAGTTCATGTCGCTACTACCTGGTACCTGTTGTTGGTACCAAGTTGTTGAAAGTTGTACTACTTGGTACACCCATGTTGACACCGGAGGGAAGGGGCAAGAATTCCTTGGCATTGCGTCAAGTCAAGAAGTACCGAAAAGTACATAAACCGCATTAAGGTGACTTAAGGTGATCTTGCTATAATAATCCTTTGAGCGAGACATATTTTTTTAAAACAAACATGAAAATGTAGTTCTCAAATTGTGATATACTTATATCTAGACATGCGCGAATGATTTATAGAGGATATGCGAATATTTCCAAAAAACAAACGTGAATACAGAAACATCTACTGTAATCACATAATACTCACACGACAATGTCACGAAGTAAATGTACTCTAATTTATTTACTGAGTGGTTTCGAACAGCCTATTTCTGCCCTACACAAATATCTACTAAACGAAACCTCCTAATTTTGAGCCACATTCTGATGACAAGATTGACATCCTAGTGTTGGTGTGACATCTACATCTATGCCACACCAACACTAGAGCTTTAAGCCCCGACAGATTTAGTGTGCATAAGTTTTCAGTGGATACAAGACTCGAACATGCAGCTTGACTACAGCATAGATTGCCACGACCTCAGTGTCAAGACCACATGACTACCAAAACCCAAAATATGCATTTGCATGAAAACGATTAATGGTATATTAACTATTATTTTAATAACAATTATAACTACTCCTATAAGTAACTACTCCCGCAATAAAAGAATGTTCAAAGTGTTATGGAACTTTCTCACATTCTAAAGGTAGTATATTCATTTATCATTAAAAATCGACACGAAATTTTTTTTCAATAAGTGTGAGCACATACAAAAGCGTATAAGTAAAACAAAGTTTGGAGGAGTTGAGTGCAAAAGCATTTGGTCAAACTGCGCAAAAAATAGGAAATTTTCGTAAAAATGTTTAACTATAATCAAAAGCAAACTCCTTAAATTTAAGAAAGGAAGAAAATGAAATATAGAATGAAAAGCATATCGAAAAAAGAGAGATTGTTAAGGTGTCCTGGAGACGCGTTAGCTGATTTTACCAAACCTGGTTGAGAAAAACGAAGAAATTACACGGCACCTTCGGGTTTTTAATTCCTGTACTTACTTCAGAAAAGCACGCCCTCAAGATGTTCGAGATCCTCGAGGAGCTGTATAGTTCGTTATTACCGTGATCGGAAAAAATTTACTAGCTAAAAAACGCCAAATCTAGAAATCTTGTATACGGAAGTGTTCGTAAATTTCATAAGTGTTAATTAAAGTAAGTTTTTTTTCCATGTAAGTTAGTTAAATTTTCCAGAAATAAATGAGCGTAAATTTCTTTTATTGAATCCATATTATCTGGGGAAAAAGTATAAGAACAGCTGTTTTTCATCTACAATTATAATAAAGTTTGCAAATGCTGAAAGAATTAAACTATCGTTTTAAATATAAAGACTGAATTTCTGAGAAAAATTTACACTTGCCTCATTTCTTTGCGATTATTGTAGGATATTAAAAGGAACTCGCCTTTGTTACCTTGAAAAAAAAAATTATTTCTTTACAAGAATGTGGACTAAAGTGGAGGTAAAATTTCAAAAAGATTTTAGAAATATAAAATTATAGTTTATAAATTTCTCAAAGAATTTGGAAAGTACGGAATGAAAAAAAAAAAAAATTGGAAAATCAAAAATTTTAATTCATCGACAGAAAAAAATGACCGTGAGAAATAGCAGAAAAAAGAAACTGAAAATGCAGTAAAAGAAAATTTGGATTCCTACACAAACATTTTAAAGTTTTTGAATAAAAGTCTTAATATTTGGCATGGAAAATCAGAATCACGTCCATCTCTCATAAATCAACATGAAAAAAGACATTTACTTTCTAAAAAAAATACATATTTCTCGACTCAAAACAGGATGATGCAATTTTTACTGATATAAAAAGTTCTATTTTGATCGGCTAAACGGTTTTCACTATTTTTGGTACATCTGTGTTTAACCATGGAAATTTTTTCCAAAGCTTGATGCAGAAGAGTAGGTCGTAGTTTGGGGCGCTTTTGCGCGAAAAACAGAACCACACAAACTACAAAACAAACTATGACGAACATGTTGAAATGTTAGGTGAGTATTTGTTTCCTGAAATCTTTCTAATTACTTCTGGAAACTATTTGTTTCAACAGAATAACACTTCCGTTCATTTTTCTAAGAGTACAAAACTATAGTTTGAAGCAAATCCAATAACTTTAATTGATTTACCCGTGTGGCGACTTGTGATAACTCATCTTTCAAGCTTGTTAACACCCTACCACTGTGAAAACGAGCCGGCCATTCTGGCTAAGCAAGACAGCTGAAGTGGACTGAAGCCGAAGTAACCGCTAGTCCTTCTGTTACCGCTATTTCAGGTAGCACTGGAAGGCAAGCAGGAAGACATGAATCGCTGTATACTTTCATAACTATTACCTTGCTGCCTTTAAACTGTTTGCGTACTTCTAGGGTTAAGGGAATCTCATTTTAGCTGCTTCAAGACTTAACTACATTTCTTTAGACTTGTACAAAATTGTTTCATAAAATTTTGGATAAACTAACTCATTCAGCAGGTTTCTTATATCCAATCATTTTTAAAGTATTAAAAAAATGAGAGAAATATTTTAAATAAAACTTCTATAATTTTGAAATGGGAAATAAATCTGGTTGACTTTCTAGTAACAATAGCATTTAATGTGTTTTAAATACAGACTTATAAAAATATTAGCATAATTTTCATATCTTGTTTTTATAAGTAATATTGCTTCATTTTCTCACAATATAAATAATCAGAAATTGGTAGAAATCCGTTTTTTATTAATTTATTTTCCCTGACATGTCTGACGTGGATTCATCCGTACGTTTTTATGAGTTAGAAATTCGTTTTACACATTGTTCGGAATGTTTGAGTAGGCTTTATCAGTGCCACTTTTTTGTGTGCGAGTGACACATGTCTCTAAATATGTCAAAAATTTTATTCAACAGCTTCCTGTTCGCATTAACGCCTTTTCTCACAGCTTTTTGTTTAGATTGCACACATGGAAATACCAGGTTTTATTCTGGCGGAACAAATGCGACATATATAGCTTTACGAGCAGCTGATATACCCTTTCTCTTCTGCTTACCGTTATCTAATGCATTTCAAGACGTTGAAATGTAAAACTCGTAATCTTGCATTCGGTATAGTCTTATCTGTCATGAATTTGCAACAATATTATTTTTGGCGTTATCATCATGCCTTTAGCATTTAGACAAGGGGAAACATATAACAATATTAATTTGTTTCCTGACAATTTTTTATACTTTTAATTGCATTAATACCTTTGATAAATAGCACCCTGTATGTTTGGTAACAACTTTCTCACTATACTAGAATATTTTGTTAACAAACACATCCTTATATCACTATGCTTCCAAAGCGCCATTTACAGGCGGATGGCAACAATTCGGCCCTCCCTGATATAACAATGGCCTCGATTGCTGTATACATAATTTTGCATAAAAGATTTTATTCAGGACCGAGGTTTTGCACAGAATTATTCAATTATAAATAGTATATTTTTACAGTTTCAGTAAAAATTCGATAATTTAACACTGAATGAACATACATAGAAAATTTTGAAATGAATCACGAAATACATAAAAAAAATCGTAAAATAACACAAAGATAACACAAGATCTTAAAGTAAAAGAGTTCTAAAATTCAAATAGTTCTCTCTCTTAATTAATCAATCTCTCATCGTCTCCTAGATCTTGGAAATTTTTTTAAAAATAATATATTAAAGTTTCAATCTCGAAGTGTATTCCTTCATTCAGAAAGTACAAAGTAACTATCTTAAACTCGTCATATTTATATATATATATATATATATATATATATATATATATATACAGGCAATTGTTTCACAAGATAATTATAATGGAAAAAAGAGAAAGGGAAACATTTATTTTCTTTTTTTACAATACCAAGTTTATGTAAAGGTGAAAAATAATGATTAAAAATAAAACCAAAGCTAAAATTTTTAATAATATAATATAGAAAAAATTTCGTGGTTATTATTAAGGTATAATCGAGCACAATGATTTTTTTCCGCTTCAAAACAACAGCTGATTAAGGGCTATTGTAGTTATATCCTTCTCTAATTAGTGATGGATCAATGATGTTGATTGATATTAATGACTAATCATTCATTTTAATTAATACCTCTTCTCAAAGTAATTGACCCATTAAGTTATTTTTACTAATTATTTATTGAAGATATTTACGCTTTTGTACAGAAGAATACGCTTTCTTATTGCTAGTTACAGTGCAATCTTATCTTTTCAAAAACATATTAAGTTATACTATTCTACGTTCCCACACAGTCCAGAAGGTGTCACGGTGTTTAACGCATATTGCTAGTGTCAACTAGCTCGCTTCTTATTGGACGATCTACTTTAAGTTCTCCTCCAGGGCTCAGCTTTTTTATTCAACAATAACTTGAATTTTGAAAAAAGATTTAAGAATATATATTTTTTCAACAATAACTTGAATTTTGAAAAGAGTTTTAAGAATATATTTTTCAACAATAACTTAAATTTTGGGAAGAGTTTTAAGCAAATCCTTATTCTAAGTTTTACTTTAGACTTAAACTGTTTCTAAGCTTATAGTGCACGTGTTCCAGTCCAATTTCTTGCCAATTCTGATGCTATAGATGCAATTCATAAAGGCAGAAGTTTGAAGAGCCGCGGTCAGCCAACCTCTACTCTAGGTCATCTTCATGGGGAGTCTCGTCTGTTCTTCAGGTTTTTAGTGGGCCACTCCTTCACGTTTCTGGCGACACATTTGTCTTGTAAATTTATCTCCTTTATTCCTCCTCTTTATCTTATAAATTTCAACTGTTTCATTGATCCTCTGTAAGAGAGGTCTGATTGCATGGGAGAACTTCTTTAACTCTCTCTTTCTCTCTCTCTCTCTCTCTCTCTGTGTGTGTGTGTGTGTGTGTGGCGAGAGTTTTTTTTTTATTTATTTATTATTATTTCTAATGGCTGGGGTTATGAACAAAAATAAGTGCAAACAAGCAGAAATATACAAAGAAACAAAAGTAACAATTGCATCGAATAGTTCATGAGATCCCAAAAGATCTCTGGCCTCCCAATATCTCAATGATTCCGTATCTCCGTGGAGAACACCATAATTACGCAAGTGATATTTGTCCACAGGCTCATTTAATTCGTCACACAGGGGGCAGGCCAATGCGATACAAATGGATCGCAGGGCAATCATGCCCGGTAAATAGACGAAAAACAGCCACTGCCTCCCAACTACAATTGTCAGGTATATCTAAAAAACAATTATTTCTTCCATATTTGATTTCTGTTTTAGATAAGAGCTCATCCAGGTACGCCGACCGCACGATTTGTTTAATAAATAATTTAGCGCTGAGAAAAGAGGTTTCTCGTTTTGTACGATACATCAGCATAGTACCCTTTTCGGCAAGGAAATCTGCCTGCTCATTACCATATAAAGTGGCCAGGGATCCATTGCAAAACAACACGCTTTTGATGAGACCTTATCAAAATTTGCAGCTGTTAACATTGGTAAATTTCTTTTGATAGTAGAGCCTAAATCGAATTGATGGATTGAATGGCAGCTTGTGAATCTGATACTAGTTCTACATTTTTAATTTTACACAAATGGCAAATTAACTGTTTAAGAGCGATGCGTATTGTTTCCACTTCTCCATCAAAGGCGTATGACGAGTGTTGTATCACTCTTCAGCTGTATAATGCTTATAGTATAATGAGTGTAAAATTGGATTTCCTCTTCCGCGGTATAAAGTTGCAGGTGTCTTTTTATTTATAAAACTTCGGACTTCAATAGCAGTTAATTTGACCTCTGGTTCCAAATGCACATCTCGTCATAGTAATATATTCCGGTTTGAAAGTGATTCGACATCTTTTTCGGTTGATCTACACTTTACATTGATTTCTTTGTTACAAAATTTCCCTTTTTCTTCGAAGTTGGCGTTCACTTTTTTTCGAAGCTTCTACCCGATTATTCAAATGATTGGCTGCATATTTTAACTTCAATCCTTCTACATATTTGTCTTTTGCGCTTTGATTTTTTTTTCAATCACGTGTTTAAATTGGGGGTTTCTCTTCCAATTTTCTCTGTTTTCGAACTCTTTTTGTGGAAACCTTCTTCCTATTTCCTCTGTTCTTCTTGCTTTATTAATTCTTCCTGGCTTTTCAATTCTCCTTGTTTTTCACTACATGTTTGCATTTCTCTTTTTTTCTTTCCTTTAATTAAAGCCCAGTTTTCATTTCTTTATCTTTTCTAATTTAATTGACAAATTAGAAAATATTATCTTCCTTTTTAAATTATTTTTTTCTCTTTAATACTAGAAAGGCTCCTTCTTTTTCTCCAATAATGATATTTCGTTCACTTACAATTTTATATAACTTCTCATTGTCATCCAGAATTTCAGCTAGCTCCTGATCTTGCTTCTTCAATTCAGAATCAAACTCTTCTTGTTGAGAATGTTTTTCAAGACTTGTTTGCAAATCTTCTTGAAAGAGATCTATAACAATAATATTCTATTTTTATTATCATTTATTAGTTTCTCATTTTCTTCCTGAAGTTTAATAAATTTGTGTTCAAGGATAGTTTTAATTTGACACTCTCTAATTTTGTCTTGGAAAATTCATGTTGTTGAGTAATTACAAGCTCACAACAATCTCTTCTGAACTTTAATCTTAATTTTTCTATCTCAAAATTTCTTTTCTTGTCATTTGTACCCTCCAATCTTTCGGATTCTTCCTTTCTTTCTTCTAATTCTCATTACCTTGTACGTTCTAACCTTTCAATCTCTTCCTTTGTAATTCTATCTTCTATTATTTTTCAGAGAGTTAGTTTTCAAGAAATCTTCTTCACAATTTTTACTATTTTAATAGTTGTTATGTTTTTAACTGCAACTTCTGGAGGGACGTTTTCATCCAGTTCCTGTTCTAATTCCATTAAATCACCTTGGTGGTCTTTTCAGAGAAAAGACAGATTTAAATACTTATTAACACTTCAGACTCATAATAAAACGAAATATTTTACTGTTTCTTTTTCAGATAATATACTTCAAAAGTATTCTTCTTTTTGTGCATTTAAACCACTTTTGGTTATTAGCATTATTTTACTTTTCCTTTTACACTCAATTCGTGTATTTAGAGTTCAGACGAGAAAAAACGAATAACAATATTACTTTATTTCGTAATGATCATTGACAATTTCGATCGTTTTAATACATTTGATATGCTAATGTGAATTCCTAATGTCTTCAACCGCTACGTACAATCGGTTGCAAAGTTTTTTCTTTACTGTGTAATTTTGTACGTAAACAACAAATGCATCTTTACACCACCGCATTTACAAAGTGCCCTCTACAGGCGAATACCAATATAGTAGACTTTTTCGTAAGCGCTGTGAAAGAAACTGTAATGATTAATTATTATTATTTTGACTCTTAATATTATTTTAGTTTTGTTCAAAAACATTATAGTTATGCGATGCCCCGGATTCTCTATTATAAAGGATTTAAACTCAATAAGAGTTCAAACAGAAAAGAATTGATTTAAAAAAAAATTAAACCTATGTTTATTCCATTTTTAAAAATCCTGAAATCAAATATTATTACGAATGTAGAGCAGAAACCTTCCCGTCCCCTCAACAAAAGATTATCAAAAATCTCTGTTTATCTGAAAAACCACAAATGTGGGTCCATATCAGCAACGAATCCAAATTTAATCTGAGTAATCCGACGATCGAATCCTCCTGATACTAAGCGTTTGAATTGATATTTCCCTATTTCAAAATTTCAAACTCTTTGGTGCTCATTAGTGCTTTTAATCACAGTACATGATCTCTCTTACTCAATACATTTCAATATACCAGTGTTAATGTACATAAGTCCCCGTTTATCTATAATTAAAAATTCTCATGTCAAGCGACGTCAGTTTAGAATAACTCTAAAAAAATATTGTCCATAAGCATATCACCCCACATAATTGGACTGTTTTAATAAGCTTATTTTTCATAAACTCCTCTGCTCAAGACAGAATAGCGTGGCTTAACTTGCATTTCACCTCGCTAAATCTTCACACTTCTCTTTACATGTCCTATCGCGACTAATTTCGCTTCTCCACTAGGAGATGCGAACCATGCAAATGTAAGTGCCAATAACGCATCACATGGAGTACTAAAAGGTTATTTGAAGGGAAATACTCGTGAGAATCTCGTTACAGTAACAAATATTTCAAAATTTCGAAAAATTACGATTTTTACAGATATTTAGTTAAAGGAAGAGCAAAACTGACTTAAATTATTTGCAATATTATTTGACTTGTGTACGATAGCAATAATAAAAGAAACCATGTTTGAATTCCTTTTATTGTTTTTATTTATTTAACCTAGTTTTTATCGGACAATATCATGTTTCTTTCTAAGATTTTTTTTTTATTTTTTTTATTCTATTGCATTCCTCCTAATCCTAAAGGTAAAATGAAAGGAAAACTAAGTATCATTTTTTGTTACAATGAAATCATGTACTTCAAAATTTTAACGAATTATTTTGAGGACACTTTTAATACAATCACGAGTTTCAGTTTTCTCTATGTCCACTGTGCTTGTTAAAGATTAAAAATTTTATTAAAAATATCTACTCGCTGCTGACTTAATTCCTAGAGTTGATATATATATATATACAAATAGATAAATAATTTAATTTCCTTAGGTGTCTATTACTCTTGGGACATTTTCGAGTTTACAATAAAATGACATTCTTCATCTACCTTTTTTCAAATTAATCCTGGATCCTAGTCAACAGCAATGATGATTGAAAATGAATTAACTAAACAAAATCGATTTCCTATCTTACTAATATATATTGAAAATATGATTAAAATCTTATTAGTTAAATTGTTCCACCAATTTAGATAAACAACATTTCTGGGCATTTCTTTCTTCTATGTTCTAAATCTTTTTTTTTTTTTTTTTTTTTTTTTTTGGGGGGGGGAGGTCAAAATATGCTGGTATGCGTCAAATTTTCTCTCTGCCTTTGAAACTGACTAACAAATTTTATTTTCCTACGCATCCGAACAATATGTATCACATTTCAAGTTGTTTGTGGTATACGATCCAAATTTAACGCGTGGAAAATTTTCTATTTCATTTTATAAGAGCACACATACGTTCAACTTACATTGCGCTCTATCCTAATTCAAATGTACAGTTTCGAAGAATTAATTTTTAAGCAGAGACAAAAATTAAACTTATGATGATAGTGGCATTCAGTGACATTTTATAAATTTGTCTCCGAAATATGGGTTTCAGTGGGTTCTAATTAAAATAACATTTCGAATAAGTTACACTTAACTTGATATATTGTAGTACAACTTAAAAAAAAATTATGAAATGAACGATGATAGTATGGAGGATATTTAATTAGTGATGAAACAAAGGGTTCTTTAAATTTCAGTTGCATTGATTGATGTAAATAAAATTACAAAAGTAATGCAAATAATTCTTCTAAAATATGTGCAGAGAATACAAAATACGAAACATTTCAATGATTTTATATTTAATTTTTGAAGCATTAAATATTTGGAAAATCAATAAATATGAACTCATGGGATATGTAATCTCATACCATTAGTCTATTTCTAAGATTTCATAATGCAACAGAAAAACTTTAAAGTTCTTTACTAACCGCGCAAGATTACCTTAGACTATTTTACTCGTTATAAAAATGAGCCTTGTTATCAAAATTCATTTAATGATAAGCTAATTTTAAATTTCAGTATATTTTGTTTGTTTAGATTTTATTTTGAAAGAGTAGATTAAGATGAAGTAGAATAGAAACGGTAAACAAAAGTTTCTGGTGCGGACTATTACTCATTTTAAATGAAAATTTTTATCGAATTCCCTCCCTCCCCTTCTCTCTCTTTGTGGGTGGGTGGGGGGCCGTTCTAAAGTTATGGATTCATTTGTACTAAATCATCAACCTAACAAATTTCGCTAAATTCCTCTAGTGTTCTTTCATAACTTAGAATATCATGCATTCTATTATAATCGTACTTTAAAATGAATAAAGAGTATCGTATATTCCGAAAAATTCACATAATTCTTTATTGTTTTTTATCGTTTGCTTCGAAAAGGAGTAAAGGTATCAATATATTTCTTAGAAAATTCTAAGCCTTTCATCTTATTTGTTTTATTGCAAGAATAATTTATTTCGCCTAATATGGCATTCTCTTTTATACAGCTCAGTGATTCGATGATTCTAATCGCATTATGAAAATGGTAATGTTTATTTCTTTTATTTTAGAGTGTGGTGACATAAGTCTTAAGGAAAACTGCTTCATATATAAATCTCATTGTTTCCGGCAGTACTTAACTGTTATAAAATCCCCTAGAGAACAAGACCCTCTCTCTCACCATATGTTTAATTTAAATTTTGTCTTCGGACATGAAAATACACCCCCTTTTGTGTAATTTGTTTATACATTCTATTCAATATTTGACTCAAGAATTATTATTTCCTATAACTTCTATTCTCACATATGAGAATGTATTTTTGAGGTCTTAAAAATACAATTTCCAATTATTAACTTGTCTTTTTTTATGTAGAA
>BMAW01037415.1:0-16416 GCA_019974015.1 Nephila pilipes
TGTTGGAGCGAATATTGTTTGCCGATGAACGCCAGCAAACGCTTAGCCAATCAGTTATTCGCGTGAAATGAAATATTAGCATGTTTGTTGATTCGATTTCGGCCTTCAACCGGCCGATAGTTTGAGTCGTCAGAAGCGAGACCACGACATGAAATCAGAATAGAAAGGAAAGAATAATATAAATGAGTCAACATGTATCATAAAGTGAATTAATTGTCAATAAAATAAAATGAAATAATTTTCACACTCATTTGCCTTCGAGACGAAAGAACGATTGCCGGGAAATATGAAAGCTGAAATTTTCCTGGTGACATATTAAAATTAGCAGAGTTCTCAGTTTCTCATTTTTCACGACAAAATGTATTCCAACATTTATTCAGCAAGAAACACTAAAGAATTTTGGAAATTAATGAAATACCTGAAGGAACATATCGTCATCTTTTCAAAAAGTAACAATATCATTTTCAATTACCTTAAATATTAGAATCATATAACATGCTTTCGTCACGAATTCTGAACATTATTTATGTCATTAAAGTCCTCTGATTTTTCAAATTTATATAAATTAAAACTCTAAAAATATCCAATAAAATATTTATTCTTCAAAATTATTTCCTTTCGTTTTCAGAAAGAAAGTTAATTCAAAGAAAGAAAAATTTTCGATTTATTACGTTTCATAAGTTCATTTATATTATGCATATAAAACATATACACAATTGCGCTTTCACAGATGTTGTTTTCAATCGAAATATCAAGAAGAATTGAAATTTGACTTAATATTCAGTGAATGGTGTTCGTTATTTTGCTGGTTGTTTATTTATTCAATTAGGTATGCCTTTTCCGGAGACATTTTCCATCGAAGTTATTTCAGCGTAATATTTTCTTCGATTTCACATCACTTCCATGATAAACTATAGTCAAACATAACGATCATGCTCGTTCTGCCTAAAATGCTGACGAAAGCACGGTAAATTCGCAGCCTGCACACCATAAGGTGTCGAATAAGTTTATCACTTGCGCCAGTGCCACCGAGACTCAGGGAAATACATTTGATTCTGCATTACCGGGCCCAAATGTTCGACCCTAGGAGGCACAGCTAGACAGTGTTTCGAGAAACATCTTCGAAAGTGAGCGCATTTTCCAGACGAACACCTTCGTATCAAGAGAATGAATAGGGGAATGGTACAGTGAGATGAGTTCATGTCCGCAGTTGTCCACCGGCCTGACTTTTCCGCGAGACATTTGCAAACGCGCCTGGTTGTTGCCCTCGATCTGATGACTGAAAATAACATCAGAGAATACAAGAAGTCACTGGTCAGCTTGAATGCTTCTTCAAATATACGCACACAGTTTGTTTGCTTCAAGAAAATTGAATTGTTGTAAATATAAATTAAATTTTTCGACGTTACAAGCCAAGTGTTTTCATCATTGGCATATAAATAATTGTTTTAAATTTCAAAGAACAGCCGAGTACGAATTCTCATAAATTTCATCATGAATTAGACCAGTTACAAAGTTTTTGTTGATGTTCGATTAAAATTTTGTAGTTTTGAAAGTTAGATAATCCTCCATTTAAGGCACAAGCCGAAATTATAATGAAATTGAGTCAGGAGCGTATCAAGAGATGGTAGTGAACAAATATTCTGGTTTTCGATAACTGATAGTCAGTGAAAGCCTGAGACTTTCAATATCTTCCCAAAGAAAGTTTGAATATCATCTGATGATGAAGAAAATCTGCCATTTTCATTTGCCCTAATAATCTGCTGACAGTAAGTGATAGGACAGACGTCGAAAGTAAATACAACCAGGGAATGTAAAATTCTGGTGACAGTTAAGTGATATGAAAGTTTACTTTTCACAAATCATAGAAATATCTATTAGCTCTATGTAACACGAACAAAGGTTTTTCAGAATCTTCACTTAGCAGTCGCATTGTTGTTCCGTTGATTTCAGACGTGCAGGCCACTAACTTCGAGAACGAGCTATAACGAATTGCATGGGCCGTTCTTGTCAAGGAAATGAAACGGTTAGTACCGAGAAGGTAAGAAGTGTATGAATTTAAAGATAAATAGTCAGTAGTCTAAAATGATTGAAATGTAGTCAGAGAACAACCACAAGCATTTGCAAATCAAAAGGAATCACTGTACCAATCGCCAGACCGGCCCTCACCCTATAACAAACTGTTAAAACATGAAACCATGATCCAGCATGAGCGATATTCTGCAAACAAGTTTTAGTCACTAAAATCGCCCACACCGAATCAAGGCTCTTCAATGTACTCATTACCCAATTGTGGTCACTTCCAGTCCAAGCGACAATTACAATGAGGATCCAACAATTTGCCAAACATCTATTCACTCCAGGTTATCTCCATTCACCATTCTACTTACTGCTTCATATATCACTCTCAATAACCACCACCACCTACCTCAATTCAACTTACCAACCATGCTCTACTCTTGACAAAGAGTTTCATGCAATCTGAATTATAAAACAACTCTCGAAGTTATGAAGAAAACTGAATTGCCTTACGTCACAAAATCAACGAACCAACATAACAAATTGACGCCAGAACCAGCCAACATTTTAAAAGAAGATCTGTCTTTTTTTTTTATAGTAAACTAACTGTTTCATTGTTACGCTAATTTAGTGAATGTATTTCCTATGAGGTTTAACTGAAAAGTAAACTTTTCATATCCATAACTTCCTTATCACCCGATTTTTGCAATTCCTGTTGTACCCGAAAGTTATATATTCTATTTGGTTCAATATTTACTTTTCGACATGTCTGCATCCGTCCGCCTACTTGTGTCAACGCGGGATTATTAGGGCAAACCCATCGAAGAAGAATTCCGGTGGCAGTTGTCGACATTAGGCTTTAATGGCAGATTTTCATCAAGACAAAAGTGATGTCTCAAAAACTTTTCCTTTATTTTTGGGAAGATGTGAGTCAAGGTGCAAGGATAGGCTCGCAACCCTCAGTTGTCAGAAATTAAATTATGTCTTCCTGTTTCACTACCATCTCCTTGTGCATCTCCATTTTCTTCAGATTTCAGTATGCCAACGACCTGGGAACACAGATAACACATGCCTTAAATGGAGGATGATCTAGCTTTTCAGGTACTACAAAATTTTTGAAAATCAGATATCAAACAAAAACTTTATGGGCTTGGAAATAAGAGGTCCTAAAAATTCCTTAATTGATAATTTATGAGAATTCAATTTTCAACAACAACGAAATTTAAAACAATTATTTATATGCCAATGGTGAAAACACTTTTAGCATAACGTCGAAAAAAAAATTTGAATTTATATTTACACAACAATTAAAATGCCCACCCCTTTCTTAGAAGCAAAACTAAACTATTGGGCGTATATTTTGAGAAAAGCGTTTCAAGAAGCTGGTAGTGACTTCTTGTATTCTCTGAGTATTGAATTTTCAGATCATGGATCGCTTAGGGATAACTTTCATAAACTTTGTTCTTTAAATATCTCCACGGGGAAAAAAAAAGTCAAAGAATGCTCGATTCGGGTGGACAAGGTTCTTGGTCCAAAGAAAACGATACAATATACCATATGAGTGATAAAGTCTGACCAATCCCAAACTTTTTGGACATAGACTCATCTCAAGAAATTTTTCGCCACCTCATTCCCCTATTCTAAGTATTCCTCTTATTTTCCATTGGGGATATTCAAAGAACAATGTTTGTGAAAATAATCACCGAACAAAAGATGATCTAAAAATTGCCCTTACTCAGAAGAAGTCACTCCCAATACTTTCAAAGATGTTTCTCAAAGTATATGTCTAGCTGTGCCTCCTAGAAAGGGTCAGACATTTTGAAAATTTGTAGTTAATGCAGAATCAAAGTCTTATTTCCCTGAGTCATAATGGAAGTGCTTTTCACCTTTTTCCTAAGAATAATCGCTTTAACATTTTAATTTAATGCAAGAATTCAATAAAATGGGAACTTTGACTCTGCAATGCTTTTCAATCAAGCATTTTAAATTTAAGGAAACGAGTATATTTGAATACTCGAATCTAGAACCTGGACTGTTTTTGATTCTCGTTTTATGAATCATAGAATGATGTAAGTCAAGTGCAAAGGATAGTGATAAATGTACTCAAAATAACTTCCAGAATGGAAAAATATCTCCGGAAAAAAAAAACCTATTATACCTAATTAGTTGTCTTGCTGATAAATCGCAATATACATAAAAATAACAAGATGCTTTATTCACTGGGAAAATATTAAATTAAAAATTTCAATTCATTCTCCTTGAATATTTCGATTTGAATATTAAAAAACATGTATCTGTAAAGAAAGCGTCGTTATATGAATTGTATGTTTTTATATGCATAATATAAATGAACTTATGAAATTATTATGCATCAAAGTATTTTTTTTTTCTCTTTTGGATGCTTTCTTTTTCTCACGTGAAAGGAAACGAAGGAAATAATTTTGAAGAATAAAATATTTTTTATTGGATATTTTTTTAGAGTTTTAAGTTTATATAATTTAGAAAAAAATCATCAGAAAGGACTGAAACTGATCAACCTTATATTTTGCTATCACGCATAACTTTATAAATAATGTTCAAAATTCTTTGTGACGAAAGCATGAATATATGATTCTAATATTTAAAAAAAATTAATTGAAAAAATAATGTGATTACTTTTTTTTTTTTTTTTTGAAAAAAGGTGTGAGAAATATATTCCTTCAAATTATTTCATTGAAAATAATTTCCCAAAATTCTTCACTTTGTGGAAACCAATCCATCAAAAACATTGGAGTAAAATATTCAAATTACACATTTTTTTTATCACTAAAAAAAATAGAAACAAAATTTCTGCTTATTTTAATATATCACAAAGAGAAAATTTCAAAAAGCTTTCATATTATTTCTCAGCAATGTCATTCTTTGTTTCATCCTCAAAGGTAAAAATAAATTAATGAAAATTGCTCATTTATTTTTATTATTTTAATTAAATTCGCTGCGTAAATTACATATTGTGCCATTTATATTATCCCTCCTTTTCTGTCTTCTGATTTCACATGTCACATTAGTTACTCCTCATTTCACCAACAGATGGCGCTTGTCTTCGACAAAATAAAACTATCCAACAGTTGAAAAGGCCAGAGAAATCTGAAATCAACTCGTACTAAAATATTTCATTTTCCCTCCGAGATCGGTGGGCTCTTTCAACTTTTGCGGAGCAAACTGATTTATCTACTTCGCCCGTTTTGCTTTTTTGGCATTTAATTAACCGGCTCAATGGCCTCTCGCTCAAGCATATGATAATTTTCTGAGGTTGAAACAAGATTTTTCTGGGATGTTAGTATTCCCTAAAAATTGAAAACAATACCTCCATAGGTTAAATCTTTCTCTTCTTTAAGAAAATTAATTCCGGTGAGTAAAAATTTTTTCTTTCCCTCTTCGAAAATTTTAAAATTTCAAGCATTTGAGATCTAAATTAATTTAGCGTCTGGCACGGAAAACCTAGAAGAAAAAAAAAAACATTTTTAACTGTTTAAATGTGTTTAAAAAATTATTATTAACTAAAAGTTGTGATATTTTCGAATTATAAATTATTTTGAGTATGTTTTTCTTCTATAATCAGATAGAATTGAAACGAAGATAATTTTTTCCCATGCCTTGCGCATCAACATCTTTGCTTAAAATTTCTACTAAAAATAAGTTATTTTTACTGTTGTTGCATTTATCACTAAATTAATGTGCCAGGGGAAGAGTAATATTAATTTAAATCACGAATAAGTATAAATACAAATCGAAGTTCGAGTTCGCTAGTTCGAAGTAAGAAAAGAAATCTTTTTATGCAATATGTATTTTATTTATATATATAGTATAGTAGAAGAAGAGATATATATATTAGAAATTAGAAATTTCATTAAAAGTTTTAAAAAAAGTTCGATTAGAAATTTCATTAAAATTTTTATTTTTTTAAAAAAATTCTCATTAAATACAACATAAGTATAAATGTAATAAGTGCAAAAAAAAATACGATTTTTCAATAGATAATTTTTAATAATTAAAATCTTCAAAAGAAAAAAAATTAAATGTAACTTAAATAGTTATGTGAACTACTCCTTGAAATTGCGGTGAAAGTAATCACTGGAAGATTTTTTTTTCTTTTCTGGAAATATCTTATACCATTCCTTCAACTGGTTTTATTATAATTTTATTATAACTAAAAATTCATGTTAAAAAATTTTTGAATAAATTTCCTGAAGAAAAAAAAGGCAATTAATTAAAGTAACGAAGAACTTGCAACGCGGTGTCAATATAAGGCTGCTCATAGATATATTACGCGGTTATGCTTTCAAAACAGAACGATCTGCTTATTATCGGATCTTTTTTTACTTTTCCACGCACACATTTAATCACTTGACGAGAAATTTTACACCGTATTTAATTAAGATATAATGTAACAAATTCGCAATATACAAAGAAACAAGTTGAAACTGAACAAATCTTTTTACTCAAACTTCGTTTATTATAAGTTCAACAAGTATTTTGATAAAAATTAGTTTCACTCGTGATACAAACGCTTGTTGATACCATCCAAATACTTATACTTTTTTACACTATACATGTTATGAGTTCTTGTATTTAACGCTAATAAATAAATAAAAAATTGCATTTCTGGGCTCTAGGGACATGCATGATATGCATGTTATGTAAGAGTTACTCTGTTTAATTAGATGTATAAATTATCAAAAATCTTTTCTTTGCGATTATACATAGTAAAAAATGAAACTTCGATTATATATATATACATTCTTCAGACTTCCGTCTAGCAGCCATTTGATTTTGTGAACATAATGTTAATCATATGGAATCTTTCAATTTCTCCACAAACGTGCGCGCGTTGATTTTTTTTTTTTATCTCATCGAATACAATAAAGTGCATCCGCAAGAGCTAAAAATAACGAAGGTCTCTGCAAAATTGCGTTCTGCCTCCGATTTTTAAAATCGATTTTAATAATTCGCAAAAAAAGTTTTATAAAAGTATTTTAAAATCATCTTAAATATCGGGAAGAAAACGTAATTCAGCAGAAACCTTCCTATTTTTGCTCCTTCAGGTACACTTTTATGAATTCGATTTGATAAAGTAGTCTTAATTTCAGAACTAAACAAGACAAATAATAAAACGTTACTAAATAGAACAGTTAAATAAGAGACAAATGTTTTACAAAAATTACTAAACCTAGAAGTGATAGCCAAAAAATAAAACTATACTCATTAAAAGGTAAGAACCAAAGCTTGAATAAACAAAGATAATTGGAAGGAAAAAAACTGTAAATTAAATAAAATATAACACTTTTAAATTCTGAATATGGCTAAAAACAGATTTAATATTGATTAAGCATTGATTTATTTATACCAAATTTTCCCTAACAAGAAACTTGACACAAATCTAGTTAAAATGAAACTAACCTATTCCAGAAATATAGAGCAATCCTCTCTGTCAGAGAGATATAGTAATAATGAAAGGAAAATCAATAAAATATAATACATTTATAACTAAAAAATTAAAGTTCGAAATAATGAGAAAAAAAAATTTTGAGAAGCATAAACGAAATTTTTAAAAAGAAAATTACTAAATTTGAAAGTTATTGTGTTTTAAATTACTTGATAAAAATTTTCAAGGATAATATGCTTTCGAATATTTTTTTAGTTGTCAGAGCTGATGTAAATATCTTGAATTTTAATCTAAAGACTAAAGTTGCGTAATATGTGATTATAAATCATGTTTCTTATTATAATCATGCTTATTGAGGTGGTCCATAATGGTACTTTATGAATCTTAAAGAGAACTAAATATCTCTAGTCGTATATATATCGCAAAAAAATTTTATTATCTCCTTTTTTTTAATAAAATATCTGAATATTCGGATTCATTTTTTCATTAGTTTCCAATAAAATTAAATATTCTGGATAAAAAGACAAGAAATGCTTAATATATTTATTATAATTATTTTAAAACAATATGTCGTCATCAATGTGTCTAAACATACTAAGACTATAATAAATATTAAAATCATCCTCATAAAAAATGTGAATAAATATTGGCTAAACAATTATTTGCAGACTCATCTTCTGGTATAATACTTTTAATCTGTTTGTATATATATATATATATATATATATATATATATATATATATATATAAACAGGTGATTATGAAAATAATGGAAGCACCTGTGGATAAAAGTGACATTTTTGATTACGCTTCATAAGCATTAAAATATAATAATAGCTACCAGTTTTATACATATATATATATAAAGAATTGTATACATTCTGGTAGTATTGAAGTTCTGTAAGTCTTGGATTTTTTTTCAAAAGCGTAAAAGTTGGACCTCTCAGATTTTCAAAGAAACCAAATTGTAGGAGCCCGTCTAGCTGGAGCAAGTGTGCTCGAAACATCCCGACTCTTAGGCGTTTCTAGAGGTAAGGTGTCTAAAGTCATGACAGAATACACAGCGTGGCACGACAAGCTCGACAAAGCAAAATCATGGACGGATAGAGAAGCTCGGGGAAATATTTGGCAATGTGCTTTATTTCAAGATCCAATAGCCATGGGCTATTCTTTCTTGGTATCAGTGGTCAGTGAAAGAGACCGACGGGTATTGAAGCAGATTGTGATGTCTAAAATGCGAACAACTGCAGTTAAAGTGACCACAGAGCTCAATCAGCATCGGGATTCTTCAGTGTCAATGATTACAGTTAGAAGGCACTTTCATCAACAGAACATTTACGACAGAGCAGCAATTCCTAAGCTATTTGTCACAAACGTTGATGCCAAATGACGTCTACAGTGGTGTCATGCTCTCAAAACCTGATCGATTGATAAGTGGAAGAAAGCAATGTGATCTGACGAATCGTCTTTCACACTTTCCCTTACAACAGAACGGGTGCACGTTTAGAGGATACCTGCACGAGCGTGTGATCGTGATCGTCTCCTTCCAACTGTCAAGCATGGAAGTGGATCTGTCGCGATATGGGCAGTCGTGGCGTGGTCTTCGGCTGGATCAATCATAACCCTGAAATAAAGGATCACTGGAGAAAAGTATGGAGAAATGTTAGCAGACCAGGTCCATCCTATGAGGAAAACTTTGTTTCCTGCAAAAAATTGAATTTTCCAGGATGATAATGCACCTATCCAAGCAACAGAACTTGTCCAATCATGGTTTGAGGAAAATGAGCGGGAATTTAAACATCTTCCTTGGCCCGCACAATCACCCGACTTCTATATAATTGAACCGTTATGGTCTATTTTAGAGCGTTCAATACGGAATTGATATTCTCCACCGGCATCGCTCTCAGAACTTTCACAATATCTCCATGAAGAATTGTACAATATTCCTCTAAACATTATTCAGCCCTTGTATGAATTGATTCCTAGGCAAATCCAAGCTGTATTACATGCCAAAGGCGGTCCTACACTATTCTAATAAAGGGTTCTTTATAAATCTAAGGTGTTTCCCATATTTTGATAACCACCTGTTTATATATATATAGCACAAATTAAATTTATTATATGCAATAATCTTATTATTGTTAAATTTCATATAAATCTCTTTTGGAACTTTGATAAGATCATTTTTATCAATAGAATTAAAACCATCTTTAAAATCATTGCTATAAAAAGCATAAATCTGTTATAATTAATATATTTGGCAGGACTATCTTTAATAAAGACAAATTCTCCAATTTATCTGTCGTATTTTGTATATATATTTGTAATTTCTTACTAGCAAGGGTAATATATGTATTCGAACCATCAGAGAGAAAGAGAGTTGCCATTTTAAACTTAATAGGATTTTTATAAAATTCTGGTGATAAGAAAATTTAAAGTAAATTAACATTATTAATATTAACATTTTCATAAGTTTTCGAAAAAAGGCAATAATTCTTTTAGAAACTTTGTTCTGAATATTGCTGACAACACTCTAAATGAATAATTCTTCTTATTAGTGAACTTAATATAGAATTTTTTGCGCAATATTGCATAACTATTAAGTACTTCTCTCTCCCTCTCTCTCTCTCTCTCTCTCTCTCTTTATATATATATATATATATATATATATAAACTTTGTAGTAAATATGGTATTATAGATTAAATTCTATTACATCTAATTTGGTTACTGATATACTTGATGGCACATGGCTAAGAATATTAATTTTTCGTTTACACCCTATGTTTTTTTATTAAATTGTATTTCAGCTTACGATTAAAATAAATAAAAGTAAGAGGGATGTGAAAGTGAAAAAATATTTTATTGCTTCTTTAAATTAATAAATTGTGTGACCAAATATTATGCATAATTTTATTTTTAATCTGAATGTTTTAAAAAAAAAGAAAGGAATATTTAATATTTAAGTATCATAAATGGTATTAATTAACATCGTTTAACATTAATATTTAGTTGAAAGTTATCCGATTTTCTACGACAAAATGAATAATTGTTTCACTTATGTATTGATCAGAATATGCTTAACAAATTTTATCATTACCACGTGACTGGTTCATTTCACGCTATTATCTTAATGAATATAAGTCTGCATGATATGAAGACAAAAAAAATATGCAATGAATAAAGGCGAATACGTAATGAATTATTGAAATAATTTAATACATATAAATTTAATGACAGCACGCATTCTTTATATATATTATTTATTCCTACAGGAAGTTGTTATTTCCTCCCTCCCTTTTTCTTTGCGCAACTAAAATTTCATCGATTTCAGAGTCCCTATTATTTATGCTAAAAATTTAAAAGGAATTTTGCGTAGAAAATTGGAAAGATTAATTACCCTTTTAACTTTACTTAACTCGATTTCAAAAGTAGGAGGAATAAATGTTTGTATTAATTCCATCGCTGACATATTTCACGTCGAATAAAGTATGTTATTTTTCACTTTATCTCTCTTCCATGCTCAAAAACATGGAGATGAACCGATACACACCTTAGAGTTATGTCCGTGGTTGTCAACGCATTCATTCTTATCAAACCCTTAGATAGAGCATCGTAACTCAACTTCAACGACCTGATAATGACATAATTCTATGAGATAATAATAAGAAAACGATCCGGTATCCTTAATGCATATGCGGATTGACTTATGTTATTGGTTGTTTAATTCACGAAGATTAATGCTCTTCGCAAAATTGGGCAGATGTTATCTGGATCGGAATATTTACCCACGCGTTCGAATGATACTTTATCCATATTAATGCGTTCGGAGGAGAATTTAAAAACAACTAGAATGAATGGTGTGTGATCTTTTATTTTAACCCTCGCTTTGTTCGTTTTGTTTTACTTCATGCAATGTTATGAAGATAATCAAAGGTTGCTCTTAGGGTTGTCTTCAACCATTGCTCAAAGAAAGGATTGATTCATAACACCTTTTTTCAGGTAGGAGAATTTCGTAAAGTGGGCGTAACGCTTCCATCCATTTTTCATATTGGCCCTTAAAATTTGGAAACAGTCTATAAACTCACATTTTTCACTTTAACGTATTAATTAAAAAATTCGTTATGAATATTTCATTTCATTATGAGGAGACATACTCGTATTTTCCGATGGTGGATAAAATACGAGACTTTTTTTTATAAGATATATTTTCTCCAAAATACTACAAACCAAAATTTCACTAGTGCTGTTTTTATATATCCTCCTTTAATATATACAAATTCGTTTATTGAGTATCGAATTTTTTTTTTATTCCTGTATGGTTAAAAGAAATCGGACATGTGCACAAATTGTTCTACAATTCATTCAATGAAAATCGTTCTCCTCGTAACAAATGATAATCCCACTTGAGGATTATTGAGAAAATGTTCAAACTTAGTCTAATGAAATTCTTTTAAATTTTCTTCTACTATACCTGCTGTTTCATTATCCCGGGAAAGCAAAATAATACGGATCGCAACAGAACATCTTTTTAGATCGAGATGCTGTTTTAGCCTTTTTCAAAAGTTCACAGTGGTATACTGCATTAATTAAAAACTGTCATGAATAAAATCGAATTCCTGCTGTAACATCCCGTCGTTACTTCCTTCTCCTTCCATTATTGTATTACTTGTATTAGGACCTCAAAGTAATCAAAACACAAGACATTTATAATCAAGCTTGTGGATTAATACCTAATTGTTATCATGTTTGAATATAAATATTAATACTATAACTACGTACTTTACTATGTTATGTACTATAACTTATTATAACTTATATTAAACAATTGAATCCGATATCTTAGCAGAACTTTTAATGAGAATCCTACTCATTGGCCCTTAGTAGATCCGCTCTATATTTGATCATATGTCTCTTTATTCAGCGTAAGTACTATTCTGACGACTTCGTTGATAATTTTCGCTCATCCCCCTCCTACTAACCCCAGTATTAAATTATTCGATGCTTATAAAAACATTTCCACAATACGATTCACTACACTTCAGTATTCTTAATCTAATTTACGAATGTCATATTTCTTGCATTGGGAGAAATTCTCAATTCAAACAGCATCATACCGAAGTCCCCAAGGGTTAGTTGAAGGGGGGCAGTGTTATAACCCCACTATAGCGCGAATCCCAGAGATAAAACTAGTAACGAGAGTTTTTCCAGTCAATAACCAAGTTTTTGCTATTAGTTGAGGATTTTTACGTTCCACACACCTTTCTAAACCACACCGTGTGGCCGCGGTAGCCTAGTGGTCATGGTTTCGGATTCGTGACCAGCGGTTTTCGTTCAGTCGCGGGTTCGATCCTTGGCCGCAAAAGACCCGCCGTGTAGCCGGGGCTAATGCACGTTAAATCTGTCGTGGCCCAAAGTCCTTCCGTTGGCGTGGTGTGGATATTAGGAGAGGGGGTGTACCAGCTCAGGTGTCGTCCTCGTCACTTGACCGTGGTTTAAAATTGCGAGGTCCGTCGCCAATAGCCCTCGTGTTGCTTCTAGTGCGACGTTAATAAAAAACTAAGGTAAGGTAAGCTATACCACACCGCTTTATTTCAGGAAACTAGCGACTAATAAATGAGCAGACGAAGAATAAAACAATGCCAAACGATTATTTAAACTGTAAATATTTTAACATGATTACGATGACAAAATATATAAAAATCATCTGCAGCTGTTAAAAATTCAGGTTTATACTAGATCCACTTTCGTATATTACTATAACTGCATCGATTCGACTGAGTATCATGCTGTTTTCTATCCGTTAGGGGAAATTAGAATATGACAATTATATACTGAAGAAATTTTCAATCTGAAAATGGGTTTTAATTTTTAGTCCCATTTCTTAACGCCAGGTAAAAATTGTTTTCATAGAAGACCGACTAATTTCTTTCTTAATATTTTGTGTTATATGAGTATATTGTAATTTCTTAATTTACTTATTCTATTTTTCACAATTACACAGTAATCTATCCACAGATTCTACACTTACTTATAAAAGACGAATATACATAAATGCGGAAGAGAAAATAAAAAAGAATAAGAGATGTTTGTTATGAAACGAAAAAAATATTTATGTTTTGTTTTGGGATATCTTTCTGTTGAAAAATATTCTGTAGAAAAGGAAAATCGCAAGAAATTCTAGTCAACAAAATCGTTAATTATATTCAAAGCTAGTTGTATTAAAAGTAAACAATCAATTCATTCAAACTATAACGAAGTTAAAACTATCAAAATTTAAGCAAACATGAAAAAATAATTACATATAACTGAGAAAATATTTAAAGTAGTTTTGATGCCAATATTTCACTGAAATTCAGAGAAATATCGTTTAGCTAAACATTGAAATGTATCATCTAAAACGATCACATTAACGGTATTGTGAGTATAATTTTACCAGTACAGGAACTAATTTTATAAATTTAATAAAAACATACAAATAATATTATAAATATTGTAAGAATTATATATTTCATGAAAATTAAAAAATTTAATTTTTACAGTTATAGCAAATTGATATAATTTTCCTCAGATTATGTGGCAAATTTGGTATTTTTAATCGTTCTTTAAGAAATGGTTCTGGGTGAAAAAATCATACTTCTAACAGGTAAATCTTATCTAGTAATGTTTCCAATACCGTTTGCAGCACTACGACTAGAAACAGCAAAGAATAGAAATAAAAATTATAACTATGGAACTTAACAAAATAAATCTTCACGAAGTAATTTTAAAAACTTACATTTCGGTATCATAGGTGAAATATTACCCCAGATCAGTTTTTTTTTTTTTTTTGCAGTGCAGTGCAGCTTCCGAAGTACACATAATAAAAGTGAACTTTATTATGATAACGCTATCCCTACTGAGACACCTTACATGATTACAGGAAAGATCAGTGTTACCAGTAATTCGGTGTATTTTTTTAATAATATTAGAGAAATAATTTACATGCAATGATTTTTCACAAATGATACCTTTTACGGGTGAATTAAAAATTTTAATGTATTAACGGCAGGCTCATTTATCAATAAATACTTTCCCTCTCAGTTTTTTATATTATTATTCCTATTCCCCTCTTCAAAGGGCAATTTGACACATGCATACAAATAGCAAAAATAACCTCATCTATGGTTAGATAATAAGTTTCATGAATGCGTTCTCTCTCTATTCTTTTTTTTTAATTTAAAGACATTAGGACATACTATAACGGTATACTGCGTGTATTGGGCGTTCTATAACGATATTTTTTACAATTTACATGAAAGAAAAAGAGGTGTGTTACAATTACTGTATAAAATTCGCGATAATTGCCTTTCATTAAAGATTTCCTTTCGTAACTCTATATGAATAATAAATGAATTCAACGATGTTAATAATATTTTATTGGAAAATGTATTTCTTTATTGTTAATTTTAAATTTTAGATCAATTATTATTAAAACATGAAGCCTAATCAAATAAAACATATATTAAATATATCGAGATTTTCTTGAGAAACTCCAACTTATTCAATGTATTGATTAAATTTTTTAATGGCATTCTTTTTAATTTTGCAGCAAAAATCCACTTATTAAATTTTAATGATTGAAATTAATTTCTTTAGATTTATTTATAATAAAATTTTATTTTGAAGTTAAATTTTTGGTGATTTTGTGTTCCCATTAAATGAAATATTTTAGGGTTTTAATTTTAATTATTTTCGTTGTTGTCAAAATTAATTGTATGTGTGTGTATGAGAGAAAGAAAAGAGCCACATCCTTCTTTACTTAGTATTTTAATTTTACGAGTATATAAGACTTCGTTGAAGGAAAATAAATGAAATTAGATTAGTGTGGCCAAATCTATAACATTGAACTATTTTTATCATTCGTTTAATATTACCAATTAAAATAAAAATAAAAAGTCATAGAGATACTCATATTAAATGAATTTAATTTACATACACTGGTTATCATAAATTAAGGAAAAATCACAAAAATAGCGATAACTCTTTCAAAAGTAAGCCAAACCGTGCAAAATTTGCATATGTTGTCCACTAAGAGTAGCTGAGTAAAATTGCAATATGCAAATTAGTGACGCTGCACTCGGCTTACGTCATCTGCCTGGAGCATAAAAGTCCAAGTTTGAGAGAAAGCACACAAATTTTACTGTGATTGCGACATTGAAAATCTGAGATAGCCAATTCGTAATAATGACCTCTAGGCATCATTTGCCTGAAGAACTACGATGGAGAGCCATCGGGAGACTAGAGGCAGGGCAGAGTCAATCAGAAGTGGCCAGATGGCTAAATGTGAGTCCATCTGTGGTTCATAGACTTTGGAGGCAATTTCAAACCACAGATTCGGCATCTAGGAGGTTCAGTCAAGGACGGCCAACTGTTACGACCAGTGCCGATGACCGATATTTGACATTAAGTGCACGCAGGAATAGAACCGCTACTCCGACACATCTTAGATCCTCTCTTGCTGCAGCCACCGGAAGGTTGGTGTCAACGTCAACTGTGCGCAGAAGGCTCCACGAAGGTGGTCTGTATGCGAGACGACCAGCCATTTGCGTGCCGCTCACATCACGCCATAGGAGAGACCGTTTGCAGTGGGCCCGACAACATGTCCACTGGACGTCAGATCAATGGAGGCCTGTTCTCTTTACGGATGAGTCCAGGTTTAGTCTAGAAAGTGACAGTAGACGTTATTTGATATGGAGAGAACCTGGGACCCGTTATCATCCATCAAACATCCGTGAAAGAGATGCATACGGAAGAGGCAGTGTCTGTGTTTGGGGAGGCATATCCTTAGGAGGGCGCACAGACCTCCATGTCTTTCCAAGGGGAACCGTGAATGCTCAGGTTTATCGAGACAACATCCTTGATGCTTATGTGCGCCCATATGCCGTGGCGATTGGTGATTGCTTCCTGTTACAGGACGATAATGCAAGACCAC
>BMAW01037416.1:0-18199 GCA_019974015.1 Nephila pilipes
CAATTTAACGAGAATTATGTATAAATATAGTGTTCTTGTCATGTATCGAATATAACAGAAGTTATAATTACTCTTGTGAATGGATTTTGGAGTTAGTGGAATAGAATAAAATATAAATATATTGCCCCAAATATTTATTTAATTTTTTGAAGCATTTTTTTTAAAACTTCATTATTAGAAAAAAGACCAAGATATGAAATATTTGTTTTAAATACATAAAATATAATGAAAAAAATGTACAAATTGCATTAAAGATTCAATACTTTTCATTACGACTCAAACAATTCATCTACTAAATTGTAGAAGCTTAAACCATATGACTAAAAATAATGTAAGAAAATGACGATGAAATACCAGAGAGTCAATTATGGTATGATGAACAGTGTTTACAAAAAGAAGGAAGGATTCTATACTACACTATGAATATTTGGTTCAAAAGTACACATTAAATTTGTATTTCAATTAAAACCATGTTCTTCAAGAAAATTGTATTTTGAAATATCTTGCTGCTGTTGCAAGATATATGAAATTTACTTTAATTCATTGAAAAATAATCTGAGATAAAATTTATTTTTATCAACATTTATACCCTGTGTATAATTTCTTAGTTTATTATTGGAATAAATTATTATTTGAAAGAAAAACTTTTGCATAATTCTTCGAAAATAGTAAAACACCTTAATATCTTAAATGTAAACAAATATCTTAAATAAGAAGTTACAATAAATCTCGCAGTCAATTAAAAACAGTATGTTACATAATCTTACACTAATTAAGTAAAAAATAGAATTCTTGTAGTGCATGATTCCTGTTGAGTAATCTATAATAATCTAGGAGAAAGAGTCGTGAAGTGGCCCAAATTTCTTAACGTTTCACATCATTCCATTTGAAATAATATGATGTTATTTACAAAATAAATATTAAACACAGCTTACATTTGATCTCATTCATATGTTGATAAAACTAAAATAATGCAAACAATCAATATTATTTGCGGCATTCTACCAAAAATAAAAAGTAATATAATGGTACTCATTTTGCGACAAATATCATCAGTATCATTCAAAAATACTTATATATATAAAAATCATATTTTTAATTCTCATCCAGAATTATTCTTAAAGAGTTATTCGTTCTTATAAATTTCCGTAAAGTAAGTCGCTAAGGATATGATTACAAGGTAATATTGCATTATTTGCATCATACGCAAATAATTTCTCTTATGAAATCATTTTCAAATCTGATAACCAACAAATATTAAAATATAATCGATTCTTTTTGATGATATTGCAATATATACAATATCTTAAAAATATTTAATTATTTTTGCATTAATTTCTCAAGTATTTGAAAAATTTCAAATTTGAAAATTTTCAAAGCATAAGCCAACAAATATTATTAGACAATTTTAACAAATGTTAAAAATAATTACAAAGATATTCAAAATCTAAATATTCCTGAAGATATCTTGTTCATGCACCAGAGTTTTCTAAGCATTGCGTAAGAGGGATCTTGTCACGAAAATATATGTCTGCATAATTATCTCTCTGTCTACCAAGGCATTCCTTATTGAGTTAGTATCGGATCTCTCTTCTGAAGCTCACATAGTAACTTTATAACATTTATGCCTGGAAAAGGAAAATACAGAAAAATCCTTTCGGATAATGCCAAAAATTTAATTAGAACAAAAAGTGAAATAAATCAACTTTTTATGCTGATGAAGCAACAAGACGCACTGTTAAAAAATTTCTTGTAAGAAGAAAGGATACCTTGGAGCCACATTCCCTCTCTATAGACCCTCATCAAGGTGGTGTTTGGGAAGTTAAATCTTTTAAATCTTATTCCAAAAGAGTAAGTATTACTTGTCACATTTATGAGGAATTCTTAACTATTTTAACTCAAATAGAAGTACGGCTATTTCTCGACAACTTACCTCACTTTTTTTTGAAGCGGAAGATTTAAAATTTTTAACTCATGCTCATTTTCAATAGGCCGCCTATTACTGCTTTACCAGAAACTTTATTGGTAGAATCCAATGATAATCATTTTAATAAATAGGTGACGATTGTGAACCAAAATGTAGAGACAATTTGAAAACATTGGAGTAAAACATTTGGATAATTTGCGACAACGTAATAAATGGATATTTAAAAAGGACAATATTAAAATTGGTGGCATTGTTCTTATTGAGAAGGACAATGTCACTTTGGCTAAAATGGCCTTTAGGTCGCTTAGTTAAATGTTATCCCGGAAAGACAACTTCTTTCGATTAGTTAATATTAAAAATAAGAAAGGAATATTTAAAAGATTTGCATCCACATTGTACATACTTCTCATTGAAAAGTAACTAAATTACAAAAAAAAGGCTTTATACAATTATTGTGTATATATATTGCTACTATTGTAATTTGTGCATTATGTGCAACAAGTGTATTTGTGAATAATACAGACTGTTGAATACTTTATTGAAAAGTTGAAAATTTCTTTGCGTAAATTATAATTTAAATTGTACTAGTTCTGAGTAATACTAATTATTTGATTTTAGATTTGATATGTGTTTAGTGCTTAATTTGAATTATAAATACCATGCGTTGAAAGGTTGAGCCATTTTTCGGCACGGAGTGATTTTTTTTCTCTCTTCCTTTAAATAGTTTTTATTGACTTTGTCTCACATGAAATATCAGAAGTCGATGGTCTGTGTTATGACTAAACGAACTGGTGATTTTATCATTTTCATTCAGGTTGCCTTTGCGATAAGACACCCATGTGTTAGGGAGATTTCCCGTTTTAATGCGAGAATCCTTAAATGTTACTATTTTAAAATTTATTTAAGTATTGCCTTAATTGGGTATGCTTATGTGGTTATAGTAAAATTATTTAATATCAATATAATCTTATATACTAATTTTTATCCAATTGAGTTCCATAACAAATATTATTGAATTAAATATGGAAAACAGCAGTAAAGTGGCATTTTCTTAAATTTGAAAATCATAGTTAAATCTTATGTTTTCATAAGAACAAAAACTGTTTGTGTGTAAACCAAGTAAATTTGAAGACATTATTTTAGCTTGTTGATGAAAAAGGATTCAGTACCTTAACGCTACAGCAATACAAAACGAAAAATACTCAAGTCTTCATTTTGAAACAAAAATATATAAGAAAAAATGTTTGATAAGTCTTCATTAAATTAAAAAGTAGTATATTAAAATGTAAATCACATCAGCTCATGAATTAAAACACATTTCACAAACGCAGTGTTAAACTAACGAATACAAGACTCGTTTATATCGGCGGATATTACGTGGTCAAGTTATCATGTGATATCAACGTCACATGAATTAAATTCAAACAAATATTATATTTCAAAAACTAATTAACTAACATTAATTAGGAGAACGTCTGTTAATACATCATCATCATGGTGAATTATGACAATTATTCAATACTTTTTACATATTTCTAATAAGAAAATCTTACACCTGAGAGAATCATTAGTTTAATCCCAGTGATTGGCTTAAAGATAGAAATAAGTTCACTTTTTTAAAACTAATCAGAGGCTAAACTGATGATAAAGTGAAATCATTCTGAATTAAATGAAACTATTCGAAAATAATAATAATAATACGAATAGCTTTTTGGATGAACAGTATGAATAAAAATGTTCCTCTCTATCCTTCTTTCGATCAAAAATAGATTTTGCTGTTTTAATTAAATATTTTTACAAAGTTATAATGAAATTAAGAAATTTAAAAAGATAAGTCATAATCATTGATTGTGAAAATATTTTCATGAGAACAAAATGCTTTTATTCGGTCGTTTCTACCCTCCGAGACATTACATAAAATCATCACAACATGAGAACCTAAGTTTTTTTAAAAAAGGAGAATTTTTTTTAAAAATGTTCATACTGTTAACTCGAGACATTGGTACTGAAAGAAAAAAAAACAGCATTCATGGAAAAACTTCGAATACAGCCATGACTCAAACATAAGAGTGAATATTGAATCCTTAAAATAAAACTCTCTTTTCAAATAAAATTTTCCCATACCTGTTCCTCGCGAAGTTTTCCCGGGAAACAAAATGAGTGATTCAGGAATTTTAACGCATGCGTTGTGGGAGAAAACTTCCTGGAATTGTACCTCCGCTTTTCTGCAGAAACGGATCATTTATTGTTCTTGCAATAGATCAGAGCACGCGTGAGTTCCGTAACAATTGCGGGACTTCAATAGGTAAGTTTTTGAGAATTTTAATTTTGGAATATGGCAAATTTCTTCAGAATCTTTTTATTGCATCAATAATTTATTACATGCGATTTCATAAAACAAAATTTATAGCTAAATAATGGAGTAATTTATTCATAAAAGTTCAATTTTCTTTCTTATTACTGTTATTTTAGGAATTAATATATCGTGTTTAAACTATACATATTTAAAAAATATCAATCTTTTTATCAAATTACAGTTACTGTAATTATCACTTTCTATTTATATGAATTTTTTAAAAAAAGAAATGCATTCTTAATAAATTAAAAAACAAAGAAAATAATGTTAATGCTGAAGTTGTGATTGGTGATTATTGATAAGCAATATACACTATTTACTTTATGTAGTTTATAATATGACTCTGTTGTAATTATTGATTTTTACTCGCTCCGATCACACTAAAAGTATGCTTATTTCCAACCTAATTGAATGCTTATAAAAGCATCAATTTTTATCAAAAAAACACGTTTTTAATTATTTTACATGCGATGTTTTTACACCATTTATTTCTGGGAATTTGTTTCATATCGAAGAACTACAATTTCGTTACATTCTTTATTATATGGATTCTATTTTTTCTTTCATTGTTCGTTAATTGATTTTAACACTGTAGTGATTTCTCAGGCACATTTCTTTTTATATTTTAAAGATGGGGTATTGGTATATTTTTGGGTATAAATCTAGTATTTAAAGAACGAGTTTATTTATTTGTAATTTATAATTCTACTTTTACGCCTGAATTCGAGTTATTTTTTTTTTTATAATTTTTTATAAAACGCCTGAATTCGAGTTATTCCTTCTTTTAGTTTTAGCGAAACAAGTTCATAAATATATGTGTATATGCATACAGACCTACATAATTATAAATTTACTTTAATAAAACAAAACAAAAAAATTTATATTGCATATATATATATATATATATATATATATATATATATATATATATATAAGAAGTTATGAATTAAAGATGCCTTCATGATATGATTTAGATTTTTACTAAAATGATTACAGTTGATTTTGAATTCTTAAAATATTCAAAATACGACTAAGTTGGTTCTTTTTGTTATGTTTTCTTAATTGGTTGCTATATTATATATATATATATATATATATATATATATATATTTTGTTTAAACTTTATTTCTTGATTTTAAATTTGACTGATTCTTTTTTTAAATTTTGTTGTTTCTGTGGTCTACGGTAATTGATAATTAACTTTTTCAACTTTTAATAAAAAAATATAAAAAATACTATACTGGACCTTTGTCTTTTGTACTTGATTTATTGTATATATTGATATTATTATGGATTGATTGTTATATGATGGATAATCTTGTTAGTAATTTTATTAATAATTTTATGTGATATTTTACTATAACTCTGAATAATTTTAACTTTATTAATGAATATGAATTTTATTGCAAAAATTGAGACTGGCAAATTGGCTTGGTTGTCAATGCCCGGTATTGCACTTTGATGGTGTGTGTATTATCGACAAAAAATTACCGTTTTGCTTTTCACTATGTGTATTTATGATGGGTGAGATAATTATTGAGTGCTAGATAAGATATTTTGATGGATTCATGTAATATTAGTGATTGCAAAAATAGGTGCACACTTAATGGGTCAGCATATAAAAAAACTTTAAAACTAAAATATGCAAAAAATGTTCATAATTAATCTTCTTTTGATGGTGTTTTGGGTTCTAGAGATAATTACACCAGAAAATATAAAACTAGAATTGTTTGGAATAGTAATTTTGTTAGAATATATCTAATAACTCTAGATGTGTGTATAGATTTAAAAATGGATCTAATCAAAATGACATAAAGACAAATAGTAATACCCAGGCAAACTGTTGTGATAATTATCTGTAGAATTTGAATGAGATAAGATTGAAATATAGAAATTGTAATGATAAAAGATGCAAAACTTGTATCATGATAGATGCAGAACAGAGAGATGAAAAATCCCAGTTTCCTCTCTGCAAAACGAACAACTGTATTAATATGATGAAATGTAAAATATGTGAATACAGATATATACGTCAAACAACTAATTATATTAATATTAGAATGAATCAACATAGATAAGATTCAAAGAGATACCAAAAGGAAAATCAATTTAATAGAATTGAAATCACGCATTTTAATATGCATGAATTTCATAACATTTATTTATATATAATGAGGATTATTCCCAATAAGATGAAAAGGTTATGGTGGGAAAATTTTTATATAGGATTTTTTAAGACAACTTAACTATATGGTTTAAATACAATATATTATGACAATATTTGTTATAGTTGATGAAGCGAAAAGATATAATGGAATATGTTTATACCGAAGATAAATGTAAAAATAAAAATGTGAGGAATAAAAGAGGTAAACGTAAAAAAAGGAAACATCTTTACAAAAATATTATGAGGAATAACATTATAGAATTAGAAAAAGATTTTAAAAAGAACTTCAACATTAAAAAAATTAAATTTTTCATATTCGTATTGAAGAAGGCTGAAATTAGAGTTGTTAGGAAGATACTTGGAAAACTACGAGATGAACAAGGTTTTCACATTATGAAAGACCTAAGTAATTACATAATGAAAAAACTAAATATCAAGATGCATATTGAGAATGAAAGTATAATGGAATATTGCACATTTCGATTTTTAAACAAATCCTTCAATAGGATAAATTTTTCAAGAGTTTTTAAAAAATACATGCATTTATTCCCAAATAAAATATAACTATAAAAAGTGCTTTTAGGTATAACAAAAAATTAGGAAGCTTAATATTTAATTACAATTATGGAATGGATATGGAAATGTTGGATCAATGTGCGTGGTGTGTGATCGGTATGGTGACCATGTGGATGAATGTCATGGCCATGTGGACACTGGGGATTTGAATTTAATTAATGATGAAAAATTAAGAAATATAATGAGGAAAGGAACAGGCTACAGATTACCAATAACAGAGAGTAATTATGTAGCTAAAAAAGAAATATGTAAGAATCTAGATAACTTTATTATCAAAATAGCTAACAAATATAATATACCTTATGAGGCCTTTAGGGAATTTAGGGATAGAGTCTACACTGATCTAAAAAATGTTAATTATAGATTTAAAAATGGAATAAAATTCAAAGATATAGAACTTCTATAGAAAATTTACAAAAAAAAAATATAATCGTATGTATGGATAAAGTTCCTGAAAATTTGGCACTTATTTGTAAACAATTTTATTTCAAAAGGATGAATGAATATTTCCAGGATTTTGTTCTCTCAAAATGTAAAGACAGAGAAATTATTAATAGATTAGATGCATTTCACAAAAAAACTGATTTACAGTTCAATAATAAAAAATTCCGTCATGTTTTCATAACTCCTAAATTCCATAAGAACCTAATTAAATTTAGAACTATTACAAATGGATATAATATATATATAACCAAATCAGGTAAAATCTTCCAGAACGTCTTAAATAATATTTTAGAAAAGTTTGAGCAAACTCCTATTATTAAAAATAGTGTAGAATTAATTAATTCCATAGGCAATACATAGGTACTAGCAATCTACAGTTATGATTTTCAGGATCTTTTTAATTCCATTGATATAGAGGATATGATTAGAGTTATGATGATACTCTATAATCAATATGGCATAAACAATATTATAAAAATGAATAAATTTAAAAACCTTTTACAATTAGTATTGCAAGAGAATTATATTCTTATCAATAAGCAAATATACAAACAGATAAAAAGACTTGCTCAAGGTGGACCAGCTAGCAACATTTTAGCTAATCTTTATTTACATTTTTATGAATCAAGCCACCTTAACAACTCTCTTTAAGTTATATATAGATACATAGACGACCTAATAATTTTTAGTAAATGTAAAGATTTTAAGCCGAATATTGGATTTTATCCTAATTATTTGATTTTATTGCAAACAAATTCAGATACGGGTGGGGCTGATTATTTGGATACAAAGTTACAGATAAAGGATCTCATCATTTGTAGTAAATTATTTGATAAAAGAGATGCATTCGGGTTTAAGATAATTAAAATTCCTTATTGGGAAAGCAATATTCATTTATTCCATATACAAAAACATTATATTAAATTTTTTGCATCGTAATAAATTGTTAGTTACGAATGATAAAGATTTGTTCAATAATATTAAGAAATTTATGAGAGAATGCGATTATCCATTAGATTTTTTTAAAGAGATATATTCCCAATAGTTTATAGGATGGTTTATTTTGTTTGTTTTTCCCATGAGGACTTCGTAGAGGACTCTGGAAGTTATTTAAGTATCATTATGCAAATTGTTTCTGATATCTAAAGAAATTTTTATATTGCAGTGGTGGTTTCTCAATAGAATCTTTGTTTCATGAATTGATTTATATGTATTTTTAATATTTACATCTTGGAGCAAAAACTTATTCTAATTTTTTTTTTGGATTGGTGACTTATTCAAAAGGGTAATTTTATACATAAGGGCTATTACCTTTCAGGACATTCATGAATTTTTAAGCTTTCGTTTCAAAACAAATCCACCACACAACATTAGGATAATAAAGTCAGCTTGTTAATGGTCTATTTGTGAAGATATTTTGAAACATTTCTGTATTATTACACATTTACACACACATATTTCACTGAATTGAATTTTAAATAATTATAACAAATAAAATTATGCTACATCTAAAGACAACTCTATGGAAATCACATACAATTAGCTCATTTTTATAAATATGTTATATACCTTAAAGATTGCTTAAAATTGGAAACAATTAAAAGAAAACAGTTTTTGACCCTGATTTTATTACGTAAAAAACCTCATTTTGGGTAGTCGGAAATGATTTTAAGCATCTTCTAATAAATTACAAGTCGAATGTGTTCATAAGGGAAAAAAATATAACACATGAAAAATTATTCAGCTTATTGAAGTATATTCAGAAAAAAATTTAAAATTTAAGAATCTTAAAAAATACGATAAACAATTTAAATATTATACCTTTATTTAGATGATAACCATTGAAACTATTGTCAAATCCTTAATTAATGATAATTATAGATATCCTATCGTTGAAAATGAAATGCTTCTGTAACACAGAGGTCGTTGTCTCGCACTCGCGGTAGGTATAGTTTTCGTGGATTTGTGGATTTGTGCCTGATGCTACCCTCCTTGTAGCAGTATAAATTAATAAAAATAAATATAAATTAAGACGGAAAGAAGTGGCTCTCAAAGAAAAGTATACTTAATGACCTCCCCTTTCCATATTTTGGTTGCAGGTATTACCTCGAGCTCAGGTTATACGTAGAAGGAAACACAATATATGATGCTGTTTAGACTCTAATGTTACATAATTGCTTGTAGGTTTGTTTTATTGAATACATGAAATCCTTCAGCTGCTCATCTTCGTGGAAGGTACATGACTTGATATACCATTCAATTATAGAATAGAAGGGTTCTCTAATTTAAGATAGTGTCATTTTGACGAACTAAAATCCAATTTTGAAAGATTCAACCAATAAACAACAACTTAGTCACCACTTTCCCTAATTACAGTTCTGATACTGAAAGGAACAAACTTGCTTCATTTCTTTCCTCTTGAGTGGTTTTCTTTTTAATAATACTGCTGAAATATTTTTAGACTCTGAAATCTTTTGTATTTTTTTTTTTGATAAACTCATTTCTGGATAAGGGCGGGCTGTATTTAAATATTTCGATGCTGAAAATTTGGAAGATTTTATTGATATACTGGGGAGGCACAATTAATTAATGTATATAGTATTTTTTTAAAAAAAACATTTAAATCAAAACTCTCTAAAATTATTGCATTATACTTTACAATAAAATGAGGCGTGACATTTAGAAATGAGATTGAGTTCACATGCTTTCTAATATTCTACGATTTTGTTTGCGGTAGAAAATTAACAAAGATCAGTAGTCAGCAATTTTGATTCGGATGAAACAAATACAAGGCAAATGGCATAAACAATATGATATGAATTTTGCTTGTAAATTTTGCTTCAACAAAATATTACACTAGACCAAAAAGAAAGATATCCAGAAGAAGATGATAGTGTTGCACGATTTGTAGATGACGCTCGATCTAAAGCATTATCAGTTATAATATAAATGTTTCAATGCAAGGAAAAAAAGCCAATAAATAATTTAGAATGGAGAAGCTTAAAACATCAAAATGTTGCTGGGAAAAATTTATGAGAATAGAAGGATGTTCTTTGAGACTGAAAACTTCAATCTTTTAATATCTTGCTGTAAATTTTGAAGATAAATTCGTGCTGTTTAAACGCTTCATCGACTTGTTGATAAGATATGCGTATGCATTCAAGAATATTGCAAACGCAGATGATACTTCCCTGTAATTTGATGGGCCACGGCATTGTTTTGCCAATTCAAAGGGTGAGAAAGAGGTGAAAATCTTGATGACCGGATACGAAAACAACGTATCACTGCAATGCTGTGCGTTACAGCCAACGACCATAAATCACCTACCTATTTGATTCTTATCAGTAAATGAGTGCCGAAAAACTAAAATATGCCCAAAGACGTAATCGTACGTATAGAAATAAATAGATAGATTATCGCTAAAATTATAGAGTTCGAGCTAATTCAGTGTAGAATAAAAATCGGGACTCTTTGAAATCCTCGAAACATGGTTATCGACGCGTTTAAATGTTATTTCTTAGACTCTCCAAAAAAGAAACTGAAACGAAACAATTGCGAATTGATAAAAATTTGAGGTGGTACTGCAAGTTAGTTTCAGCTGTTTAACGTCAACATTAATAAGCAATTTAAGGATTATGTAAAAATCGAGTACGAAGACTGGTTGTTTTGGAAAACGCCCCTTAACATATGCAGTTAACGAAATCAGGAACGGGGATTTTTTTCCCCGGTCCCGAACAAATCAATGCCATTTTAAAGTTGAAGGAAGTATTTACTTCCAATCCCCTATTTTAGATATGTTCGTCAGAAAGACTTCCACTTCACTACTCATTGATCTAGTGGTTATGGAATCAGCACAGTTCTTTTTAATTACTAGGTGTTAAAGAGAAATTTATTGCTAATGTATCACGGACACTTTCAAAAGCAGAGAATAAAAAATACACAACTGAAAATGATTATCTTACTGTCGTATGGGCAGGACACAAATTCTGATCATACAATTTAAAGTAGTGACATACCATCCTTCTCAGAGGTGTGAATTAATCTTAAAGACCTTTCGGGATGATTAGCACGATGGGCTTCGCACCTTCAAGAATAAGACATATACATGATGTATAAGAGTGGGTAGAAGCATAAAGACACTGAAAGAATTTCTCAACATTCTTTGGGATATAGCATTGATTCCCCTGAAGAAGTGAACGTCCTTCACTCATTCTCGGACTTCCTTGCGGAACCGATGAAAGATTCAGAACTCGAAAAAAAATCTCTCACAAAAAATCAGAACTAATAAAAGAGCAACTTATGAATTGATAGATGGAATACTTTACAAAAAGAATTTTAATCTAGATGTGATTTTGTGGTTACCACTCATTCCGAAACACTTTCGCAAAGATATATTCAGATCCTCTTTTGGCAGAGCCTCTATTGCACTATACGTCGATATGTTACGCAATGCCGTGAAAGCCAACGAAGAAGTTCCATTCCATTTTAGCCCGTTGGTCATCTATTACCTATCTCTCCTGCTGTGCCACCATTCTATTTGCTTTTATGATTTCGAATGTCGCAAGAAGTCATAAATGAATCAGTGTCTTTACTGATTACTCAACTCGCTATGCCATCTCGTTGGCATTACTTACTGCTGTATCCCGAAAGTAGCAAAGTTTATCCAAGAGAGGATAATCCTTAAGCACGAAGCACTATCAGTAATCATTTCAGACCAATGGCAAGTGTTTCAATTGAAACTAACAGAACTTAATCACCTCTGTAATGGTATGCACTGAATTATGACCGCATACCATCCTCAAACTAGTATTGCTAAGTCAGACAAACAGAAAGATTGGGGTGAAATATTGCCTTTCATTACTTTTGTGTACAACACCGCGAAGCAAAACACAACCGGATTTACAGCGTTTTATCTGATGCAGAAGCGGGAAATCGAGATGACACTAGATACAATGTCCCCAACACAGAAGAAACTGAAAGTATCATACACTTCAGATTACTGTCAAAAAGCCAAATATCAATCTTGAGTAACCACAAGAATATTTAGAATCTTTTCGAAGCATTAAAAAAAACAAAAAGTTTGGAAGATGGTATGGTTGCAAAGTGACCGAATTCTCTTATATAACTGAAGAATCTGTAAAATTTTCACCTTGCACGAAAAGTAAATGTTGGAAAAGCGTATCAGTGACTTTTCGGGTCCTATGAAGTCCTGCAATTTTCTCCAATGTAAGATATCGAGTTCAAGACTTGATTCCAGTTCATGACGCTGACGGATTGTAGATGTGGTACAAGCTTTTCGAATGAAGCTTATCACTTGCGATCCTGATGGGACATACATTGGTTTATATGAACTAATCCTAGAATATAAAGTACCTGCTAGCCAAAAAAATTAACATATTTTGATGTTTTTGTTAAGAATCCACGAAACGCTTGCAATCGAGAGTCTTACTCGAAGAATTCTCAGTTTAAGGCACGCTTATTTTTCTATGAGTGACGACTACTCATGAAGTGTACAAGTACCAACGATTTATAGTACTCTTCAGAACGAGAGAGCTCATGCTCAAAAATTAGAGTTGAAAACATTAAATGTTCACGTTCACAATTTTATTTGATTGTGCATTTATTTTTTCAGTTTTCTTTTTAATTTCTAAAACATTCCAGAATATGCTTTACGTTTCCTAGTAATGTACTGGGAATAAAATAAGTCTATGTAATATAAGAATCCTTGGCTAGCAACTCTTAATCTATTAATAATTCATGTTATCCAGATCTCGATCTCTATCTTTGCGTATTTAACCAAATCCTGCTCTAATATCTACGTGAAAATATACTAAATCCATTGCACAGGGCGTTAATTCAGTGTAATTATAAAATGGTTCATAAGTAGCAGTGGAACTGTAGAGAGTATTACATCACAATTCCTATATAATATTTTTTTCATCTATTATGTAGTTTTTTCTAAAAATGTTAACTGGTTAAGGGAATGCTATTAGAGAGAAGATCAGCCAAGGTGATCCTATTTAATTCTACTGTTAATATAGTCATTGCTTGCATTGACGAAACATGAATTTATTATTTGACACTGAAATTCAAAGAATCGAGATTTCAGTGAGAAAGAATATTTTATTGCTGGGAATCTATTTTGCCCTCTGACCACCGTCATGGAACATCTTTCTCACAATTTGTTTAAAAGTACCGAAGTTTATCCTATCCCTACTGAACTTCCTATATACACATTTACACTTCACCAAAAATCTCAAGATATTCTGTAACATATCTTAGTGGAATGAAGTTTTTTTATGGTTTCTACTAGGCTTAGCTGGGGAGTAAGAACATGCTAAATTACATAGTCTAGAACCAATTTTAGCTAATTAATTTGAGTACTAATTTTTATTTTGAAATAATTTTCTTTTCCAAATTTAACTTGAATATTTTCTTCAAGCAAATTTGGGAACAGCTTTAAATATTCAAAGATATTTTCATACAAGTTTGAAATACAAAAGACATCACAGAAGTAATTTTAGTGGGGCTCTGCTTAATGTGTGTTTAAAATCGTCCAATCCTTTCTGATATATGTAGGAGCAACTTTAAAACCCAATGGTAAAACATAAAATTCAGAATCTAAAAATGCTCAAAATAGACATGAAACCAAATTTGTCTGTGTCTTTTTCATGAATTTAAATTTTGCACTACCCAGAGACCGTAAGTGTAATGACCCCGTCCCTCAGGAAAACAAATTCAAGATTGTAGCTCTTTTCCAGAGTTTTAAACATTTTGAAGTTGGGTCTTCTGCTGTTTATGCTGTAGGTGGAGTTGGTCTTGCTAGAAAATCAGTTGAAGATGAAATTGTCAGACTAAAAGTGGTTTTTTTCTTGACAAAGGAAACACCACTTTTATTTGTGGTCACGCGAACTGGGAGGCAGTGTGTCGTGCTTCTTGTATATTTAGTAATATCCTAAGTTTATCTGTTAAGTTTTATTCGTTAAAGTTTATTATCGTTATTTATCTGTTAAGTTTATTATCGTTAAGTTGATTCATTAAGTTTATCATCGTTAAGTTTATTATCGTTAAGTTTATTATCGCTGTTTATTATCGTTAAGTTTAGCCATGTCAAGCCATAAAGGATATTGGAAAAATTAACTTCATTGTTCATCCTTCATGTTAAGATTGTTTATCCTAATTTTTCCTGAAAATTCTTACATCCTGGTTGATTGTGAAATCCATTATCGATTGTAGCTTATGAGCGATACTATTAAATATGTCGACCATGTCAGGTCAGGTGAAATATAGCTGCCGGTGGGGCGGTTAACGAGTCCCCTTGAAAAAATTTTACGCATTTTCCCACTTTTCCACAAATCATCTTTTCTGTAACTTTATAAACACCGTTTTATATAAATATGGAGACATTCATACCATTTCTACGAAATTATAAGAAACAACTTTTTTCACCATATTTTGACATTGAGAAATGCATATTACATGCGATGATTTTTGCTCAACATAGGAGCGTTATCCCGACACCGATATAGCTATTTGCAGTAAATAAATCCTGATGTTCAGTTTGTAAAATCTTTTATTCATTCATATATAAATTTTCCGAAGAAAAAATTTGAACAGCCTTTCCCAACTGAATAGTCTGGGAAACAACAATTTTATCCTTTCCTGTTCTAAGTTTTATAATTTTATGAAATATTTCCTATGCATTGATATTACCTTTCACCTCATAAAATTAAATGTAATATTGCAAAGTTTCATATAACCATAACTATCATAGAATATAGTATTAAGCTAATAATATGCCAAAACTTCAATTTTCATATTGTGCACATTTTATGTACTTTTCTTCTTAGTAGATAACACCTAAATACAATTTATCAAATTTTACTTAAATTTGAAATGGTTTTAACAGAACATTATAAACAACAAAAAAAAAAAATTTAATGTGTGTAATCTTTCTTTCTATTCTGCTCATTTCAAACAAAATAAATCTTTACAATGACCTGCACTAATTTTATAACACCAGAAAATTACACTCTACATTTACGCATTACACAAAAAAAAAAAATGTAACCAATATTTTGAAAGCCGACTTTTCAATTTTAATTTGATTACACAGGTCACAGTTTTTTTTTGTATCCACTATTAATAGGAGTTAAATTTTTTGCATTTTTCTCTACAATAAACAACGGACGAAAAATTAAAAAAGTAACATTGCATTGTACACATTGCTTCTCCATGCTTTCATACCATGAAAAACGGAATAAAATTATGAGCTCTTCCAATGAGAACTTTTCATTATGCTTCTACTTAGTATACATGAAGTTATATGCAATTCACAAAGCAGAGAACGCCTTTTACACATGTAGCTATATTTGCTTATTTACTACTAATATGAATAAATATATAAATGCTGATTTCAATTGATTTTTATCAAAAAAAAAAAATATTTTATTCAAGGAGCACACAAAAAATGTTAACTTTTTGGAAGTAATTAAAAATACCTATATGCAGGCTCAGAAATCAATATTTTGAATTTTTTCCCTGTTTCTTCTATTTCATAATATTATTTTGTACTTTATACGAAGTACCGTTCGCATACTCTTTTGAAGAAGGGAAAATTAAGGGAAAGCATACACAGGAGCATTTGGACAATAGCTTTCATTCGGTTTCACATTCCCCAACTGGTCTATGACGCTATGTCACTGATGCAATTCCTCTGTTTTATTTTTACTTCTTTCTTTTCACTGGATCATCAAGTAAGTCATTTGTTACCACGTGTTTTATAGGCGTTGACCGCTGAGGCATTCAATTAGATGTCTAAAGTTGTGGCGTCACTTACTAATTCGGCGATCAAAAGTCAGGTGTACAAATTGCAGATTCGCCACTCTCTTTATAGAATTCAGTAGATGGGAGATTCTCTCTCCTTGTCCTCTTTTATTTCCATTTGAATATCACGGCACAAATATTCACTAATTCTATCTAACTCAAGATAAACTTGGTTTTCTGAGAAAATACAAACGCAGTTAAATCATGTAGTACTTTGTAGTAAAGATAGCATAACATAAACACATGAACTTACTATTTTTTTTAACAACACGATGTATCATAGTCAGAGAAAAATATCGAACGTTGAGCTGTCGAGATCAACTTGTATCCAATAATGCCTCGCCTCACGACACATCTACGTAGAAGAAGCATGATGGTGCTGGAATATAGCGCTTAATTTTATGTTCTAGAAGTCATGCAAATTAAATTACCACAGATTATTAAAAACTTGCTATTCCAAAGAAAAGACCAATCCCCCTTTTTTTACCCAATGCAGGAATCAAATGATTGAATCAAATGGACTAATGCACGAGGATCAAATTCCTCCCGTTAAGGTGGTGTGGATTTTGGAGAGAGAGGTTCCATCTCAAATGTCTTCCTCGTAACTTCACCTGGGATCAATATTACAATGTCTATCTACAACAGTTCAAATGTTGCTTCTTGTGTGACGTTATAATAATTCCAGTCAATCAGAAAAAAGTTTATTTCTAAAATATTTATAAATTATTTCCTTTAAAATATCTTTTTGGAAGAAATTTTCATATTCACATCGGAGCTCTATCACTGGCTTAAAATTCAGTATTGAATTATATTAAAATAAAGAAAAAATGAATATTATACAATTTAGGTTTAATTATATTAGTTAGGTTTTCCGGATTCTTATTTAAAATAAAAAAAAACTAAAAGGCATATTTATTTATAGTCTATTCCTTGGCTATTTTAGACACTAAAATATTTTATAGTTAGGATACGGGATTTGAAAAATTAAACTGATTTGGTAATCAAATTTGTTGTCGATCATATCAATAGAATAACATGACATACCCATCTGTAGAATAAAGTGCAATACATATAAATTGCCTGAAAGTGTGTTACTTTTAACAGTATTTTATAATGTGGATTAAAGAGTATTAAAAATGATATTCTAGTGGTCCGCTCGAAAATATTAAATTTGAAGCTTAATTTAATTTTTTTCAACCTCATAATTTTATCGTAAACTAAAGTCATTCAAAACTGCTTTTGTGAGACATTTTTTCACGTTTGAGGTATATTCATTTTTATCAAGGAAGAAGCAAATAAAATTTAATTTATTTTAAATGACTTAACACGGTAATTTTAGTTAAATCGCATTTTAAAACTCCTTATAGATATTTTTATTTCATTTGAAGATTACAGCTCTTTGAATGAGCCTCCTCTTAACTCTTGCTGTGGTACACATCAAAATGTCAAGCCAATTTTGTCTGCCTATGATTATTAAATTTGATTTCATCACACTTTAAAAATTTCAATGAAAAATCTATGTAGAATAAAAATATAATTTTATTCCAATAAGCCGAATGCCTGCTAAGAACAGTGCTCTTCTTACTTTTAGATGAAGACGTTGCTTCCGAAATAGCAGCTACAGAATGGATTTCCCTCTACTTCTCACACTGTTCTGTAAGTATGAAAATTATTTTAAATTTCCATCACAACGTTCACAATTACCCAAACATAATTATCTACTAGAATAAAACAAAACAGATCTGTGTGTGCATTTGAGTGTAAACGAAATCCTATAAAGTACATGTTATAACCACTAAAACATTTTAAAATTATTTCGAACCAAAACTAAAGAAAAGAAAAGAATCAAAGTCAAAAAGATAATCAAAAATCTAATTAAAAACATTATTCAATAAAAAGTTAT
>BMAW01037416.1:18209-28918 GCA_019974015.1 Nephila pilipes
TTTAACAGCCGTCCAATGGAATAGCTACCTTTTGTATCAGTGTGAGGTAATGAGTAAATTTCAGATTAATTTGTGTGGGAAATGTGGTGATGAGAGGGCGTGTTATGATTAGTCCGTAGTTATCTGAGTAGGTGGAGCTTCTGTGTTTGTGTGAGAATTTTTTGGTAAAAAAATTGATTTTTTACAATTTTAAAGGAATACTTTTCAGTTCTTATTGCTTGGATCTAGATCATAATTAGAAATATTTAAGGCAATTCTTGTTGATGTTCATCAGAATATTAAAGAACTTTTTTGAATGATATGTTTCGAGTTTGGAAAATTTAGATATGTGTAAACGATTTAATGAACCTGGCGGGGAGGGAAATGTGCTATTTTATCTAATTTGACAAATAACATTTTATGTGTCTTCTTTGCTTGGTAAGAACTCACAGTTTTTTCCTCTCACAATAAAATTATCATATTGAATTCAGTTTTTATAATATATCTGTAAATCTCATAGTATATTGCTAAATATATATAAAAATATATTTATTTAAATTCAAAGAATAAAAAAAATAATGAATATATTCCATTGTCACATTGTCTCTTTTGTGTTACTTTAATCACTATTTTTAGTTCTAAAAATAATATTTATTTTATTCTAAGGTGTTAAAAATTAATAAATTTTTTATTATAAAAACAAAAAAAAAAAAAAAAAAAAAAAAAAAAAAAACGAGAGCGTCAAAATTAGAAACGTTTTAAACTGTTGAACACTTACAAATGAATAATTTTTAAGTATCTGTATTATTTTACATGGAAAAATTTATTGATAGAAATAAAAAAAAAATAAAAAAATTAAAATGTATTATTTTTTTTTTCATAACTTCAAAGCCAGGTATTCAAAGCAGCTTACACACGATCCCTAGTTTAGTACTGTTAAGTTCCGAAATACATCCCAATTTTAATTACCTGATCTAAATTTTTCCTTCAATGAGAAGATGAAGGAGGGTTTCCATTCAAATCGATATTTTTCAAGCTTGATTTTTCGTATAATTAGTTATGAAAAGCTTCTGTACCCTTTTATATTTATCAAAATGCATAAGAGTCAAATGTACATTTGCACAGATACTTTTGATAACTAAATATTTGAAGATTCAAATTTAAAACATATCCATATGTGTAAAATACCTCATATTTTTTCTTCTATTAGAACATAATTGAAGGACGGGTAATTAAAATACGGATACTTTACGTAATCTTAACAATACACAACTAGGAACTTTACATGAGCTACCCTGAAAATTTGCATTTGAAATTACGACGAAAAATATTTATGTGTGATGCATACGCAGTTAAAACTTATTCACCATAAATACTTACAAATATATCTTTGAATATTTAAAATATTAAATTCAAATTTTAATATATTGCATCGCTAGCATATATTTCAAATATTTCGTACGTTTTGAATAATTTGGTCGAAAACTGCACGTTATAAGTAAAAAATATGCTGAAATATTTGATTGTAAAAAATTAAATTTTTAATTTAAAGAAAGCTGAGATGCAAAAACGTCGGTATAAAAATTTAAATATGAAAAATTATAGATTATTTTAAACAGGCATAAATGACATTGGCCCAAATATTAAAAATTTTATAAATTTAAATTCAAACTTCTTTACAGGAATGTACATTGTGAACAGATTAGTGTAGAAGATATAAAACGTAAATTTAAAATAGATGGAAAAAGAAATCTGCTGTACCATAATCTAGAACTGAATTCGGCATTTTCACTTAATAGGGCAGAGGCAGCGTAAAGCAAAGTTGAGGTATGCAAACACTAAGAGCCCTGCAGTTTCAAGAGGTAACACTCTTACAATTACAGTTTTAAGGGGAAAATAAAAAAGTTACAAATATAAAAATAAGATGCATAATTTTTTATACGTCTCAATAACAAAAGATTGAGGAATTGGACTTCCAGTTCATTGTTGTGAGTTAGTTAACAATGGCCAAGGTAACCAACCATACTAATTTAGTTAGTTTTGTACTCCATTTAAAACCTGTACTGCCAAAATATACCTTTCTATCATTTTGTTCTCCTAAAAATATATAAGAATTATAATGGAAATTTTATGTAAACTTTTATAAGTTCCTATTAACCCATACCCGTCTAAATGCAGTTTTTATTTTTAAAAAAAATTTGGACTCGCTTATTTAGTGAGGAAATATATTAAATTCCAATCATTAGTTTTCTGTATTCCTAACTGGTTTGTATCGTTTTGGTGATTCCTCTTACAGTAAATGAAAGTAATTTGGCATAATTTTAAGCTTGATATTACTAGTGTAAGTTTTTTTTTCGTAGCATTATGGTAAGTTCAAAGAGCAGTAAAAAACGTTTAAATGAATATTTAAAAAAGAGTTTTGCCTAATTAAGGCAACAATGAAAATGACATTTATTTGCTTAAATTTGTAGTTGGGGATAAATGTATGCAGCCTTAAGAAATGATAATGTAAAACGCATTTGAAGACAAACACGGTTTGAATGAAAAACTGGAATGTAGGACTCTATGCAGCACCGTGTTTCGAAAAACATGACACAATGATAATTTTATAAGTGGTATATAGATACACGTATGTATATAAATATTTTTCTCTGTAAAATTGTTGTATTAGTGGATTTTAAACGTGTTCGAACAAATATATTTGATTGTCTTTTGATACTTATATCTATTTGTACACTTCCACCTTGAGAAACGTACTATTAGTTGGATAACCTTTGGAGTTTGTTTATGTGCCTACCCAAAAATCATTTCGGGAAAATTTTTGAAAGTTTCTTTATTACTCTTTAGTAAAACCTACATAATTGCAAATTCAAAAATGATTTGCAATGCTGCTGGGTACTTAGTTAAGGTATTATTTTAAGTATAAATTTTTTAAAAAAACATTAAAAACTTTATTTGCATTTTCTGAAAAATTTAGATTTTAATTTTTTATATTATGAAAAATCTCATTTCTTAAAAAGTATTTAATATATTTAAATGAAATTTTACCATAATGTTCAGTATATTTCTAATCAAGTTGTGAAACTCAAACATAGCTATAAAGTATATAACTATTTATTTTGTTACTATTTGTTATTTAAAAAAGGGATTGTTTTTTTTTTTTGTAAAATCATGGTGTGTTCATAAGTTTTGGTATGACTCAGTAAGTTTTATTAAAAACTGCATTTTTCCTGCTTCACAACATAGATACATGTATATTAAACATCTTGTTGAAACAAAAGGTGAAATAAATTAATTGGAATTTGATGTATAAACTTAACTGTAAATATCAAAATTTTTACTAAATTTTAAGCAAATGTTGTCAAAATTTGAAAAATTAAAAAAAAAAAAATTTCATTCAAATGACTTTTGAATTTACATTTTATATAGACCAGGGGTCGCCAAACTTTTTTGATCATCGCCCCCTATATAATTTTTCGAAATCTCCATAGACCCCCCACAAAGGTAATTTTCAGGTAATTAAAATAAAACTATATATTAGTCTAAATATTTAATAAATCAGAAACAGTATGTAAAGTAGCTACGGATTTTTTACTTCTTAATGAGATGAGTGTGCCTGGTGTTTCTTGGCAAGGTTCGCTATATTGGGTTCGAAATTAGTCAATTTTAACCGTAAATCCCCTCGAAGCTCCACATTTAATTTATTTCAGTTTTTAGTTAAAATTGAATTAACGTGACTGAAACCGGCTTCAACCATATACGAACTTGGAAACGCCAGCATAAATGGCTGAGCCATTTCATAAAGTTTCACATATTTTTGCTTTATATTTATATTAGTCCAAAATTTATGTATTGTCAAATTTTTAATAAGCGTTTTTGCTTCAAGATCGGACAATAGTTCAGCAAGCTCATCTTGTATGTTGATGTCGACGTTATCAATTTGCGCCAAAAAGGGCGCAATAATCCAATCAGGGATGTCGATGTTTTCCAGATCAACAAAGCGCAGTTTAAAATCGTCGCCTAATTTTTGAAGATGATTTGTATATATTTCCAAGTCTTCTTCTTTTATTTTTCATTGTTGCAGATTTGAAAAATACTTATAATCCTTACGTAGCAATGAAGATCTAAATAAATTTAATTTTACTTGGAAGCCTAACAGTATTGTCCGAGCTTGGATAATTGTTACATCTTTTCCTTGCAGTTTTGTTTGAACGTCATTAAATTTTTCAAATAAGTCTGCTAAATAAAAAATATGGTTCTTATTGTTTTGGAGTTCATTGCTTAGAACAGGATTTATTTCGTTCAGAAATTCTGTCGTGGAGTCAAATAAATTGACGAGCCGTTGCAAGCATACACCTCTAGACAACCATCTAACCTCGGTGTGCAGAAGTAATTGGTTAAATAACTCATTGTTTTCCTCACAAAGTTTGGCAAATAATCTTGATTTAAGAGGTATGAGCTTTAATTTGATTAATAGATTTAATACAAAACTGTAAAGCTTCATGTAACTCTGAACTCAGATATTTTGCTACTAAGTTGTGTCTATGCAACACACATTGAATAGTACGAATACCGGGCACTTTTTCTTTGAGGCATGTAGCAAAACCTCGGTAACACCCTACCATAGAAGGTGTGCCCTCTGTGGCTACTGCTATTATATTTTCAAGCGGAATGTCATATTTATTTAAATATTCTTGTAAACATCTAAAAATTGTCACTCCCTTCCCATCGGTTTCAAGATATTTAGCAAATAAAAATTCATCAATGACTTCTTTAATTTTACTAAAATATCTAACATACGCCATAAGAATAGCAGAAACGCCAAAAAACAGATTCATCAAGTTGTATAGAGAACTTGCAATTTTTTAGCTCCGAAACTACTGTGTTTTCTATTTCTTCGGCCATTTCGTCAATACGCCGTTTTACAGAATTTGCACTTAATGACAAAGACTTTAAAACATTAGTAGATTCTTTTTTCATCACATTCTCAATGACGTCTTTAATTGCAGGTACTACAATTTCTTCTGCGATTGTGTGGGGTTTTCCCCTCTTTGCTATATTAAGCGAAATCTTGTAAGAAGCAATTAATCCTCCTTCATTTTCAATTTCAGTAGACTGTTTCATAAAACTTTTTAGAGTTGGTCGACATGTGAATTTTTCTTTGAGTTTTTTGAAAAATTCTAATTCTTCATTTTTTTTTTATCTGAATGAAGCCTTTCAAGATGATCTTTCATTTTTGACGGTTTCATGTATTCATTTCCAAAAGTTTTTTCGCATATAAGACACATAGGAATAATTTCATTTGTCGGTGAACAAATAAATCTAAATTTTAAGTAATCCAATGAATAATACCGACATTTCTTTTTAGATACTGAAGCTGTCATTTTTAAATTAGGGTTCTGTAAATAAGTTAAAATTAAGTTGGTATATTATACTAATCCACATTATTAAAGCTTACCTTTTCACAAGTAACAATAATTAAAATTGATATCAAAACTAAACGAATAGTTTTATAGAAACAATAACTAATTATCCAATGGTAGATATAATAGTAGTAATAATGACACTACAAGCATTTAATACTGTTCACAGTTTACAAAAATAGCTGAAAATGCATATGATATTTGCGTTTGTAGCATCCAGTGTAGAATTGAACAAGCGCACATATGCATCTGACTCATATGCAAGGCTCGTATGGCTTGCGATGGAGACAAAGGGCGAACCAACGACACGATGCGTAACTGCCGTATAAAAAAGAAAAAAACTAAAAGAACTAAAATCACAAACATAAGAAGAAAGAAAACGGAGTACTGAAGATTCCCTTCGCGCTTAATGCATATAAAACCAACGGCAGTGTCGTCGCTCGCCAAAGGCTCCTAATTGGTTGATGGGTTCGCCAGCAAGAGACACGGATAAGCCTCAATCGCTCTTCTGGCTACATACTATGAGTCGTGCAAATTACAAACTGGTCACAAGGTCAAGTTGTGACGTCACGGTATACATACGAAAACACATAAGGAAAAAAGGGGCAGATTGTTTTCTGATTTATTATTTTATTTTCTATAAAGAATATAATATTAAGTCAATTATAAAAATATTTTAAATTTTTACTTACGCAGTTAGATATGTGTGATTTGCGTATTAAGAACTGTTTTTCCTTCGAGTCCCAATAGAACCCCATTCGACCCCTTGGGTCAGATAGACACCCTACTGTTGTTAAATAGACCCCTAGGGGTCTATATAGACCACTTTGGCGACCCCTGATATAGACCATTGTAACTAAAAACATAAGTGTTTCATAAAAATTTCTTTTTTTTAAAAAGGAAAATCCCCCGAAGGTAGACATTAAGATTCTTAAAGACGTTTTGTTTAAGTATTTTTTAGAAAACTTTAATGTTTTTTCTTATGTGTCTCCAATATTTTTAACATTTGTAACTGTTCATTTTGTTACTGAACATTCTTATGCATTTTATATATTTTATAGGGAAAAATATTTCTGTATAATTGAATTTTTGGTCTAATAAACACACATAGTTGTACGTAGGTACAATTTGTAAAATGAACTGAGATTTTTAGAGTAATGTGATTGTTAAATATTGTGAACATTTCAGACTGAACTAAGTAATATATTTAAGTCCCTTTATGGTTTATGTAGCAAATAGTAAGCAGTTTTGCTTTGAGTCTCATATTGAATATAAAAAGCTCCTTTGCTGTATTAAAAAGTGAGATGGTTTACTTCAAAAGCAGCACACAAACATAAGTATAAATAGAGTGCTTTTTGAAATGATATCATCCACTTCAGTCATGTTATTTAATTTCGAAAAATACCTTACACTAGAAAAAAACCATCACCCTTTCCATCGATCAAAACTTCAGCTTTGCTTTCTCCACAGCCAGGCATTCTAAAGTGTTTTGAGTGCACTGTTTTGAAAGACAAAATTGAAATTAAACAAGTTTCTCTCGTTGTCGAATTTGTATTAACTGATATGAAAGATGTAGTTATCGATGATAATTTTTCGTCAAAAGATGTATACGAATATGTATTTAAGGTTTGAAACACTAAAGAAACGGAAAGGTTAAAACGTAAGGGCGGATCGGAGATGGTTAGAAAAAATTTCACATTTTGAAGAATATATAACCCATTAAAATTTTTGGATTGATTGTGCTCTATGTGGTAATGATCTAAATATGGATGTAGAGAGTTTATTTTCGCTTTGAACAAGTTGTTCTGCTGTGAGTGCACTATAGATGAAAATTTAGTCTCATGCCAAAAGAAAAACTCACTCAGCAGAAGGATAAAAATTTAAGGATTAAAATTTATTCAGATTAAAAATAATAAAAAAATCCTTCTTTGTTATTCTAAATTTTAAATATATTTGAATGGAGATATCTCAGTTTTTATTTCCCAATTTTAATCATCCTGTATAATAACACGTCATTCGTAATCTTTCCAAAAAAAGTTGGCCATAAGTCAAAGGTAAACGAAAAGCGCTACAATGACACGAGCGTATCTCTGTTTCTGAAATCGCCAGAAAAGGATTGAGTGAATCTAGTCGAGCGAACAATGCGCGGCGGTGGTCACGAAGCGGCAGGGTTGATTCGAACCCTAAACCAATGGTTTCGAAGAAAACTTGATCAAGTTTCGTCATGCTGCAACCACCTTGGTTGAAAAGACGTCTCATAAGGTTAGTTAGCAAAGTATTTTAACTTCTCGCATTGTTGTGGAAGAATTTAGCACTTTTTTCAACAGTGTCAAAAGTTGAAACGCCTGGTTAACTAGCCAGATGAGACGTCTTTTCAGCCTAGTTGGTTAGAGTACAGCAAAAGGCAACCGGTAAGCATTCTTCGGACCGACTGGTCTAGGGTTCAAAGTAGCAATGACACTCAAGGCCACCAGCAACTTTTTTACCTCTACGGGATTGGAAAAATGACATTAAGCCGAAGTACTAACCCTCTCTTTTTCCAAAATATGCTGAAAGACCTTGAGTTTTCCTAATATCATATTCAACAATAAGTTTTTGGATGCCTTTCCCTATTGAAATCGTGATATTAAAATAAAAATAATTGAAAAAAAAAATTATTGTTTGAAGTAAACAAGTATTTTTAAGCTTTTAACCCACTAATTTTTTTTCAAGCGATATTTTTTATTCTTTATTAGTTGAAACAATTATATTGAAACTCAATAGATAGGACAAATACGTTCCAAGCCCTGATCTAAAAAACTAAACCTCCCACGACGTAACAGCCTGTCACACAAGATTCGCCCAAGGCAAGGAAAATACATTTCACTAACACACAAGGAGATCAATAAAAATGATCTCCTAAAATGTTATTGTTCGACCACCTGCGTCTTAAAAGGGGGAAGGAATAGGAACATCTTGCTTTCTCGAAGATGTTGTGAAATAAATGAAATACCTTTCAGTGACCGGTAGCTAAGCTTAAGAAGTTTGCTTTAGGAATAGATTTACAGAAAAAAAAGTAAAACGCTTGGAGGATTAAATTAGAATTCATAACAATTAATTTGTAAACTGAACACATACTGTTTCGGAATTTCTCAAATCTTTGTGTGATATGTTGTTCAAAAGTGAGCTTCTTATCAAGAATAATTGTAAGTTATTTTGTGTGGAGAGACCAGGTGAGAATTTGGTGTTCGATGGTGAAGTTAGTGTAATTATATTCTAGTTCTGTTGTGTGAAAAGATGACGACTTCCGTTTTTGAAACGCCATTCATTTAGAGAACCAATCTTCTAATAATGTAATGTGTTTGGAGTGCACGTGCCACCAGTATTTCTTCTTTGTTTTCGGTTAATATTGATTTGTCGTCTGCAGAGATTCGCGAGGAATGCCTTAAGGATGATGCTCACAAAAATTGAAAATAACGTTGGACCTAAACTTGAGTCTTGAGAAATGCCTGCAGTAATACTCTCCTTTTTTTTTTGAGTGTGTTCTATTTATTCTTAGTAAAAAAAAGTTCTGTTTTTCAAGTAAGAAACAAAATGTTTCACGAGTATTAGGGGAAGGATATGATTTTGATAAGTAAGGAGAGGTATAATTTCTTTAAAGAGAAGTCCCTCAAGCAAAACATTCTCAAATGCTTTTTGAATGTCAAACAAAACTACACCGGATGGTTTGGCATTACTTTGTCGAGTTTCAACGTTATGGAGAATCAGGTGGGTGGAAGATAAATTTTCCTTAAAACCATATTCATGAATTCCGATATTGCTACAAATTATTAACAAAAATAACTTTCCACAATCACGTTCAAACGCGAGGAACAAAAAATTAAAAAAAAAAGTAAATATAAAAAGGTAATCTCGTATATGATCATTCCATAAGTACAATTGTATCTTTGGCAATACTAGGTGTAACATGTATACGGTGGAATGAATTTTATCGATATTATATATGTATTGGGTGACTTTTTACTATTTTGTTTACTTTTCTCCCATATTTGATTTTCGAGGTTAACCATTATTGCAGACAATCAATTTCTTAAAATTTTAAATTTAAATTGTCATTAAAGTCTTAAAAAATTAAAATTTTCTTGATATCTTACATATAAGTTCCAAAATATTATATTATCGTCTGTCCAGCGAAGAAGGGCGGGTATCAGTTAAAACTTTATATTATCTTTTAACTCGTCGATTTTTTTTGCTTGTTTCTTTTTTTTCCTATTTCGTTCCTTCAATTTATATCTAAATCAGGCATGATGCAATTTCCTTCATCGAAATCCGATGAGATCTTAGTCTGTAGCATTAAATCAGCTTCAATTATACAAGGATATGTCATATCTTCTTTCACTGTTTAAACTGCTATTTTTGTTTGAATCGTCTAATACCCAGATATGATCACGAGCTGTCAGCCGACGTTATTTCTGTCGAATCGTGGGTTCGAGTCCTGATGCCACTAAAGACCAGCCGAGTAACGGAGATGATGCACATTAAATTTATTGAAGTTGCAAATTTTCCATTGGCTTGGTGTAGAAGTTTGGAGTGGAAGATGCCAGTTCAAATCTCGTCCTCGTCACTTGACTGAAGTTTTAAAGAAAAAAATTATTTTTTCATATATTTAAAAGTCATGGATAAACATTATTACAGACAAACAATTTCTTAAAATTTTAGATTTAGATTATCATTATCGTTTAAAAATTGAAATTTTTTTTTTGATATTTTACGTATATTTCCCAAAATATAATATCATCGTGTTCCCAGCGAAGCGGGTGGGTATCAGCTAGTGTATATATATATGTATATGTATGTATATATATATATATATATATATATATATATACCGCCTTCATTAATTGCAAAATGTTTATTTAAAATTATTAAATTCCCTAGTAATGAGTACATTTTTTAAACAAGATTACATAGAAATCAAAATTTTATGGTAAAATATCAATTGAATGTTTAACTGAATTTAAGCAAATGAATAATTAATTAATCACTTACAATACAATTATGATTTAAATGTAATAAAAAAATAGATAATTAAACAATCCGTAGTTTTTAATGAGTTGATTAAAATTCTAATTTTGATTGAAATCTGTATATAAAACTATGTGTATAATATATAGTCATATTGCAATAGATGTTGTTCTATATATATAATCGTTCCAGACAGGAAATTTAATAAATTCAAATAGAAAATAATTTTTTAACTAAAACATTGCCGAATACTTCGTTATCATTTATTTTCAACTCCTCATTGTCTTATATCTTGGGGCGGCG
>BMAW01037416.1:28928-33928 GCA_019974015.1 Nephila pilipes
CTTCTCAATCAATAGAAATAAAAAAAGACGTTCAAAATCATAACTAATATTTTAGTAGATATTTTCTATTTGGTTATGATTGTCTTTAATAACATATGTACTAATTTTAGTAATTATATTCTTATAAATTTTCATAGTCTTATTTCAAAGGATTGTATAATGATTGTCTTATTATAAATGGGTATATTATGATATTCTTATTAGTTTTTAATAATGATTATCTTCTTAATAATGATAGTATTGGCTCTACCTTTGATATTTTCTTCCGTATCTATCTTGAGTGAAATATCACTAAATATTGATAGTTATACATGTTATTTTGTAATAATTATAAGTTACAGGAATAAATAAGTAGTAATTCTGAGGATAATTGTCAAAGTTTAGCTTAAATATTTCTAAAGTTTATCAAAAGTTCCGAAAAATGAGATTCATGATGTATTCTGCTAAAACTTCCTAAATAGCATTTCGGTGCAAATGGATCTCTGAAGAATTTGCGTAATTGATTATAAAAAGTAAATTTTCTGTTTCAACTTACCTGGCTTTGAAAGAAAAAATTAAATTACGCAATTTTTGCAATAAAACAAAAGAAAATTACCTGAAAATTGAATTTTTTTAAAAAAAACATGTAATATATTGATTCAGTTTATAGAACTTTCAAAACAACTGAACGAAACAGACTATGAATTCGGAATTCACTGCGATTGGTGTTGCCTTAAATAATACAAGTACGAATTATTTAAGTATAATATGTGATAAAACTAAAATCTGGGCTTGTAGAATTATGTGGTATTAATTATTATGCGTACCACTGTGTTTATAAAAAGTTGTTTGCATTTCAACCTAAGAACATCGTTTCCTTCCTAGATATGTTCATGGCCCTAATGATAGGAAACATCTCTTGTATGTTTCTTGGGTGCTTCCTCCTGATCTTCTGCATCTGCCTACAAGAATATTTTCCTCAACAGAACAGGTGAGTAAATTAGTCCTTTAAACGTCTAATAAATTATGTTGAGTTTATTAGACGTTATGTTTAATTTATTAGACGTTAACTCAGAAAATAAATCTAATTATTAGGTAGTACCTGTGGAGCATTTCAAACAAAAATAATTGTAATTGTAATATTTCTTGAGGATAGAATTTATATATTTTATCAGTTTCAAAAAAGTTATAGCTTCAGATATAATCCCTTATTTCTTTGGATTTATTTATAAGTCTATGTATTAAATGCCTGAATAAATAGTAATAAATGATGGAAGGATTGATGTGGGAATCATTGGAGTGTTGTTAAAATGTATACTTATATGTAACAATAAAATATCATCGGATAGTATTATACTAATAATTGAAATAAAAAACTTTTTTGAAACATGCGTAATAGAAGTACATTTGAATAAATGCTTAAAATATTTGTAACTTTCTTCTCTCTATAACTGCATCGACATTGATACAAATAAAATGTATTTTAAACAGTCAGAGTATATTTTATTTGTATCAATGTCGATGCAGTTACAGAAAAAAGAAATTGAAATGTAGCAGATTCAAGACTTTATCAGTCTTGAATCTGCTTCATTAAAAATAATTCAAATGTCGTTCCTTCTATGCTCAAATATAAAAAAAAAAATCATCGTACGTTTATGACTTTAAATGGTTAATGGCATTTTAAGCATATTTTTTTTCCTTAGATTGCAGCCACGTGTCGAAAGAATACCAATGAATCGTCCTCAACGACCTCTCGCAGTCGAGGAAATCTGAGTGTTCCTGCGTATCATATGAACATTATATCTGGACATTTATTACTTCACAAAAACATCCGATATATATCTCGTTTCATGAATTGTAATTTATTTTGGAAAAACACATTTACATTTAACACATCACTAATGACTAATGTTATAAATAAGAACAAACTGAAAATTATGAATTATTCTTTTTATGTAAAGAGCATGATAATATCAAGAAAAGGTAGATATACATATCAACTGAAGGAATAAGCAGCTTTATGAAAAATATTTTTAACTCAAGATTTTGTTTTCAAAAGCTTATAATTTGATTACTTAAGAATAGTTAAATTAATTGAATATAATATTATGGAAAAAAATTAAGAGAAAATAACATCAAGGAAATAATATTATACTTTCAAAAAAAAAAATGTTCCTATCCTTTTCCAGGGAAATATCATTCTTTCTGTGTACATTTGTCGTAGAATTTTCAAATAACTGGAGTATTTAGAATGTATCTCCTATTCAACATATGATTACACTTAGAAAAATTATCATGATGTTTATGTAATTAAAAATTGATGTACCAATAAAAATATCATTAAATCTTTCGGTGCATTTTTCTGTTGAACTGAATGAATTCTGTTGAACATCCATATTTTAGCTGAATGGAATTTTACATAATAAATAGAGAATATCAATATCCATGATTCACATTTGGGTTCAGTAGCTAGTTTTGTTTGTTTGTCACCAATTTTAAAGTAATGATATATTGTACTGATTCTATTAAGGTTTCAGGTATACGAAAATATATGATTTTCTGAAGCATTAACAAGTTATATACAAATATAAATAAAATCATTAAAATAACATAATATCTAATAAATTTTCGAATCTTAATTTTAGTGGTTTAACAACTTGTATTTACATGACATTTATGCAATATAACGAATAAATTAAGCAATAAATTGACATATAGGTCTACATGTAATAAACAGAGACATATATATAAAATTTATCCCTTCAAGATTGTTACTGTTTCAGGAAAAATAATTGAGAACCGGAATGGATTTTTAGGAACAAATATTTAATACTCGCTCGTACAACACAAGACAGGTTATAAAACGTATATGAAACACAGATTCAAGAACACATTACATCATTCTGTTAAGAAGTCTCTCTCCTCCATAGTGCTCGTAATTTCCCTTCCAAGCCAAAAGGAGCACGTGGGGCTATTTGGCAACCGTTTAATAGTACAAGAAAGGTAGTGTTAAATTACGGTGTTACAGTAAGATAAATGATGCAAGGTCATTAAATTTGCACTCTATAACTAAAAGAAAACGACTCACAAAGAAGGAGTTGTCCAACGGAAACAAAAATTGTCGGAAAGGGAAATTATGTACAGAATGGGAAATGATTAAAATTTCGGAAAAAAAAGAAGGATTTATTTAAGAGATACATAGTTACAAAGTAACAAGCTCAATAAGGTGTTGGCGCATCTCTAGCTTAGATGCAAGCTATCACACGACGTGTCATAGAATGATAAAGGTCCTTGGTGGTCTCCTGCGGTATTTCTCGCCAAATTTGCTCCAATTGTCGTGCTAAGTTATCAACATTCCTTGGTAGATGCAGTCGCCTTCCTATCATATATCAGACATGCTCGGTTGGAGAGATATCTGACTGGCGAAGGAAGTGTTTGACAAGCTGTAAGACAAGTCATAGCAACACGTGCCGTATGGGGTCTGGTATTATCCTGCGGAAAAATAAGGCCAGGGTACTGAAAAAGGAACGGTAGCAAAACAGGTCTCAGAATGTCGAGGACGTACCACTGAGCTGCAAGTGTGCCTCTAATGACGACCACAGGGGTCCGGCTGTAAAGGGAAATGGTGCCCTAGACCCTAACTCAAGATTGAGAGCCTGTTCGGCATGCCAGTGGAAGCAGGATAGGCAGGCTGCCCTGGGTATCTTCAGACAAGTCTTCGATGATCGTCAGGACACAGTTGGAAGTGGAATTTGTCAGTTAACACTATACGTCTCCGGACAACCTCATTCCAACCCAATGGTGCCAAACGCCGATGTAATCTGGCTTGACTGTTTGCAGACGTGAGGTGCAAATGGCGTATTGTCGGTACGAATGTAGATTTCGCTCTTTAAGCTGTCTATCAAAGGTCATGGTGGACGCTCATGTGTGGGTTGCACGTCTGATGGTTGATAATGATGAATCAGGCTCTATGACAGCTGATCTGACAGTCACTCTGACCTCCCGATCTGCTGTGGCCCTAGGTCGACCGCTACCATCCTGATGCGGAAATCTGCCATTGTCCACCCATTCTGCCAGGCAAGCATCTTTTAATCACCACAACGCTTCCATTAATATAACGAGTGATTATCCGATTTGCCCAACCTGCCTCTCTCAATTGAATGATACGACCTCTTTAAAACTCGGACATTTACTGTTAATGTGCTCGAATCCTGTGGTGAAGTACTTTTTACAACGTTTTTCTGAATTTCACTTGGTGTGTGTGTGTGTCATCAAATTTTCGATCGTTAATTTAACCAACTTCCCATCAAGCTAGAGCTTTGAAATTTTGGGAATCGTTCGTACTCGCCTAACAATGCAATATTTAGACATTTGCGACACGTTTTAACTAATATTTTCTTTAATAATGCAGTTTAGCCCAAACACTTGGCACAATTTCAAAAATTGGCACCAAACTTGGCGATTTTTTTTTGGCTGAGCGGAACAGGGTAAAGGTAGGGTACAGGAACAGGATACAGAAATGGAACAGGGTAGCCACATTTGGCAAAATACTGCCAAATAATTCTTGTCGCCATGGGTGGTTGGGTTAAACTGCATTCCAACCATTAATTTACCGGATGAATTAATTAATTTTAGTTAGTTTTTACGTTTTTATGTATTTCACTTGGCGTGTGTCTGTCTGTGTGCGTATCAGTGTGTCATCAAATTTTCTATCATTAATTTAACCAACTTCACATCAAGTTAGAGCTCTGAAATTTTGGGAACCGTTCTTACTCGCCTAACAATGCAGTATTTAGATATTTGCGACAAGTTCCAACTAACATTTTCTTTAATAATACAGTTTAGCTCAACCAATAGAAAAAAAAGGAATTATTTGGCGGTATTTTGCCAAATAATTCCTGTCATCAAGAGTGGTTGGACTTAACTGCATTCCAACCATTTAATTTACCGGATAAATTAATTAATTTTAATGTTTTTATCAGTGTGACATCACATTTTCTATCAAAAATTTAACTAACTTC
>BMAW01037416.1:36428-40786 GCA_019974015.1 Nephila pilipes
GATTTCGCAATTTTAAACTTCAGTTAAGTTACGAGGACGACACTTGAAATATATATATATATATATATATATATATATATATATATATATATATTCCAACTAATTATTAAGCAATTAATTTTATTTTCCAATTTACTGTAATACCAGTTCCTCCGATACTCAATGGATGTCGCCACGAATCAGAGTCATGTGATAAGCTCATGCAGCGCTACCTATCCCAGAACAAAACTGAGTGACACTCATTTTCGCGCTCTCTTGCCGCCACATTTTTCGCTTCTCTTCTCCTTCGCTACCCGCGTCGGAAGTAAACTTCAAACGCCCGAGCGCGTTCCAGCACCCAACGCCAATATGGGTTAAATGAGGCAGCCATCTATCTTCATCAGACGAACTGGTCAACTTACTTTTTATATCATAGTGTAAATACTTATCATTCTTCATCATCTCTCCTAATAAACAAGTAAAGCTACTGAAAGCTTCATCCTTGAATACCATCAACAACATTACATGGAATCCGAAATTACTTCCTAGGCAACCAGCCCTTTGCGTAAGAGCAAACCATCGTAGATTCGGGATGAACAATCTTCATCACCCCACTGTCTACAAAATTTATGGCAGCTCCAGCCGGGATTGCTTAAAAATTTAGGGGTGATCGGACCGTGATTGCGTCAAAATTAATGGGAGAGAATTACAAGAAGAAAAGAAAATTAGATGCTCGCCCTGAGATCAACAAAATTTCCCAGATGCTAATGCGATGTATGCCTTTACAGCAAGAATAGCCAATGACCAGCGACGACGTAACTTCTACAACAAGGATAGTCAGTGTCCAGTGACAACGTATGCCTCTACAGCAAAAATAGCCAGTGTACAGCGATAATGGATCTACTACAAAGAAAATGTGTGCCTCATCCATTTGCATGATTAGTTTTCTACGATGACGAGTGTGTCCCACCTAGAAGTAGAACCTCAGTTTTTCTATCATTAAATGCTTTTTCACATCAAGTTATTTATTTGTGCTAGTGATAATCTAAATGTGTGTTTAGTTTAAGCTCTTTATAAAGGCCGTCGATTCCTGAAAGAGCGTTGTTTTAAAAAAAAAATTCCAGCGTTTATTAATGTGTAAGTTTCACCGCAAGATTCCAGGGACTGTAAAACATTTATTTTTTGGACAATCATCTAATTCTAATGAAGCGCAGTCATGTAATGTTTCTTTAATTATGAAAAGAAATATCTGAAGAAAAAGTAAATTAAACGTATTATTTTCTAAGTGCATTTATATATATATATATATTTTCAAATTGTCATCTTAAATTCAAAATCTAGGAGGGTCTTTTTTTATTATTGTGTGTGTGAATTGATATGCCATGATACCAAATCAGTCAGCGTTCTCACGCCAGAAATGAATAATGCATAAGTAATTAGATTTCGAATCACAGTTAACGTAAACATAAATCCTTCCCAGGCAATTGTGTATAACAATTTCCCCTTTCCCACGAGATAACTTCAACGTAGCCAAAACAAATGTCAGTTGTTTGGTCTCACTGAGTCCCAATGAATGATAACTTATTACTTTTAAAAAAATAGGTTTGGCAGTCTAATGAATTCTAAATTAAGCGAATTGAAAGTGTATTCTCAAAATAGACGATTTTTTTTTTATTATTCTATGATTATTTCACTGTATGTCTGAATATTTTTTGGTTTTAATTGAATTACTTATATTCTTTCACAATGTTTAGTTTTAGTTCTGTGGAAAATTCTAACAAAGGGATTTCAGATTGATATGATAAATAATTCTTTTTTTTAAAAAAAAAAATGTGTACTTTAACAAATTATATTGCAATATTATTTATATTATTTTCCCAATTTATTTCAAAACTCCTTGAATTAATTATTGTGTTCGATATATATTTTGTACACATACATTTATTTAAGCGAATTAATTAAACGATAATCTTCATAATAAGCGTGTTTCATTTTAAAATCACTTTTGTTGTTATTACGCAAAAACGATTAGAGTATAAATTTTCAAATTAATTGTTTCTATTTAATTGTTTCTATTTAACTATTCTCATATTAATTTTAAAATGTCGTACCTCACTAAAGGACGTCGGGAAGATATATTTATCCTAGCGGAATAATTAGATCTAAAGCCTGATTCTTCAATGATGGTTAAGATATTAAGGGACTTAATCACTAAAGATACTGAATATGATGAAGAATTCACTAAAAATTTGTTTACGAGTATAATAGAGCAACGAAAAAAAAAAGAAGAAACATTGCGCCTTGAAACACTACGAAAAGAAGAAATTGAAGAAAAGTTGCGCCTTCAATCACTTGCCGAAGCACATAAAACAAGAATTTGAAGAAAAGTTGCGTCTAGAAACCCTTGCAATAGAAGAGAAACGACGACAAGATCAACATGAAGTTGAGCTAGAGCGATTAAAATTGAAGAATCAACTCAAATTATACTAAACGGTTGACAAAACCGACCATTCAAAATTATTAGGCAAGGAAAGATGCAAATTTCTCCATAAATATAAAGTTAAAGAAGAGATTAGCTTATATTTAGTCTTATTCGAACTTCAAGTGCAACGATTAACAATTTCAAAAGAACATTGGATTTCATATCTTTTAGGACTCTTACCGTCCGAAATTTCTCACATAATTGCACGTGAACCAGAGGAGATTACAAACGACTACGACCACGTAAAAGAACTTCTTAAAAGATTTAAATTAACGCCATAAATGTTTCGAAACTTATTTACACGCATCACAAAGTTTATAGCCACACTTGGACCAATTTTTATCACGAACTTGCAACATATTTCGACGGATGGACATCAGGGTTAAAAATCGAATCTTTTGAAGAATTAATTAAACTGATCATCTCAGATCAAATGAAACGTAGAGCTCCTACCGACTTTAAGCAATATTTTCTAGACGAATGGACAAGGATAAATTCGCCAGCCGAATTAGCAGAAAAGTTTGAAGAGTATGAAGATGTCAGGAGAACATTAAATCAAAAGCCTGTTAATACGCATTTTAGGGGGAAACAAGATTTCAGAGCTTCAGAAAAATTTCGTCAGTTTGAATTGCCATGAAAATTCGAACAGGATAGATCAAGTTGGAAAGTTGCAGCAACCACTAGTTACAATCGACATCACGATGCTCAACCGGCTAGTCACAGAAGTCATGAAGGAAATCACGTAAACTCAAATCGACGGATCGAAAATGGAATTCATGGGAGAGAAAGGTATTCGAATTCAAATGTTTCTAATCACGCTCAAACGAATTACTCCAGGTTTAGAAGATTCAACGATTCAGCGAAAGAGCTAAATACAAGCCAGCCGAAGAGAACTACGAATTTCACGAGAGAAACAAGCAAGCCTACTGCAACATGTGCCACTATCAGTCAAGAAAGTCTACGCACCAAGGAAATAATGTTTGGATATAAGAAAATTACTGCGCTTATCGACACCGGAAGTACCGTCAGTCTACAACGAGAAAATACCAGCAGAAGATTCATCGATCCAACGAAGCTAGCGAAGATCAAAATTCTCTTAACAGGCATAGGTGATGCTCAAGTCACTACGATAGGATCTTTCGAACAAGAATTTCAGATGGATGAAAAAAACTATTCACTAACTTGGCATGTTGTACCTACAGCAAAACTAAAGTACGAAGCAGTCATAGGTTTAGATATTTTAGAACGAGCATCAGTCAACTTCACGAAGAATGGTGTATAATTTGTTAAATATGAAAATCAAGCATTCTTAATTCAGATACTAGCGGAAAACGTCGAAAAAGTAGAATTGAATCACATAGGAGATCCTGAGATCAAAAAAGAACGAAAATGATAGAAAGATTTAAGCCTGAAAAGACGACAAGCACCGATGTTACCATGCGAATTATTTTAAAAGATGATGAACCAGTATGTCAATCGCCACGCCGATTAGCATTTACGGAAAGAGAAAAAAAATATAAACCGATTGAAGAATATCTGAAAAAAGTCATCATACACCCAAGTCCGTCAGAATAGTCCAGTCCAGTCGGAATGGTCAAAGAGAACGATGGAACTTTGAGAATGTGCATCGATTACTGAACACTTAACCAGAAGCTAGTGAAAGATAAATTTCCTTTACCTCTCATCGAAGATGTTTTAGATACGCTACGAGAAGAAAAAGTTTACTCCACGTTAGATTTATGAAACGGTTTTTTCCACGTCAGCGTTGAGGAAGATTGCAGAAAAGTCATGTCTTTTATCGTACCGGATGGACAGTTCGAGTTCAATAAAGTTCCTTTTGGGTTAAGTACGAGCCCTGGTGTTTTTCAAAGATTTGTCACAAGCGTTTTCCTTACGC
>BMAW01037422.1:157-12406 GCA_019974015.1 Nephila pilipes
ATAATATACAAAGGATGCCATATTCATGGATATTTAGAAAATGGAAAAAAGATCAGTGGACAAAAATACAGCAAGTTATTCCATTCTCATTTCCTTTTCTTAATACTTAATTTTTAATACATAGCATGGGGAATATATGAAACCTCTTCATACATCCGAAATGTTGACTCACATGTTGTTACATTAATTCCGATGGCGTTGGTGCTTTTTCATCAGACAGAATGTTTAATTTGGCAAACAAGGATGAGGAGGAAAGCCTTAGTTGGCGTGAACTACGACACAGAATAACATGAAGCTATTCTTTTATATTTCTTATAATATTTTAGTTTATTTTATGTTATTATTAAATGTTTGTGAATGTCTAAATATGCACCCCTTTTATAATTTAAATCGTGATTGTAATGAAAGTTATTTGTATTTCAATTCTTTCACAGTTTTCACATCTGTACGAAAAATTATTAATTTGTTTGTACTATTTTTTGGGCTTTTTATGTAATGTTCATTGTTAATTTATGTTTATATTGCCTTTTTTTTAACAAATATAATTAATTTGAATTTATGTCTTTATCATTTTCTACCATAAATTGAAAACATATCGGGATGAAAGTGTTTATAATAAGCCACTCCATTCTTTCATATAATCTTTATCCCTCTTTTAACTGTTATAATGATCACAATTTCAAACTTTTTATTTCTTTTGGTCAATTTATGAAGTTTATAATATAGTTGAGTGCATTTTACTATTTTTATAAGAATCCTGTACATCTATTTACACGGATTCACGTGCATGCCTAACATTAAATCAAGAAATGGATGAACACTCAGCTTATCAAAAAAAATTCTAGGAAACTTATACGTAAAACAGTAAAAATAGTGCTATCCCTACAAATTTGACAGTGTGATGTAGCTATGACCTTCAGCTGTGCGTACCAAGTGGTTGCAATGATTTCTAATTTCTTCTCGGTTGCGTTAATTTGTGTACAGCATGTGTGCGTGCCATTATCAGTATAAACACTGATCAACGAACGAACATAAAATTATATTTTTATATCAAAGTAAATTTGTATAATTCATAGTCGAATCTCTCGAACTAAACAAAATCGACGCCATAGAAATGTCCACAGATGAACTTTATATATATGAGCTTCGAGACAAAACGACCTTATCTATCAATTAGAAGGAAAGATGGTTGTAGAATTAAATAAGGACAAAAGGATGTCACAATTTTTCATTTTGATTTTAGACCCACACATTTATCTACGTGTAGTAAATGGGCTTAAAGAAATTCATCAAAATTGATGCAGAACTGAATATAGACGTTAATGGTAAAAATTAAATAGTAAAATGTATGTATATATATATATATATATATATATATATATATATATATTATAAAGGGACATAAAAAGGAAACTTTTTAATCAAGAAGAATAAATTTATTGTATCATCATAAGATAAGGAGGGACATATATAGGCATTAGCTGTGGACTTACTCTGTTATTTAAGTACAGTATACTTCTAGTAATTAAAAACTAAATGACAGAGTTTTCCCCCTGTTTGTTTCTCCGAGGAATTAAATTAAGAATTATACAGATCAATTGATGTTGGGATCTTTAGGTATTTTATATGGAGATTAAATGTTTGGCAATGGGTATCCCTATTCAATCAGAACATGGAACATGTTGATCTAAGCTTTTTTGGATGTCGTGAGATCACATAAATGAAAGGATTAAAAGGAAGATGTAAAGGTATTATTATAGGAGTTATAATTCAGAATAAATAAAGAAATTAATCACAGTTAAGTGAAATCATGACATACACACACGTTATATATATATATATATATATATATATATATATATATATATATATATATATATATATGTATGGAGTGTTTGTGTGGGTCTATGAATATCCCGTTCTAAGATTAGCATCAATTTTCTAAGTTAAGAGTGAAAATAAGCAACCTTTTATACAGAAAATATTACCTCATCAAAAAGCTCTGAATAATTTGTAATTATATATTTGTTTAGAACAGTATAATGAACGTAGTTAAAAGTTACAGCACTTGGTAAGTAAAGTATTATAATAATTTTATTGATAATTAAATAAACTGAACTATGTCATTATAATTTTGCGAATGGTAACCAAGAAATTTGAAGTGATGATGACGAAGACATCTTCAGAGATACTGCTAAACAGTTTATAACTGCTGTAATGTATTTCCTAAAGTTATGTTAATCATCTGATTTAAACGACAAAGAAATATTTATTGGATATTTTATTTCGTTTGTATAGCTAGAAAATGAAGAAATGTTTTTTTTAGATACTAACCCTATTATTCTATGAGAGGAGAATCCTGTGAAAAGTAATTTCTATTACTATCTAACCGAGATAATTTTCTGGTCTACTGGCAATTTTGATTTAGCGAACGTAATATTAATCCTACGGAATTTCTTTCTTTCATCCTCATATATAGACTATTTAATCTATTTAGAATGTAGAAAATTGCATCCAAAAGAGTAAAAGGTAATGAAGATTTCAGTGGAATTACAATTACCCTTTGATTTTTGAAAAACCTTTTACCCATATTTTAATTATTCCTTACCAGTAATAGAATACTAGACCCCTGCCAGTGTTGTGAACTCGCGATGTTCCCACTGTGGTCACACAACTTCCTTCACATTGCTTTCTTATCTAGTAAAATGAATTCATTAATCATAGCTTGTATACTTGTCAATTTTCGATGTTTGCTATAATTATCGTCTAACAGTTGAAAATTTAGAGATAGAATTATAAGCTTTCGTATTACCTTCATAATAAATATTAAAGATATTTTTGAAATTGGAAAGCCTAAGGACCACATGATTAAAACTGCGGAACTCAAAAACCGAATATGTAATTTGTGTCAATCTAAGGATCACGAAAGAACTAAGTAGTTATTTATATTACAAGGTTATTTTGAAAGCAATCTTTAAGCATCTATGAAAAAGTGCAGCTGCTAATTTTTATCTCTTTTCTATATTTTTTAATTCAAATATTCTAATACCTCTCTAAGTTTAGATTTTTACTAGAAATAAATAAATGTAATATAAATTATATTTTTGTTTTTAAATTGTAATATATTAATCGAATAATAACTCATAAAGTACCTCTAATTTAAGTTTAATTATCTAAGGTTATTATTATAATTTTTTTTTTTTTAATTTTTAAGACTTGGGAGAAAAATGTAATTTCGTTGAAACCTGCTCTAATTTTTGCTCTTTCGGATGTTTTTTATTCACATTCAAATATATAAAGTAGTCTAGACTTGAGGTGAAAAGTAGAAATTCCATTAAATTAACATTATTTTCAAGAAGTCAAAAAGGCTAGCAGCCATGAATTTGATACGAAGGATTACTTTATTTTGCTACATTTTGCGCTAATTTTTGCTCTTTCGGATACTTTTTATTCACATTCAAATATATAAAGTAGTCTAGAGTTGAGGTGAAAAGTAGAAATTCCATTAAATTAACATTATTTTCAAGAAGTCAAAAAGGCTAGTAGCCATGAATTTGATACGAAGGATTACTTTATTTTGCTACATTTTGCGCTAATTTTTGCTCTTTCGGATACTTTTTATTCACATTCAAATATATAAAGTAGTCTAGACTTGAGGTGGAAAGTAGAAATTCCATTAAATTAACATTATTTTCAAGAAGTCAAAAAGGCTAGTAGTCATGAATTTGATACGAAGGACTAACTCATTTTGCTACATTTTCATAATTGAATGTAATAAAACTTTTTTATTAAATTAATTCCTTATATATATTTTCACGGTAAACATTAAATGTCTACAAAGATAGGTTGCAAGTTAGTACAAGTAAAACATTATATATATATATATATATATATATATATATCGTTTACCTACATATTAATTTCTAATAAAACATGCTGTGATATTTTCAGAATAGATGTTCATTTGAGGATACATTTCCTGTATATTTTGCATATACTTTAATCAAACAAAATTCCATTTCTATTTGCGGCCGCGGTAGCCTAGAGGTCAGGCTCGCAGTCGGTGGTTTTCGTAGAGTTGTTGGTTCCAGCCCTAATACCAATAAAGGCAAAAGACCCACTGTATAGCCGTGGCTGATGCACTTTAAATCTGTTGAGGCTAAAAGTCTCCTCGTTTGCGGGGTGTGAAGTTAGGAGAAGGGATGCCAGCTCAGGTGTTGTTCTCGTCACTTGACTGAGGTTCATCTCTAATAGCTCTTTGCATTTCAAGTTTAAATCCTATATTTTTCGGACTCGATAGATTACCCAACAAATGTCTTAATTGTTTCTACTTATTATTACATTTCTTAATATTTCAATTTTTCTTATTGTATAGTTATAGTAGTATATTTTGTATATCTGTACTCACATTTTTGTTTAACATTTCATTTTTGTTCACGGGCTTTGTATTGTGCCATTTAACCTGTTATGCATCTTATTTATATAAGAAAATTCATTCTGTTAGTTATTTTCTTAATTTCTGTCATGTGCATTTTCTGCTCTGTAAATACATTGTAAGCTTTGTTTAGTTTTAATTTAAAATTAAGTAATATCTTATGCTCTTTTGTTAATAAATGCTGAGTATGGGGATGATTGTCTCCAGGGTTGGCCGGTTTGTAGCTGTAAGCCCTTTGGTTTAGCTTGGCCCCCTAGGTAATTTGCCAATTGCCCTCGTGTTGCGTCCAGTGTGACGTTATTAAAACCAACTAATCAACCATTTTTATTCAGTATAAACCTTTTTCCAGTTCAAAATCATCTTTATGCTGTTTTGAATTTCAGTAAATACGAGTTCTAATTGGAAAACCGAACAATGTGAGTAGAAATAATAAGCTTTAGTTTCCTTCCAACAAAGGTAAATATTATGATCATAACTTCTTAGGATCAGAGTGTGTGCATTTTGTTTTACAAAATTACTTAAAAATATTAAAAGAAAATTACAAAGATATTCTTATTTCTTAAGAGTCTAAAGTATGCATATTAAAAGTGTGTAACTTTAGTAGCAGACTTTGAATATTGGCATAAAATTTCTAAATTTCGTCACTAAAACTGTTTTTGGTTCTGTATAACAACAAAATTCTCTTGACCGCTCTTTAAAATTTGAAATGAAAGATACTTGTTTAGTCTAATATTTGATTTCTTCGATGCAACTATTCATAATAGTTTCAGTTTGAATTATTTTTTCCTTAGTCAAGTATTAATGTTCATTTTACATCAATATATACACAAAAATTATTTTAGTTTCTTGTTACGACAGAAATATTTACATGTAGCTTAAGACATATACGGTTTACTGATTTATCGTTTGCTTTAATTTTAATACCTGAAAAGTATATAACTGCCCCCTTCAATATCTTATCGCTTGCTTTAATTCTAATATTTAGTAGAATGATTCTATTTTTATTGCCAAGTGGATTGTTTATTCTTTTTATATGAAATTTGGCATAGTTTGCGTTCGGTAGAAGTTTTTATGTTTGAGATGCAAAGAGAATATGGTGATTAAAAAAAGAATGCAGTAATAGATATACTGAAACAAAACTTAGCACATTGGATAGTTAAATCTGTTCTTAAAAATTCTTTGTTTATAACAGATTTTTAAGATTTTCATAATTAATGAAAAACATTTATTATTTCGTTTTATGTTTTCGGAAATACGCTAATGATCAATGATGTTTTACACGTTTTTAAATACCGTGTTTTTAATCAACTGTTGCGTCTATTAGAGTAAAAACACACATCATTTTATTTATTTATCTTAAAATTGTATATTTAAAAGTCTGCTTTTATACATATTGCGTTCTTTATGCTGCGATACGAAAGTGCTTCAGACAATTGTCGAAGCTTTAAAGGGCATCGAAAGTAAAATATTTTGAAAAATTACCTTTAAAAGTGATGTTATCGTTTTGACTTCATTTCTATTCAGCTCCGTTTAAATTTATTTTTTCATATTTTAACTAAGTAATAGAACCAGGAATTACAAAACGTTCAATCTTGACAGGAGCACAGAAGAAGCACTTTTAAAAAAAGTATCGAATCTCTAACACGAAGTTATTTGTCAGAAAAAAATAAACAGAAAGTGTCGTAATATTTCTTAGCACTAACACGACACAGTTTATGTATGACGAGATAAACAAAGGAGTAGAGGGGAAAAAAAGTGTTAAAATAAAGGCGTAAAAAAAAAAAACCTCGAAAGAAAAAAAGATTTATGTTCTAGACTATCTCTTTGGGTCAGGGCAATATTTAAAGCCCGAATTAGAGTAAGGAAAGAAGAGAACCTTTTGTTATTGTTCTACCAGAAAGAAAATCGCTTTGTTCCGATGCATTGTATAAATAAAGAAAGGGGAAAAAATAATATTGAATTTGAAAAATAAACTTAAAGCGGTAGGTCTGTCAGATGCTAACTCAACTGGAAACTTGCCAGAAACAAATAAAAATAAAGAAAATAAAAATAAGAACGTTTTTTTTAAGAACCCTTCCAGCAAAATGCGAAAGGCATACAAAAGGATGAAAGAATCGAATTGGAAAGTTTTTGACTTTCGGCCAAGCATGGTGATTACAGAAAACAATACTCTTCGATGAAAAAGTAAAGCAGAAGTTATAATCACATTGCCTTCTTTGAAAGGAATAACAAAATTTGATTTGGAACAAACAGAATATGGAGCTGTGATTGCTTTTACGCAATTTGTATTGGTATGGGATTCCATTGCTTTTTACGAAGTACCTCAGTACTTTATCAACCATTGGTAAATGAAATGAAATATGGAATGTAAATGAAGAAAAATTATTCGAAGTTCATAAAAATATTTGTAAGTGAAGCAATTCTTTTTGAAGTATAAGTAACATCGCTTTTTAATGTGGCTTTGGTTCTAATAGTTATTTGAAGTAAAAAGTATGTTTATCACAATGTCGATTTTTTTAATTCTATTTTATCCTTTGTTTTGGATTTTTTAATGTTAATAAATTTTGTATTAACTAGTTGCACTAATAATTTTACGAGATAAGAAAATTTACTTAAGTAGAAAATTGATATATGATTTTTTCTCTCTTTCTTCAAATAGCAGCTATTTGTGAAACATAAAATCTAAAGAGAAAAAGTTATTCAGAAATAATCATATTATATTCTTTAACTGTTAATTAAAATAAGATTGTGTGGGAACAAAATCTTTCTCTAAGTTGTGCTCTTTCACAAGTGCTCACACAAATCGAATAAAATTTTTGAAAAAAATTCTTACTGAATTTTTTTTAATTGTATAAAGATATTGTAAAACAGCAAACACAGAATATATATTTCACAAATTTTGTAAGCGAAGATAACCTGAGTTTAGTTTCAGTTGGAACCGAAAAGGAGCAGATCTGACTCCATAAATATATAAATGTTAGTATATAATTACATTATTTGAAAAAAAAAATACTGATTAAATACACCCATTATGTCTTGTAGTTACTTGCATATTTTTTCCCATGAATTTTACAAATTCACAAAAGATCCCTGTTCAGATAATATTTTTGATAGCGTCTATGACTAGATGACATCACAGTCAATCAATTAAAGTCATAGTAAATGACTCTTTTTGTGTAACAAGTTATTGTTTCTTTTTCTAAACGTCGTTTGTCAATTTAATTACTTAAATTTCTTATATTATTATTCTGAAAATTAGTTTCGTTTGAAATCGTTTGCCACAACTGCTTCTACAACTCTCTTTTGTAAACATACTTCTATGTGTAGTCATCGGAATGATTATATACATATGAATATAATTCATATTTCTAACAAAAACACTTATTTCAAAACTGTGAAAGAGTTTATTTTTCTTCAGTTTTTGAAAACTAAATCATTTTCGGGATAGATTCGCAGTAATAAAAGAAAAATATGTAGGATTCTTGAACATTTTTTGGGGGAAAATGGGATAATTAATCATGGGTAAGCATTTCACTTTAAGATACAGCAATCTGAAGCTAAGATTAATGAAAAACTATTTGTTTGATTTCCCCATAGATGTAATATTGACTTGAACCAAGTAAAATTGATTGTAGTCAAAAAAATCAATTGATACACGGGGAATAATATTTAGTTGCTCGAACTGTACGGTAAAAAAATAAAAAATAATTACCATAAAAGGAGGTAATAATGATTAAACATAGTATGAATGAATAATAATAAATACAATTAATTATAATATTAATAAATAATAAATGTGAATTTTTAAATATTGTTTTAAATAATAATTAATATAAAATGCAATTAAATACAATTTTAAGTAATATTAAATAAATAATATTTCCTTATAAGTCTTAAGAACAGCCAAATAAAAGGAAGTAACGTCTTGTTGAATTAACTTCCTAGGAAAATACAATCAGATTGAAAGTATTGTAAAATGAGTAGAGATTAACCGTAACACTTGTATCACGGAAGTAAAATCTATTTTTTGTGAAAAATATCTTTGGATAAAAGCAATCTAAATAAAATTAATAAATTTGTTTATCAATCACTCATTCTTTTATAAATTTCCATATTGTAAAAAGTGTCTAGGCAACATGAGTAAATTATCAAAACTCATAGAGTGGTAATCTGTTGTTTTGTACTTGCATATATTAATAGTTCTAATTTTTAAGGTATCCGCCTAACTTCGAAGAGGATTTTTTAAATAATTGGAAAAATAACTTTTTATATGCATTATACTATAAAATATGGCAAAAAACTTAAAATACAAAGTAAAATTTGCATAAAATAATAATTCTTTTAATATTTCAGCTCAAAACATATTTAAAAATAGCAGTAAAATGGCACTTGTGCAAAACACCAAAACTGAAATTTAATTAGAGATATTTCAATTCTGTAAATTTTATTATAATGCATTGAATCCAATTTAGGATTTATGCCTCTCTCACAATTATAACCCTGAAAATTAAATATTTATAGAAAGTCGTACTTTAACATACAGAAAAACCATACATATTTTTGATAAGTTATGACTTTTATCATCAATAAAATGCAAAGTAATCACATTATAACAATAGGAGAGATTAAAGTCCTGAAATCAGTTTCATAGAGTATTTCATAAAAGTTTCATAACGTTATATTAATAACTTTTTCCAATAGGATGTTTTGCGCTGAAGCAAAATATGAAAATCTTGATTTTGAGAAAAAGCTGAAAATACATTTCAACCCAGAAACTTACCTAATTGAATAGCGATTTAACATTAAAAGGCCCCTGATTTGTAAAGTTCACTATCTGTATTACTTAAATAAGTTATATTTTTCTTCCTGATGGTCTTTAAAATTTTCCTACGCATACATTTAGCAGGTGCTGCATAACGCTTCAAAACCATGAATCGATTGTTATTCAACTTCTTGTATCCCTTTATAGTGAAGTAGCCCAGAATTTCAATGTTCAGCTTATTTAAGACTTTTAAGCAGCCTTGATGTCCTTCGTTAAATTATATAATTGCATTATATGCACCTAATTTCACAGTTTTCAAACAAACAAAATTTTCCTTCGGTACTATTTATCATATTACACCATTAAAATATTCATTTGCATTTTGGGTGTTAGGAAATTCGTCTTACATGTTGGAAGCTATTTTGATGGCGATATTACGTAAAATATCAACGAAAAACAAGCATTAAAGTTCCATTTCCGGTAGTGCTAGTTCTAGTTCTAAAATTTGACACAGACTATTATTAAAATGCTTATAACTGAAGTTCTATGTAAAATAGTAACAAAGTTGAAACTGTTCTAGAAAGCTAAGAAATCCGGCTTACTAATAGACCATAAAAAAAATCGACTTTTTGACCGAAAAACGGTTTTTGTTTTAAAGGTAGGCGGTTACCTTAAATGGTTGTGGCTAATAAGTGTTTTTTGTTTAAAAAAAAGAGAAAAACTTCAAATAAATGAGTTAACACGTTTAGTTCTGAAAAGAAATCAAATCGTGTTGGACGTGTTTGTAATTTTTCTTTCAATATCTTTTCATTTCTTTAATAGATTTCACAGCTCAAAGAAATATTTCTGTAAGCTATTATGTATATAAAAACAATTTTCAACTAATTTATCTAGTTATTTTGCAATATTTTTCTGCTATAAAATAAAAGTACAACTTCAATGAAAAGTTTTTGGAGTAACTAACATTTTGCAAATAAATGCATATTTTATAATCTTAACAGATCAATAAAAAAGTCCCAGGCCTACCATAGTAAAACACATTTTTTTGGCAAAATTAGTTTCTTTTATTCAACATAATTCCCTTCAAGGGTGATACACTGATTATAGCGACCTCCAACTTTTCGATACCATTTCTGTAGTACGATTTGTCCTTTGACTCAAAATAGGCCTCAGTTTCGGCGATCACCTCTTCATTCGACGAAAATTTCTTACCAGCGAGCATTCTTTTGAGATCTGAGAACAGGAAATAGTCCCTGGGGGACAGATCTGAGGAATACGGTGGATGAGGAAGCAATTCGAAGCCCAATTCATGGATTTTTGCCATCGTTTTCATTGACTTGTGACACGGTGCATTGTCTTGGTGAAGCAGCTCTTCCTTTTTCTTCAAATGCGGCCGTTTTTCGGCGATTTCCTCCTTCAAACGGTCCAATAACGCTATGTAATAGTTGCTGTTGATGGTTCTTTCCTTTCTCAAGGTAGTCAATGAAAATTATTCCATGCGCATCCCAAAATACAGATGCCATAACCTTGCCAGCCGACTGTTGCGTTTTCCCACGCTTGGGAGCGGGTTCATCGTGTGCAGTCCACTCGGATGACTGTCGATTGGACTTCGGAGTGAAATGATGGAGCCATGTTTCATCTATTGTCACATATCGACGCAAAATCTCGGGTTTATTACGCTTGATCATCTTCAAACACTGCTCCGAATCATCGTTGTTTTTGGTCAAAAGTAAGCTCGCGCGGCACCCACTTTGCACAGAGCTTTCTCATTCCCAAATATTCGTGAATGATATGATGTACTCGTTCAGTTGATATCTTTAGAGTGTCTGCTATTTCATTCAATTTCAATTTACGGTCATTCAAAATCATTTTGTGGATTTTTTTAATGTTTCCGTCGGTAGCAACCTCTTTTGTGCGTCCACTGCGTTCACCGTCTTCGGTGCTCATTTCGCCCCGTCTAAACTTAGCATACCAATCCTTGATGGTTGATTTTCCTGGGGCAGTGTCCGGAAACTCGGCATCGAGCCAAGTGTTTGCTTCAACTGTATTTTTTCCCTTCAAAAAGCAATATTTTATCAACACGCGAAATTCCTTTTTATCCATTTTTTTCACAAGAACAAAAGTTGCTTCACTCAAAATGCTATAATTCACAAACTAATGATCCGACAGCTGTCAAATTTATACACGCATCTTTTGAGGGTTAGAGCTAACTAAAAAATAAATGGATTTAATTCTAGTAGCGCCATCTATGTGTCAGGCCGGGAACTGTTCAATTGACCTGTTATAAGTTTCTAAAAATAGAAACGCTCACGAGAAACGTTTTGTTAGTGTGTAGTGTTACTGTCAAAAGGCCTTTTATGGAAATATAAGCAAAATAAATCAACATTTCTCGCAAAATATGGTAACTGAAAGAAAAATAAGTATATTGACATTTTTAAAATTAAATAATACAGAATATAACCCTATCTAGTAAACGGACTATTGTGCTGATAATATAGTTGTTATGAAGGAAACTGTGGGAGTTCGAGATCTGAACACTAAAATTTTCTATAAAAGTCATTGTATCGTCCTTTTATTGTGTTATAAAAAGATATCTATTGAATATAAAATCTCAGGAACAGTCTATTCTATGTGTAAGTACTGGAAAAACATATGTATAACATTTTAGGTTGATTGATGCAGAAAATGTTGAGAAATTCTGTATTGCAGTATTGAAAAATATCTTTTACGAGCCATTCCAGTCAGAGAAATTCATGATCAAGTAATATATCTTGAAACAGCTGTAAATCAGATTCTAAATAAGATAGAAACAAAATATGAAATATATTTATTGAGATAAAAGAATGTATTTTAATTTGAGTCCAAAAATAAGAAAATCGATATCTTGAACAAAAGTTGTGTTCTGAAAGAATAATGTCCCTTTAAGGCAGGTTCAGGAGGAAAAAAATATGCTACGAAAGAGCTGAAGAATAATTTAACGTCATCATCAAGAAATAAATAATTCTTGTTTTAAGAAATATTTTTTATGAATCTAAATAGCAATAATAATAAT
>BMAW01037443.1:0-22127 GCA_019974015.1 Nephila pilipes
TTCAAGTAGGATCAGCTTGACCATCCGCCCCACGGCCAGGACATGCCACCCTGTGTTTGGTTCCCTGGAAAAACATCTGAAAGGAAAGCGTTTTAACTCGAACGACGAACTCAGGGACTTAGTGAAGAACTGGGTCTCGTAATGGCCACAGGAATTCTGGAAACAAAGAATCCTAGGACTCCTTAACCAATGGGATCGTTATGATCAAGCTTAAGGTGTACAATTTGAATAAAGTCTTCATTTATACAAACATTGTCAATTCGTATCTTTTCATTTGAACACCCCTTGTGTGTCAATTGCTAAATTATGATTAACTAGACACAATAAAATTCATTCCTTTTTGGGAAATTTTGAAGTAATTTTTATAATAATAATTAATTAATAATAATATGTAAAATTTCGAATATGATGAATAATCGCCAATTAAAATATTTGTTTAAGAAACATATAATTATTTCTTTAAATATGTAATCATATATTTATATTTCTGATTGATATAAAATTAATAAAGCCTTTTTCCTCGATAATAACTAATGTCCAAATTTTAGTATTTACAGAAATGTCGGGAAATTTTGAAGTTTTCGTACAAAAATATGCATTTTAAAGCAGAGGAAGAATTTATGCATTGAATGGTTTAGCAAATATGCGGGGCGTTTCGAAACGCATGGGGAAAATTTAAGATTAGATTAAAACAAGAATATCTAAACATGCAATTTTCACAATGCAATGAACAGGCGGAGAGTAAGCTCTGAATTACTGTACAGCGCTGTAATAGAAAGCATAAAGCACGAGTTTTCTTTCACGTCGTTATTTCTACCGAGATGTTCAGGAAGCATGGGAACGTACGGTCCTCAGGAAAAAGTGGACACGCATTTCATGCACGATCTTGCTAATGGAATGGTCTGGAAGCGAAAGACTGTACAGACAGTGTTTTCTGAAAAGAAATGTGTCAGACAGAAAATTGTTCCACCGAATGTATCGAACCTCAGAGAAACGGAATACCTTGTCAGCAACATGCATGATATAGGGCGTGGCAGGAGTGTATGGACGCAAAAGTTTGAAATATTTTGTAAAGAGTGGAATCTCATCCGGATATTAGAACTCGAGAGGTTTTCAGTAGCGTAAATGAACCCCTCTCGATTGTCTGTTGAGTGCTACCGGAGGAAGGATTACTCCCTACCATATACAGAAAGTGCAAACCTTGGTTTCATTAGATTAAGTGCCCCGTATCAACTTTGCACGTTGGGTTTCACAACAGCTATCAGCTTAGACTGATTTTAGTGCACATGTGGTATTCACGAATGAATGCGCTTCTACTCATGATTGCAATTTGAATATGCACAATCTTCATCTTTGGGCATCAAGCAATCCTTACGATGCAAGTCCACATGGGAATCAGAAGCGTTTCAGCATAAATGTGTGGGCTGGAATTGTGGGTGACCATTTGATCGGCCCATAACTTCTGCCCATACGCCTGCCTTACTTAAGGCAGTCGATCTTTTGAGCAGTTTCTCCAATTTTGCCACACATGCTGTCAATAAAATTATGTGTTACCTATTCTATCCGTTCGGTGTTTTATTCTTTCCCGTGACAGTAACAGTTATAACGGTTCACCACTTGCTCTCCGCCCATGCACTGTTTGGTAAAAATTGTTGAGATTTTTTTTTATCACCCCTTAAATATTTGCTCATGGGTTCCGAAACAGCCTGCATATTTGTACACAATATAATATAATATATTTATTTATCTACTTTACAATTTATGGAATCAGACCGAAGTTTTGTATATGAATTTAATAAAGATTTGGATTCAGTTTCATATATATTTAAATAAATCCTTAAATAAAAACTTCTGCGTTTTATTATTGCTTACATTAATTCGTTACTTTTATATCATAGAAGATTACATTTTAGTCATCAGATTCGAACAATTTCGTTAATATATCAATAACAACATACAGATCTGATTTTTTTTCTTTAATTTTTTTCGATAATTTCATTTTTGTAAATTTATCTTCCTTTTTATTGTTTTCAAATAGTTAAATAGTATATAAAGTTTATTTGCTTCCTGATTTTTTAGTTAAATTCGGAATTTGAATTTCTTGCTTCATAACGCGATTCAAATAATTGGCAAGTTAATATATGGAAATATAATAAAGTCAGATTTTTTCTTTGCAACCATTTTTCTTGTTCTGTTACAAAGCGCACATTATTTATAGGAAATACAGGCCCCTTCTCTTTGTTTTGTATTACATAGTTTTTTATCGCATTTATTTAAAATCCTTATGCAGAAATATATTTAAACAAGACATCTATATGTATTCTGATGTGATACTTTATATATATATATATCCCGTATATTACTTGTTCCATTAAATTACAACTTATGAAGATTTAGCAAAACAGGATTTTCTTTTTAATTGCGTTTGGTACGTTTCCCTTTATGAGATAAGATTGTGTGTTTGTGAAAATAAAGTATCATCCACAATTTTGAGGGTTTTGTTTCCTAACAAAACTCTGGTTTTTACCCAAAAGATCAGATCTTTAAACATAAAATATCGGAATCTACTAAATTACTTTGTTTTGTTTTTTTATCTATGCGTTTTTTTACTCTTACATAAAAAGGAATTCGAAAGCATGTTATTAGCAGTACACTTACATATATTTTAGTATCATCTTCATTTATTTTTCTGAAATATGTTCCCCTCTCACAAAAAAAGACATAAACTATATTATTATCCATAAAACGTTTATATTAATGCTTAACCTTGAACCCCCCCCCTTTTTTTGGCCTGAATAGGTTGGATGATTAATGGAACAGATAGGACTCGCGACCCTTAATCTCCTGTAGATATGCTTTTGGATAAGTTACTTATTCATGTTACTTGCCCGTAAATTTACAAAAATAAATTAAAAGTCTAAAATTACAATGTGACTTAAAAAGAATTTAGAAACACAAACATTAAATTTTAAAATTACCTGGTAATTTAAGAGAAAAACATAAAAAGAAACTTTATTGGTAGGAAATGGTTTTGTGTCAGGAGCGAAATTTATTTGACCTCCCAATCGGGAACAGCTGCTCGAGGTGGTCAAAAACTAGAGAGAAAATATTTTCAAAATCGTTTGGGAGTACAGTTTTTTGACACGCTGAGTGATTCTTCCCCTCCAGAAACTGTCGGTGACCCTCACACATCGATTCCCTGACTTTTGCGTCCTAATCCTATTAAATTTTGATTGAAAATTAAGGAATTATTTAACTTGCACAAAATTAAAGATATTCGAAATAGTGATTCTAATGAGGGGATAAAGTTTTTAACTTTAAGTTAGGAATCTCTTAGATTTTTGCCTTTGTCGTTGCCATTTGGGAGTAGCTAGCTATCCTATTGGTCGAAAGCAATGTTGATATTCGCTCCTTTTCAAGTTCACTCTTAAATATGACAAGAAATACTTTTTTTAATATATTTAACATTCTTTAAATTGAGAAAGATTTTATTCTTGCTCACTAGCTGTGTCTCCTGCATGTTTCTCAATCGAATCAATTCTAAAATCCTGGGTCCTTTTTGTTGAAAACGGGATTTTAATATTGTTTTAGTGATGAATATATCCAAAAACAGTGCGTATACTTAAAGATTAATGGATAAAAATAGCATTTCAGCAACATTTAGCAACATAACGTCCTAACATGTTTGCAAGTATATAACAGATAATATAAGAAATAAAATTGCTTGAGATCGCACATTCTGTTATTCATAATTGAGAGCGCGATTCTTCGTCCATATTCAAAATATTACAAAAGATCGATAGAGAATTCGATCATGACAAAAAAAATCCAAAAATATATTTTAAATGTATTATTGCATGTGTATGATTTCAATAATATACAAATTTCTGTAGAAAAAAAATAAAAATTTCAATCCAAATATTTAATTCCGTTGAATTTTAACCAAATGTTAAATCAAATTTTGCAATATCAAAACGAATAAATATAATTTTGGCTATATGCTGCTCAATCTTAAAAAACAAATTTTTTTGTTATAATATTATCATCTGAAGAAAATCAACCTAATTATGCATTTAGAACTGTGATTAAATAATGTATTAGAAAGGTGAAGACTCCACAAAATGCTACAACGAATTAACTTTGTCACATCTTTATATCCGTTATTTTTTTAACTTTTATAAAACCATTTCTTTACATTCAATATTTTATGTCATGCATCTTCATTCTTAAATATTTATTCTCACATAACTTGTAAGACCCATCGTGTAGAAGGTTTGATGCACGTTTAATCTGTTGGGGTCCCAAATCGTCCCAAGGCGTAGTGCTGAAGTTTGGAGAGGGTGGTGCTAGCTTCGGTGTTGTCTTCGCTATTGAATTCAGGCTCAAAAATCGATATCCGTCACCAATAGCCCTCGTGTTGCTTCTCAGTGCGGCTTTAATAGGCTGTCGCAATCCATACAACTCGTTACAATAATTTTACTTTATCCCAACTATGTTAATGATCTAATTATTATCACTCAAAGTGTATTGCATAATTATTATTCTTTCAGAGAGAAGTACAGCATTTAATGTTCATTGTATGTTTTGGAAAACCTAGTATTTCGCAACTTAATTGTTTTTCACACCGATTAGGAGTCATTCGTAATGTGAAATGTCTTTTCCATTTGTTGCTCAACGTTTAATTGGGACTGATTATTTGATTGTTTATTAATATAGCACGAGGAAGTAACATATTGTTGGTGATGAACATTATAATTTTGTTCCTCAGTCAAGGTGCGATGTCTTGGAACGCGACAGAGTTAATGTGTCTGTCCCATTACGCGGCATGGCTAAGATAGCCTTGTGGTCATGTGAATTCGCTGATGGCGATTTTCGTTGAGTCGTGGATTCGAGCCTTGATGACACAAAAGAGCCGCCGTGTAGCAGTTGCTCGAGCACCTTAAGTCAGTCGCACTACAAAGTCATCCCGTAGAATTTTAGACAGGAAAGTCACAGTTTAGGTGTCTTTCTCGTCACTTTAGAGATGTTAAAAATTACGAGGTCCGTTGTCAATACCCCTCTTGTTGCTTCTAGTGCGACATTATAAAAACCAATCACTCAATCCCATTATTTTTAGTAGCACTAGGATTCGAACCAAAGAGTCAATGAACTCAACGATGAACCCTTGGCTATTTCAAAAATACGGTAAAACTTAGAAACATAAATAAAATATCCACATTCAACAAACGCTCCTCAGCATACATTAAATAACTTTTAATTTTCTAAAATAAGATCAGAATATTATTTAAACTAAATTTACTAAATAAAAATGGAACATTAAAAATATCCAATGAATTAACTCAAATTTTAATTCCAAACCCTAACATTTCAAGTAAACAAATAAATTTTCAAAATGAAAAACATTTTTATTACCATAATCTTATAAAATTCTTAGAAAACCAAAAGTGGAAGATATTTTCTTATTTATCTGATATATATTGTTTATACAAATAATTATATTACTCTAAAATAAAAATTTCAAGATTATTGTCATTTACTCCCTTTTGTAAATCGAAATAATTTTACAAGAACACAATCTCACTTACATTAAAATTTGTATAAATTCCATGAAGTCAGATATGTACTTCCTTAAAATGCTTTAAAATTATAGTTAACTGTTTATCAAATGTTTTTACTTTTATATCTCCCTTAAAATTGCAAATAAAACATTTAAAAAAGATCGGTTCGGAGAATTTTAGAAAAAGCCATAGCAAGAAGCAGCGAATTGGATTCACCTTACGTTTAGAAATCTAATCTCGGAATAATTTCAAACAATAAATACATGTAATGAAAAAAATAGGAAAAAAAATTATACGTATTTTCTCCTTCCTTTTTCTGTGGAACATTTGTTTTATGTTGCGCTTTTGTAACATTTCATAAAAGATTTTCACTTTATTAATCTAGTTCCCCTTTAAAAAAATCTTGTTTCCAATACCAAGATAACATTCTCATTTGTTAGGAAAAACTGTACTATTCAAATGACACATTAAGTATATATATATATATATATATATATCATTTAACAAATTCTTCTTAGCAAGAATACATTTATAATAAAACATATAATATATTAAAATAGCATTAAAATATATATTAAACCAAGGATCCAATTTTCTATATATCTGTTGAGTGATAATTCATGTCATGTGAGTTTTCCTCATCTAAAAAACTTTTTTTTTTGAATCGTCTCTGAAAATTAATTTTTCATCTGCGTATTAAAAATCTGGTATGTAGAGAGGATCTTTTTAGAGAAATTTCTATTACAAATTTACTGAATATATATTTGTTTCTTGACTTCTATGTTTTTTTTCTTTGATTGTATGTCAGATTCAAAGAGATTGACTTTCAAACAGTTCATTCTTTCACACAAAAATTAAGGGTTTTTTGAGCTTCTGTTGAGTAGGAGTAAGAAAAGGTCTATCGAAGCTAGATTTCTTATCAAACGCTATTCACTAGCAGATCTTTCATCACTATGAATGCAAAGATGTGTTACCATTTGGAGCTAACTCTTTCCTTCACAAAACACATGTTAGAATCTTTTAGTATTATAAATGAGAAGATGGGCTTTAAGTTGAACTTTTAGAGCAAATCCTTTTCCACACTAATCACACATGTAGTGTCACCACTCACATTCGCCAGTGTGTATGAGAAGATGTATTTAGAGGTTAACTTTTTTAAAAAATCCTTTCCCACACGAATCACACTTGAAAGATTTTAGTCCTGTATGAGTGTTAAGATGTGATTCGAAATTGCCCTTGCGAGTAAACACTTTGGAATTCGAGTTGCATTTGTACAGATTCTTACCTATAATCATTAGAAGGTGATTAGGGAGACCTTTTCTATTATAAAATTTACTATCACATATGTTACATTTATACAGCTTCTCAAATGTATGCTTAAAAATATGTCCATTTGAGGTGTTCGTCGATTTTCCTGTTTCAAGAGAATCTAGTTTTTGTTTTTATCCAAATATAAAGCCAAATTTTATCAAAATCTGTCCATTAGTTTTTTTGGAAATCCAACATAAAGTGCAGATACTCTTAATTTTACATATGAAGGAATATCTGAACAAGAACATTTATGTCCAATTGCGATTATTTCAATAGATTCAATGTGAAATTTTTCTTACAATAACATTAAAATAAGCCTATTTTAGGATTTTGACATCATTATCCACTGTGAATAGATTTTTTTTTTTTTTTTTTTTTTTTTTTTTTGTAAAAATATTTAAATGTCACAAACACTTAAACTATTTAATAATGTGCAATAAAGTAAAATTCGATTTACGTTGTTGTCTAAGATACCTAAAGGGTCATTCAATCTAGCTATGAGTTTTTTCTATCCTCCGAAGGCGTCGTATTTAGTCAGTTCTTTGAACAGCCTTTGCTTTGATCTAAATTTCTATCCTTTACTTATCAAAATCGGAAGCTTTTAAAGAAACGTCATTTCCTTGTTAGCAGAGTTTTTCAAAGCATACGAAAACATTACCATCAGTAACTACAGTTCTCCGGAATGATTAGTTTTATTAAATACCTTAAAAAGAAAAAAAAATTAAAGGAAAATATTGGTCATTAATTTGTTTTCATTTCCAGTTGAATTAAGAGTTTCATTAAGGTGTTGTCTGAATGCAAATTAATTATATAATGATCCCTAACCCAATTTCTAGTTTGCGATTGCAGTTTAAAATTACCAAGAAATCTTTGTTTTTATCACATATTGTTCATGTTTGTTTATTATAAGGAGGATATACCCGCACAACATATTCTAAAAGTGGATTTATTTTAATGTATCCTTTTCTGTCTCGTGGATGTGGTACCCTGATGGTCATGTTCACAGAAACGCATCCAGTAGTTTTCATAGAGTCATGGGTTCAAACCCAAATGGCATTAAAAACTCGCCGGGTGGTGCAGTTAATGCCAGTGAAATCTTTAAAGTCCCCAAGTCTTCCCGTTAGAGTGATATGGAATTTTGCAAAGAGAGAAATGCCAGCTGAGGTGATAATATTTGACCATCATCAATATTTGACCGTTGTTGAAAATTACGAAGACCGATATCATTAGCTTTCGAATTGCGTCTCAATTCGATGATAATAAAATTTTATTTTATTAATATCTATTCTCTCTAATAAATGGTATACGGGACCACGTCTTAGATGAATACACTACAGGAGTTTGCATTAACAAGTTTAGCACAACCACACTGCTGAGGTGTGAAAGTCAAATAATTATGGATCGCATTGCTACCATACTTGTAACTTGGATTGGAGTCCTGATTGCACGTCACACTCGTCATTCAGCTGAACTGAGTTTCGGGAAGGATTGGATGTGCGTCCTCTTTGTTTAATAAAAAGCTTTCAACAATGATTGAAATTGTGGAGAAAGATATATTAATTAGCTATTCAAATGATGCTCTTAGCTCTGCATCGTTACGGAATGTCTTGGGAATGCTAAGGAGAATACTAGATAACGAACTAATCATTTTATTTCAATATTTTCACCTTTTCATTTCTTCGTTATTAGTAACTACGAAAAACAAAACAATGATGTTATGAATTAGCATCAATTTATACAAATAAAATATCGTTTTTGTTAACCTATCTAATAAAAATACAATCACTCCACTATTCTATATTTTATACTTTGTAATATTTCCTGTCTTAGGCTAGATTAGTATTTCCTTTTTGTCTAAAGAAAAAGTTTATAGTAATAATAAATTTGTAAATTTAATAGTTAGTTTGTAGTGTTTCATTTCTTTTAATGCGATTATCCGAAGTTCATAGTCAACGACAATGATAAACTCTGTTCCGATACTTCTGTCTCGGATACAGGGAACACACCTCCCAATAAACAAGCGTTAGCAAAACTTTTTGAGATAAGCCACCGAAAATTAAATCTTCAGCACTCCAAAAATATTAGTAACCCTACGGAAGTAAAGAATGAAACAATAAATACTTAATAATTAGGCAAGAGTTTTACTTATGTCGAGAGATTACCTAGTAGTTCAAAAATTTTACTAAAAATCAGATGGCTATCAGAAAATAAAAGGAAAGAAGTTATCCTTAACAAATAAAATTTTGAATGACACGATGCTTTGAAGGGTACAGTGAACAGTTTATATTTCACGCCAACAACACAAGAATAACTTCACTAATTATAACTAAACAGACCAGTTTGTATGGCCATCTTAATACACTGTTCTTGTACACTGAACGGTCAAATTATCTTACTAAAAATGGCTTAAAGCCGGACCTCTGGCGTATATAGCAAGAATCGAACTATGTCACCGTGCAATGGTGACACCTTAGGTAGCCATGAGATGTTAAGTGAGTGATAGAGAATTTTAATTACCTCAAGAAGTTTTGCATTCAAAATGTTGCAAACTAGATGATGTGAAACCTTTTAATTCAATCTGCAATATGTGCCTATAATTACGTCATCTAATTTCCTAACTTTCAACACAAGAAAATTGACTGATTATTTTTTATAAATCACATTTAATTGCTTCACAGTAGTTACTGTCAACAGGCCAAGTCATTTTCAATTTAGATCATATGACGAGAAGGACACCTGATCTGGTATTCTAATCTCTTTAATACCTATTAAATAATAAATTACTGTAAAACTTTAAGTTGTCTACCATGAAATAAATGCAATCGTTTGGAATTCATTGAACATTAATATTGTTAATATTGAACATAAGATGCCTAAAGTTTAAATCTGTGCTCAGCTTCTATTTCCACTAATTTTAGAGTTGGCTTGGCAACTACAAGTCCAAACTACATGTACTTACGATCTTAATGGATCATTTTGTATTACTGCACCATCCTCATTTCACTTGTACGCATGTATGGAAACAGCATAATTTGTCTCACTACTAAGAAATTTTCTCTACCGACACTGGAAAGTACTGTATTATCAGAAAAAACAGCAATTTCTCTTCTTATTCAAAAACAAACCATTCGTAAATCTGAAGAACTTTCAGCGTAGCAACAAACTCAACTTGATGCAGTAAATTGAAGATTTGCTGTCGAATTCATTCTGACGATGATAGTTAACATTGGATTATGCCCAGGCGTAGAATTTAAAACAAGATTGCAATATGACAAACCATTACATATTAATCATATCGTATCTCAGTATCTGTTCACCAGTTTCTAAATAATCCAATTCAGGAATGGTTAAAACAAAGAATTTGTCGAACTTTTAACTCACCTTACACCGCTCCTGTGTTTATAGTAGACCATCCCTTCAATGACAACACCCGAAGAGAAGTTGCTGTGGATTTTTCACGCAATATTAATGTCATTGCGATTATTGATCCGTCCCCAATCGACCAGAGGAAGGTTATAATTAATTGTTCCTCAGACAAGCGATACAATTCTAAAATGGATTTTAAATTTGCATTTACTACCATTCGAATAAGAGTGATAGACATTTATAAAACTGTCTTTGTAACACTTGAAGGACATTTGGAATTTCGGCGTATATTACCAATGGTTCATTCTATATGGTAAGAGTGACTAAACAAGCTTACAACCATCTAGCATTGCACAATATAAATACATACATTGATGGTATTTCAACTTCCCATGATGACTTAAATTACCAAACAAAAGGGCTGAACAAAATATTTGAAGCAAATCACAACGCTGGGTTCAAGCAAGCATTTGGAAAATTCATAACTTTTAGTGTGAGAAATTTCCCTTTTTGGTCGAATTCTATCTCAAGATGGTAAATGACCTAATCCACAGCTTACAGTATCTATTAACCTTCTCAGACCCATGGTTAACTTTGAACCATAATTCTTAGAATAATTTGTATCAATCGGTTCTAAATGCATGAAAAAGTACTGAAAAAAATGTTAAGAAAATTACTTTAATTTTTATTTTTGAGAATTTGTCTCCAGGAGGAGACATTGGTAAAAAGTAACATCATAAATTTTTTTTAAAACTCGTGATTTCCAAGAAATGTTGTCTTCGAGTACAGGGGTTATAGTTATTTCTGCCCAATACATTCGAATTCCGAAGAAAATTTATATTAGACATAATTAAAGTGATCACTAATTATGTTTCCTTTCTTTTTCTGACAAATACAAACCCGTTCCTGTATAGTTTAAATATCTACATTTGGAGAATTCGGTTAGCTATTAAAGAAAATCATTTCGAGTTGAAATATATGCCATAGTTAAAAATAGACATTTATAAAATAGGCTTTCACCTAATGTCTATACAGGCGACACTAAAATAACAACGTTCTAAATCAGAAACAGGAAGATTTGAGTTAGGAACTTATAATGTTGTATTTATATAAGCAGCAAGTTTAAGGAATTGAACAATATATTTAATAAATTTTTACCACACAAATAATAAAAAGTATGAAAACTTAGAGGTGCGCAAGCTTATAATTTTCTTTTTCTCGGAAAACACCATATTCATTTCCCAATAAATAAGCTACGAATGCAAAATGTTCACTAAAGAACATTTCTTTCAGAACTAATATGTAGTAACAAAAAAAAAACTAATTATAGATACCAATGATGCCTTTTATTTAATTGGGAGGCATTTTTTGAATGTTTTGTGCAGTGTCTCCTACACACGACGCTCAGACAGAGGAGGTTAAACGCTATCCGATTCTCCAATCAATTCAAGAAGTTTTTTTTGTATTTTGCAATCAACTCAGAAAATCTATTCGTAATGATGCTGTTATTGCGAAACCACTTAAAAATTCCCTCAAGGTATTGGGAAAAAAAGACTAGCAACGCTGCCTCATTTCTAACAGGTGACTACGGGCGCACATTTGAGACTTTGAAAACTATAATTACTAATTCTTCCATTCTTGTGTATTTGTCACAAGGTCTGTCCACTTTCGTTGAAAATGGCGCATTGCATTCTGCACAAGAAGAAGTAGTTTTATCTCAGGATCAGAATGGAAAACGTCGTGTCACCGAATATGCGTCATGTACTTTAAAAGAAACTGAAACACGTTACCACTGCCAAACTCCGGAAACTCACTGAGAAACTTCACTTTTATCTATTTGGTCACAAGTCCGAACTTATCACAGATAATTAGACCACTGCAAATGTTGTAGCAAAATCGGCAATTTATCGCAAGTTTGACCAATGCTTGATAGATTTTACTCAATTTGATTTTATAACTGTGCAGCCAGCGGGAAGAAAACATTTTATCGAATGAGAGGTGACTTCTATCAATATATATATTTCACTTTCTCAAAGAAGATAAACCTAGTAAAAAGACAGGGACAATCATACTTTATAACAACATCGATAACAATACACTTGTGCAATTACGGAACAATAGATCCAAATATGTAGATGTAAATCTAAAAGCAAGGAGTACACAACATTTGGTTTTTTGCCTCGATGATATTGAACATTGGGATGAGAAAAAAACACTTTACAATTTACAGAAATGCTGTAGGTGGCCAATGAGGAAAGACTGTAAGAGATACGCTTAAAGTTGTCACAATTTTAAAATTTTGTACAGTCTTATTGCAAATGTCTATAGCTTATTGCAACAATTGTAAAAACCAACTTCACCGTGGGAAACTGCATCCGCTAATTACATCATATGCTTGCAACAATCCAAAGTTGGGAACACCAACTAGCTCTTTTGTCTTTTTCTCTTGTATGTACGTTGTAAAACTAATCATTCTTCAGGTATTTATTGAAATTATTTTGGTCTTAATAATTGTGAAAAACTGTATTGTCAAGAAGTTAATGAATTTCTAAAAAGTTTATAATAGTTTTGAAAAATAAAATATTAAAGGATTTATGAAATCAACGCTACTGAAAGATACAAAATCTGTTATGCCTATACAGGACAGGAGTACTTGATGCTAGGCTGAAAACTCTTTAAGTATTTTCGCCTTCTAAGCAATTTCATTGTAATTTTAATAAACAAAAATAAATCATTTATGTATGGTAAACACATCGCACTATTGATAATATCTTATTAATTTTAAACGCTAAAGAAATATTTGGTTTTGTTTTGGAAATAAAACATTTCTATTGAGACTATTGAAAAAAACATATTAAGATTTACCTGTTCCTATTGTTGATTTATGATATAATTATTATAAATATTATGCAATTTATAGATGTTTTACGATCAGAACATAGAGTAAGTTGATTGACTTCAACAAAAAAATTTTAAAAAACGAAAATAACAAATTTGTATGCAAAAATGGCGATTTAAAATGGAAAACTTGGGAATTTGAAATTTGCACAAAACTGTCTTACATACGAGTAAAATGCTTTGATATAAATTTATTACTCAGTTATGATTACGAAACATATATTGACACACACGTGCGTAATTATAATCAAAATAATTCATTCCATGTGCTATCTAAAACAAAACTAAAGACCTAAAATCTACACGTTCAGCACGCATAAATTTTAAATTATCCTTTGATTTATATGTGTTCATTACAATCACAAAAGATATCAAAAATGTAAATTTATGCACTTTACTCAGAGTTTTGAACAATTTCAAAAACATATGAGCAAGAGTTTCTACCATTAAATTCATGTACAGGAAGTTTTTGCGTACTGCGATTTTTAAATCTTAATCTGTCATTCACTGTATTCAAATTCACATTTATAATATATTCATTATTAATAACCTAAAATACTTTACACTAGCCAATGTAACAATCGTGAATTTCTCTCTGATATAAACATGATTTAAAAACTCAATGGATCTTATCTTTATTCGTCGAAGTTCCTTTTAATACATCATTCAAATACTAATTTATTCTTGGTGGGGATTTGAATCATTTGGTTTTATTAAAGTTGCTCTAGAAGCAACACGAGGGCTATAATGGAAACGGACTCGTTATTTTGAACTTCGATCTAGTGACGAGAACGACACCTGAGCTGGCAATGCCTCTCCTAACATCCAAAAAAAGCTAACAGAATGACTTTGGACACCAACTGCATTGGACCTGACCGACGGACAGGCACCGACATTGCATTCGCTCCTTCTACACGGCTGGTATTTACTGGTATCGAGTCTCGAACCTTGGACTCAACGAAAATGACTGATCAAACTTCCATGAACTTCCATGGAGCTAGCAAGGTCACCAATAGGAATTTGAAGCAGATAAACATTAAACACTGAAATCAATCTTAAGTTCCTGTCAGAATATCTCTAAAAAAAATTACTGGTATTCAATAAGGTAAATTCTCCTAAGGTATATATATATATATATATATCTTGCATTTATTTTAAAAATTTTGAAATTTTGACTGGAGACATGAGGAGCATAATTACTTTCGTGACTAAGGGTTGATAGAAGTTTCTAGGATTGTATTGATGTTGGTAGAGACACATATTTGTACATTTATTGTAAATATTTATATAAAGTAGATGCTTTATACATTTTCCCGCTTTTTTAGATTTCAAGCCAACAATTTTCTTTTCAACCTTTCGAATGTATACAAAAAGTTTATCTTAATTGAATTTTGACTACTTAATTGTATTTTATCTTAATTGTTTTTTATTCGACCAACCTTATCTTTAGATTTTGTAAGTTCAGAGTTTATTCGATATTCCATTGAAAGAGATATCCGACACCTATCTTTTGTAAGACGAATTTCCACAATAAATGAATGAGAAATATGGATTCAGTATGTGCAAAAGCTACTTGTATATTAACAGCGTAATGTTTACTGTTTAAATATTTTTGTCTGAATGACATAAAATATTTTCACTGTTTTGATTAATCACCTCATATCCTTATGGTTATTTTACAAAGCGCTTGCTTTAAATTTTCGGCGATGGATGCATTGTTATGTACCAGTTGATGCATCTTTTGAACGTAAAAGGAAGTGTTTTTTAAAAATGTATTATCTTTATCGTGTATAGTATTTCAATATTTTCTTTCAATTTTCCTTCTTTTAGCTATTATTCTCTGTAAAACTTTTTTTTCTTGTTGTTTTCTCACAAAAAGGATTTATAATTTCTTAATTCTTTCTTCATTCATATAGTTTTCAGATTTTGTCAATATTTTTATCCACTTCACGATCTTTTTTCTTCTGAAGGGCCACACCTCCTTCAACTTAATATTCTTATTTTTCAACCTTTTTGGAGAGTATCTCAATGTGAACAAATGATCGTTTCTATCAAATTCGAACTATCGCTTCATGTTTAGGCACAGTTGTGAGAATGCGAGGTGGGGGAAGGAAAGGAGTGGAGGGAAAAAATGAAATTTGTAGGGATTCATAAATTGGGAAAAAAAATTTTTTTTTCTCGCATGTATGAATGTTTTATATTTTGCTTTTCTGCAATTTCATTTGGTGTTGTTATCCCTTTACTAAAATATGCCGATAGATTGTAAAAAAAAGCTATTTGAAACAATGCATTGTCACATTGTTTAATTTAATTAGTAAGTAATGGAAAAAATCAAAAGAGTTATTATAATTCACTTCGATAAATGCAAATTCTATTAGTGAATGAAATTCCATATTTTAATCCTGTTGACCTTACTTAAAATACTGCTATATTTTGAGCTTTCGATGTCAATTTCGAGTTAGTTTTACGGGAAATAGTACTGCAACTGTGTACCATTTTTTTTAAATAAATGGTTAAATAAATCCTACATGCTAAACTATTTCTACTTAATGAATAATTAACGAAGATGTTTATCACCATATTCGAATTACTCAGGTTTTGGTCTCTGGTTAGGGTTTTAATCACATCAAAACTGCAGTTGAGTCCCCAAAACACAAAAATCTCTGTAATATGATTCAACCTGAACTGAAGAAACTCCACTCACCCTAATAAGTTTGTGAAACGAAAATGCTACAATAAATTGAAGCATGTAATGACCTCATGTGATTTGGTGAAGTGTAGAGAACATCCATGTTATTTTTGTCTCCTAGATGTTGAAGCAGGCTGAATTGAAGACTCAGCAGATATACGAAAGACGTGGTTTATTAAAAAACTGAGATTAGCTGCTCTTGGCTTAGAACTCTCTCAAAATGAAAATGTTTGGAAAAACATTAGATAGCGAAATATTCCTGAATTTTACTATGAAAAGGTTAAGAATATCCTGGATTAGATTCAAAATTATGAAGAAAAGTAAGGAAAAATTTAACAAAATTTTACTTAAACTTTCTATGTTTCCAGATGGCTGGAACAGCTTAGTTTTCATAGTCGCTGACTCACAGCCGGCAGTTTTCATCGTGTGAGAGGTTTCCAGACTTCATGGCACAAAAGACCCGTGGTATAGTCTGGGCAGATGCTCGTTAAATCTGTCGAGGCGGAAAGACTTCCCATTTGCGTTGTGTGGAAGTTAGGAAATCGAGGTTCTTGCTCAGGTTTTACTCTCGTAACTTGACCGACGTTGGAAATTACAAGATTCGTCGTTAATAATTACCGTGTAGCTCCTAATGGGACATTAATAAGACCAAACCAAAATAGTTCAATGATGTCTGCACTGGTTTTTAAAACAAGGAACTCTGGACCTTTAGACGAATATTTTACCTCGGCGTTATGGTTGATTGCAAAAAACGAGGCGATATCCTCACTGAATTTGAAACAAAAGCGTAGAATGTACAGTCCATTTCAGTTCCTACAATAACCTAAAACTCCACTTAAGAGGGTACTCGAATTAGGTACAAATTAATATATTCCTCTAAAATACATTATCTACAAAATTGATATCATTTACTTCGTCCTTAGACTCAAAAATATTTGAAAGCATTTTTATACATGTACAAATTTGTATGCATTTCATTGTTATTAAAACCCTTATTCTCAAACGAGCACTGATGGATAGAATTTGTTTCCTATGTTCGTTTTATTTACATTAGGTATTTAACGTAATCAAATATTTACCTTCTTACCAATGGTTTTATTTTAACATTTACAATTCTGGATAAGGCTTCCAAATTTTAAGAACAACATGGCCAGTAAAGTTTAGTTCATTTTGTATTAGGTAATATCTAGAGATAAAAAAAAAATTCAATTTAACAGATATGAAAACTTAGAAATTCCATCTCAGAAATAGTATTCATTTGATAAGTATATACCACCACGGATACACAAACATGGCTAAAAATTATAGCAATTCTTTTTTCCTATTTATATGAGGGATATTTGCTTACTTTGATTTTAATCATTCCACATATATTTTGGACTTTTTGGTAAACAGAATAAGTCTAGTTTACTTTAATTAAAACCTGTTTCGAATAAAAATAAAAAAATTTTAAATTAAGAAATCAATCGTTTCTAAAAAAAAGCATTAAAAAGTAGTAACATTTCCTTATGAAAATTCTCACTTAAAGAAAAACTTTATACTAAATAATTTTACTTTTAAAATGTCATCCATAAACCTATTTAAGAACAAATTATATCGTTTAATTTTAAAGGATGCGTATAGTACTAAAATGTTTTTCGAGAAAAAGAATGGCAATTTATTTGTTAAAACCAAGCAAGACAAGAATTGTATATTAAATGATCAGTTCAGTTTTTATCAGAAAGTAATAAAGAATTCTTACCTTTTCATTAAATAACAGTAAAAAGAATTTTCAGCGAAATTATTAACGTTTTATTATAAGTAAATAAACAAATTCTTACAGTGCACACTATGTTAATTTGGTTTGAAGATACTGGACAAAACTTTCAAAAATGTTATAAAAATATAAACGTTTTCACAAAGATATATCAATTTGCATTCAGAATAATAAAGTTTCAATGCGGGGAATTTTTATTCATAGTAGTTCTTTTCCAAACTTCAATTTTGAAGAAACACGTTCTTTATTTTACAAAAAAAGAATTCGTTCTGTAGTAAACTTACTTTTTACAGAACAATAAACGTTCATGCATCTTAGGCACGTCACGCATCTCGCGATTTCAAAGAAGAACACCTTTAAGAATAAGAAATTTCGAAACACGTTGCATCCAAAAACAAAAATTTCGTTAATCGAAAATATTTCTAGTTCCTATGATCCCAATATATATTTTTCTCATCTTTATTCTTTAAATTTAATTTCTTCAGAAGTGCTTTCACAGAAATATCCATGTTAGATTTGCTGTGTATGTACGAGTATTTGTAACTTAACTGAATGATTTCAATATTATTTCTTAAACAGCACAAATACTCAAACTCACATAAATCTCTTTTAAGGATTCTTTCGAATATGAATTCGGAGATGTGCCTCACGGCTTTCTTTTCGATTAAATCCTTTCCCACAAATGTCACACTGGAAGGGCTTTTCACCAGTGTGAGTGCGATGATGAACATCACGGCTATATTTCTGATTGAATTATTTTCCACAATATTCACACCGGAATGGCTTTTCACCAGAGTGAGTGCGAAGATGTGTATTAAGGTTACCTTTCGTAGAAAATGATCTAACACACAAATCACACTGGAAGGGCTTTTCACCGGTGTGAGTGCGGAGATGTGTATTAAGTTGACCTTTCTGAGCAAATCCTCTTCCACACATGTCACACTTAAAAGGTTTGAGACCTGTGTGTGTGCGAATATGATTTTCCAAACAGTCTCTGCGGTAAAATTCTTTCGGACACTTCTCACATTTGTAGAGATTTAATTTAGTATGCGTACGACGGTGACCATAAAGACCACTTTTATGAGAATAACTTCTGTTGCACAAGTCACATTTAAACGACTTCTGGAATACACGCGTACCAACATGTCTATCAGAGGTGGATACTGTTTCCTTTTCCTCGTAAGTAGTTAATTTTTGATTTTCCGGTAGTTCACACTCGACATTCGAACATTCAGAACTTTTAAAAGGTTCATCGCAATCATTATTTTCGACCTCGCTATTTACGACGTTTATGGTTCTTTCATCCCCGGCACTGATAGAATAATTTGACCAACTATTCTGATATTCACTAGTGTTTATCCTCCTGCATCCGTTACCTGGAAGAGAATTTTTAAAGTTTTCAAATATCTTATTGGACTTTTTTTCGAAATCATTTGAAAAATCTTTTGTTGATTTACCTTCAGCGTTTTTTCCTTCTCTAACTTCACCTCCCTCGCAGACGCTATTTACATGTTGAATCCGCTCAAAAATGCTAGCGAATATCTTACCACAATATATGCACGTTCTTCGATCCATGATTTTTTAATAGTTTCTTCTGAAAGTAAATATTTTCTAAACTCTGATTTTATAACAGGAAGTTACTTCTAATTCTATAAGAGAAAGGAGTTCAATTATGACTCAAACTGTAAACCGAAATATAAGTACTGATTTTCGATGATTACAGTTACAGAAAAAGTTTCTTTTCCTTTATGTTAATAATTAGGATGGTGTATTCGAAATAAAAAAAAAATTGTTTATCTGTCCAGTGTTCAAATATTCATTAAACTGGACTATAAGTAACAAACATAAGTTCCAATGTTAATCGAATAATGCAATCAGGTATTTTTATGAAGCCCGCGATTATCCTGTGATTCTTATTTACGATTCCAATTTTTTTTTGTCACACTATAACACATTGCACCTTTAAGTGTTGACGCCTTCTTATGTCATTTTGGTAACGAAACCCACAATGATATTTGGTTAACATTCGAACCTTATAACTTATTCAAATTTATTTTTCAATCCCTGGACGGTTTAAAGAACTATCTTGCAGAAATAACGTCACTTATTTACATGAAGATATTACAGTTTTCAAAATACAAAATGATATATCATGTTTTATTTCTCGCACGTGCTTTCATTTCAGATTCCGGATCTACGTTGTCGTTAAGACCTTAAGCGCAACATTCGTCATTAAGGGCATTTATGAATTTGTCCCAAAGGTCACAATTAGACCTAACAACAATTATGAATTATCTTCTTGCTAAATAATTTTTCGTTACCAATTTCAAGAATTATTCAGAAACCTCTTCTTTTCATCTGTGTCTATGTATATATGTTTAGAGAATGGATTTTCCTATTTATTCACCTAAAGATATTTAAAAATGTACTAGAAGTGATTTATATATATTAACTGTCACTTTATACAAGAGAAAAAAAAAAGAATTTTAAATATACTGATCAACACAGCATTATTTAAAATATTTCAAAAATTTAAATGCAATAGCTGCACAGAAGAAACATTTAATGACAAAAAATTTATTTTGGATAATAATATTTGGAACAAATTATTATTTGCAATACAGTAAATTAATTAGCACTTAAAAATGTAAAGAGAAACCAATTGTAATTTGCTGACTTTGAAAATTATATTATAATATTGCATTTGATGGTTTGGTTGCATTTTTTGCAAGTTTCTTATACTTTGACTGATACTTCTGACTCATAAGCTACTAAGTTTCTTTTGACAAGGGCAATTCATTTTATTTTCGAGATTGTCCTACACTATTTGCACAATGAGTTCAACTTTATTTTCAGAGTTGGTATACTGTTTTTTTTTTTCGAGATTTTACTCTATGATGTGGTTATTGAAAATTTCAAGTACTTTATCTTGAAGTCACAACTGTCCTCTCCATAGGAAACTGAACTTTTAAACTCCTTTTAACAACTTACCACAGACTATGGAAACAATAATACTTCTATTGTACGCTCAATTATGATTTATAGAATCTGCCAAGCTTTGAACTCGAATATGAACCTTGCTTTCTCTGAACAAACAAGTGATTTTGTTCAAATTCGTCAAAGCAATGTGAGGAAGATAAAACCATTTCCTGCCGTTTACTCTTTCACTGTGTTTAAAATCTACCAAACACTTGACTTGAAAAAGTTCAGCTCCGCCCTCAAACAGAGAGGTCACCTTTGGTTATTAAAAAAAAAGATATTCATTCTGGTGGTTCGCTCTCGTGTAGTGTTTTCCAATTTTCTGGCTTTGGATCTCAATACACAGGTTTAATATGTCTAAAATGATCAAAAAGGTACAGAGTAAAAAATAAAATAAAAGACCAACGGAAAATAGATTGTTACATTAGGAGCTTCAAGAACAAATAATAGGTATTCCACCTATAGTTTAAAACTTCATACTGTCTTCAACAATCTACTATTGTATTGGAGCACAGTACTTTTGTTTGGGATATAAAGAAGATTTCTAATTATCGCCTTCTCCGTGAAAAGAATTAATTCCATCTGTAAAGAAACACTTGTTGTGCTTATGAAGAGGATTATCCTCAGAATATGGCTTCTTCTAGAAAAGGAAAAAAATATGTATACTTAATTATTAGGTTCATTTTCAAGGACATTTTGGAATTTTTTGAAATTCTGAATGAAGTCGACTTATTCATTCTTCTGCATATCATTTTGACGCCAAAAAATAACATCTAAACTGAAAGAAAATAAATTTCCTTTTTGCAGTGCTAATACTGTCTCATTATATTTGTTTACCTTTATTATTTAGGATCAATAGTTTTTTTGGAATTTTTGAACACTACATGCCTTTACTATGTTTAAAATACAGAATTGCATTCATGAGGAGAATAATTGGCGTCAATCAGAAAGCAAAAATGAATTATTCACTGTGCTCATATTTATTTGTAGTTTTATGAAACTATATTTGATGTCAGTAAATTGATTTATTGTTTTTTTTTCTTTAAGTTATTTACACATTTTTCTTTAGATAAAGGTAAAGGAAGTATTCTAAAATCAAAAATAATAATTCAATAATATAGAAACACTAATAAATGGTAAACAACATATTTTAATTTAATCAACACACATTAATTTTAATAGAAAAAATCAAATTAAAAGTAAAATTAAATGCCCTTTAATACACAGCATATTAATATATATATATATATATATATATTTGAGTAATGCTTAATTATTAATGTGGTCTCTTATTAATGTGGTCCAATGTGGTCTCTGAGTACTGATTCTATAACAGAACTAATAGAAAAATCTCAAAATGGTATGCTCAGACTAATTTATGATACAAGCTGGTGCATGTGCCAAAAAGCGATATAAACCCCATTTCCTACTCCTCTTAAGACTTTTATTCAAAAGCTCTCCATCAAATTCTTTAATAGAATTAATACCTCCTCCAAAAACACCCTCCAGAATATTGAAAAATGTACCATCCACAGAAACAACCCTCAACTTCACTGATCCCAAGAAACTT